>CM063182.1:11667500-11695000 GCA_031835075.1 Saguinus oedipus | reverse complement strand
AGAGAATGTAAGAAGAAAGGCAACTGACTGCATTGAAGTACAACAGTTGCTGCTCAAAAAGGGTCGAAGCTGGTCCAGGGCCAATGAGAGAAACCAGAACCTATAAAATTGAGGAGAAACAGAAAGTTGCCACCTATGGCATAATAGACAATCAAGGCCATTTACCTGGGAGAGAAAGTACTAGAGTCCAATCCACAGGAAGCAGAAGCAGGGACCCAAGGTATGCGATTAGAGATAAAAGAGCATATGATTAAAATAAAAGTGAGTCCAGAATTAACTGGACGGATCAGGCACAGGGGTTTTAAGTGAGTGACTCAAACACAAGTCACTGTCTGCTGCTGCCTGCGAGGAGGCATGTGGAAGATTCTTAACCTGGCTCAGCAGGTGTGCACTTCAGCAAAGAGCCTGGATGCAGAGCTGGGAAGCAGAAAGACACAAAGCCTGCCTCAGGGGCTTCAGAGAATGGACAGGGCTCAAGTCCCATCTCTGCTGGTCTACATCAGGAAAGAAGAGGAGGAGCTAAAGGCCAGATTCTTGTGGCCACTACGTAGGTCCATTAAGGCTGTGCTAGTAATAGGAAAAGGACCTATCCAAACCTGCACTAGGTATAATGAGGCTGTCACTCATGACAACTAGGAGACGCAGGCTTTCAGGCTCACTTATAGCTGTGCTGCCATGAGAATCTCCATGTGGGAAGGAAGGGGAAAGGAGGCTGAGAGCCCTCACGCGTACAATCTATAGTGGCCAAAAATGCCTGCAGAATCTATTCATATGCATGCACGAAGAAGCAACATGCCATTTTAAAAATGAAAATGAGACAGTCTCCTGCATTTATCTGAATGATGTTTAGTCTGCAGAGTGCAGCTGCCTTTAACAGTGGGAGATGCTTCTTAAAAGAGAGGAAAATTACAGGGACCTAGCATTCCAAAAATATTTTCTGTTTGCTATCTATATATAAAAGCATTTCCTGGTAACTTCCCTGAGATACATCCACACAAAACATAACCACACATGCATGTGCAGGTGCACGATCATGCTAACATAGGTTTTCTGTTAGATTGTCAGATTCTTTCAAACTAAACTTCTCCGGAGAAGATTAAAAATATGTCATTTGGGCCAGGCACAATGGCTCACACCTATAATCCCAGCACTATAATCCCAGCACTTTGGGAGCCCGAGGCAGGTGGATTACTTGAGGTCAGGGATTCGAGACCAGCCTGGCCAACATGGTGAAACCCCGTCTCACTAAAAATACAAAAATTAGCCACACAGGGTGGTACATGGCTGTAATCCCAGCTATTCGGGAGGCTGAGGCAGAAGAATCGCATGAACCTGGGAGGCAGAGGTTGCAGTTAGCCAAGATCGCACTACTGAATTCCAGCCTGAATGACAGAGCAAGACTCTCTCTCAAAAAACAAACAAATGAAAACACCAAAAATATGTCATTCTCTCCTAAGCCTAGAGCTTCAGATGGTAAATGCTGAAGAATACTGAAATCAGAACCATGACCAATCTGGCCAGGCATGACGGCGCCCAGCACTGGCCTCGGGGGCCGAGGCGGTGGATCACTTGAGGTCAGGAATTTGAGACCAGCCTGGCCAACATAGTGAAACCCTGTTTCTACTAAAAATATGAAAATTAGCTGGGTGTGGCAGCACGCACCTGTAATCCCAGCTACTCAGGAGGCTGAGAATCACCTGAACTTGGGAGGCAGAGGTTGCAGTGAGCTGAGATTACACCACTGCACTCCAGCCTGGGCGAAAGAGTGAGACTCTTACTCAAAAACAAAACAAAAAAAAGAACCATGACCAACGTAAACTACTTCAGTGGGGATATGACGGCCTAGAACATAAACGTCAATATTGAGCAATTTCTAAAAGGTATTGGATGTGGCTCAGAAACAAACTATGAGTTATTTACCTCTTCCGGACTCCAGCGCAATGCCTACTATAACAGGAGTTAGAACTGGAGTCTATGGAGAAATGGAAATCAATTCACATATGGTAAATCCATTAAAATGTGACTAACTTACATGTAACTGGCTCACTAGTTTTCTAGTCATGTTCACTGCTCTTACATTTAACAACTTCAGATTCAAACTTTCATTCCTCTGGGTTATTTCGTGTTTAGTGAATTCTGACAAATGTATTCATTCCTTTAAACAACAGCTAAATAGATCTTTAGCACTAATGTGCACTGTGAAGGGAATTGCAACTTGGAATACAAATGGAATAAAATGAATGCTTGCACAGGGTGCCAGATTGCCGACGATGGAGACTGGATCTGAAATAGCAGCCTGAGAGCGACATACTTTCTGGGACATTTATGTGCCCCTCTCCTTCTGCAGGGGCATGTCCCCTTCTATCATTACTCCCACACAAACTGGTGAAAACAGAAGGCAACGTATATTATTAACCTCACTTTACTAACGAAGAGTAAATCACTCATCTAGAGCTGAAAACCCCAGGTGGGGACAAGAACGTCAGACCAGCAAATAAGAGAAGACCGGAGGGATGATTGGCCCTGCTGCAATGCTGATTCCCTGGAATGAGTAACTGACTCTTGGTACTTGCAAGTACCCCCACAGAAATGTTAGCCAGCTTTGGCACGCTAATGATGCGGAAAGCCCAGCCTGCCTTAATTTGGAAAATAGAAGTGTTCCTGCAGAATAATCTCCAAAGGTAAAAGTGTTCCTGCAGAACGCTCTCCAAAGGCAATTTGTTTTTAAAAATAATCTCTACCATAAAATTGTGTGTCCTTTTGGGAGGCTGAGGCAGGAGGATTGCTTGAGCCAGGAGTTCAAAGCCAACCTGGACAACACAGTGAGACCCTGTCCACAAATTTTTTCTTTTTAAACTAGCTGGATGTGATAGTGCATGCCTAGAGTCCCAAATCCTCAGGAGACTGAGGTAGGAGGATCATTTGATCCACTGCACTCCAGCGTGGGTGACAGAATGTGATCTTGTCTCAAAAAAATACAAATAAAAAAAATACCATTATTTTCTGCCAAAGGTGGTGATTCTTCTGGGGACCTGGAATGGCGTAAAAAGGGAGAAAGAGAGGATTCTCCCTTGCTTGCTGACCAATCTTTACATAATCCCTCAAACCTTCCTGTCCATCCACTCAGGACCCCCACAAGTGAAACTCATTTCCTCTTGTTTGGAGTGAGGATGGAAGTTCACTCATGTCCTGACTACCCACAATGTCCAGACCAACTCCAGATCACATAAGGACCTGCCACTCAGCAACACTGCCCCAGACCTGAGTAGCCCCTTAATCTTTCACATGGTGAACCAACAACACTGCATGCCAGCAGACAGAGTTGTTTCTTACGTTCATATTTTCCCTAGAATGATTTCAAAATACCAATGCCAAATTCCTATAAGAAATAAAACACGATATACATGAAAGGTTTTGCTCTTTTTTTTTTTTTTTTTTTTGAGACGGAGTTTTGCTCTTGTTACCCAGGCTGGAGTGCAATGGCGCGATCTCGGCTCACCGCAACCTCCGCCTCCTGGGTTCAGGCAATTCTCCTGCCTCAGCCTCCTGAGTAGCTGGGATTACAGGCACGCACCAGCATGCCAAGCTAATTTTTTGTATTTTTAGTAGAGACGGGGTTTCACCATGTTGACCAGGATGGTCTCGATCTCTTGACCTCGTGATCCACCCGCCTCGGCCTCCCAAAGTGCTGGGATTACAGGCTTGAGCCACCACGCCCGGCCTGGTTTTGCTCTTAAAAAAAAAAATCTCCACCAAAATATGTCAGTGTACCAATGCTTCATATAAACTCATCTCTAAAGCAAAGAACTTAAAGCAGAGACCTCCTTTCTAGTGGAGAAAAATTTCTTCCAGATATACCAATGTCCCTCAACACACCTGCCTTTGGGATTTAAAATACCAGCCTTATTAGTACAACAGTCTTTTGCCCAAGATTACAGTACTCTCAGCCAAACCTGGGTTCATAAAGAGCACAGAGTCAGCTTAGCACTTTTTTTAAGAGGAGGCTACATGAGTCACTGACTTGTCAGTTGCTCAGCTCCATGTCCAGCCTTCTGTGCTATGTTCCTTATTATATGGAGCTGAATGAAACCCCACAAACTTCACTCCTCGGGCTCCCTGGACAACTGGCTTGCAATTAGGTGCTACAACTGGGAGCACTATAGGAAGATTGAAGGTGAAAATAATACAGACAGAAGCCAAGGAAATATTGGGTAAAAGAGGGCAGAGTCCCTGGCGAGGGTTCTACTCTCAAGCCTTGACCCTTGGCTCTAAATGAGAAATTTATATCCCTGCTTTTCCACCGGAATGTTGCCTTTTGGCCCACCCCACCCGCTATCCTGTTCTTATAAAAACCTCAAGCTCCACTGGCAGAGGAGCAGAGTAGAGTGGCACAAAAGGAGAGAAGAGGAGCATCTGAACATCAAGAGAAGAGGCAGCCGGACATCAGAAACTACAGTCAGAGAGGAGTTTGGCCAGGGATGGTCAGAAAGGAGTTTGGCCCAGGACAGTCGTAGAGGAGTTTGATTATCCCCAGCCAAACTCCAGGGGAAGATTATCTTCCCGCTCCATCCCCTTTCCAGCTCCCATCCCACCAAGAGCCACTTCCATGGCTCAATAAAATCTCTGCATTCACCATCCTTCAAGTCCATGTGACATCATTCCTCTTGGACAAGGACCTAGGTGTAGGTGCAAGAGGCTGCCACACTGAATCTCCACTGAGCTGCTGAACATTTACCTGTCCATGGAGAGCAAATGCTAAAAGAGCCCTTATTGTTAACACATGCCCTTTGGGGCTCCAGAGGTCACAGGCAACCCCTAGACACTGCCATGGGCTGGTACAGGGATTGTTCCTGCAGGTGCCCAAAACCACTTGCCCCAGCTCCTGCACCTGCTCACCTGCATGCTCCCCCTCCTGCAAGGGGTTTGAGCATGGTGGCCGAGTTAACAAGCCACCCCTGTGATAAGATCAGCTGTGGCATCAAGGAGTAGTGCCAGTGGTGACATGAGCTGGGCAGACAGTGGTGACAGCGATAGTAGCAGTGACAATAACCGGGGAGTGCTGGCTAGAGAGTTCTCTGGTTAACTCAGTTGCAACAGTGGAGCCTCAGAGACCCACTGGCCCACACTCTGGGCAATGCTACCTCTCCTGTGCTTCTTCAGCCCAAGCATAGCAGGGATTTCCTGCAGTTACTCATTCTATGTAAACTTCTCCTCCTGTCTTTTGCTCCACCAGCCCTTCAGCCCCTTTGCAACCAATTCTTGTAATACAGTCCCACTATGTGAAATACCTAGAATAATTTGTTTTCCTATCAGAATAGGATTAATACAGAGGTCCATTTCAAAAGCTTGGCACTTCCATCTGATCACAACTGATTATCCTAAGTTCTGCTGCAAGTTTTCTCTTGCCGTCTTGCTCCTTGATTTTTCTAAAAATATTATGTTTCTTAGTTCTATCCCCTTGTTACCACCATCCTAGGCTTCTATTTTCCCTTCTCTTCATCCATCTGGTGATAATGCAAACGAAAAAGGCAAATCTTTTGTTTAAGAAGGAAAGATACAAAATCAGAAGATGAGACTCCTTTTAAGAAAGAAACCATCAAAATACCTGAAACCAAAAACACATTCCCCATTCAGGTACTGTGCTGTAAATTCCTTCTCTGAGCTAAGAATTACAATATAGAGAATACTGAGACCCAGGTAACTCCAAAGAATAATCAGGTGGGAGTGAAGGTCTCTAGTAACACTGACTACATTCTAATTTTATCTCAAATTACAAATCCTCTCCACTGGGTTTCTTGACAATTAAACAGAGATAAAGACTTTCTTTTTGTTAGATTTTGCTACAGAGCCTTTTACCCAACTGAAGTGAAAACCATGGCCACAGGATGTTAAAGCTCATGAAACAATTGGCAAAATATGACTATTGTAACGAGTAGTAATCGTTCATAAATTACAACCGTTGTTAACCATCTCAGCTGTAACTAAACATGCAGTGACCTCACTGAGTTTCTTCTCATTTCCTGCTTTGGATTAAATCGTTTGTTTCACAAAGCTGAAACATCTAGTGTTTGAGATAACTATGAATAGTGCTACCTCCCTGTTAGAACTTCCTAGAATAAGCTTAAAGCCAATTAAAGTACTTCTGACAACTTCGACACCCCAGCACAAAACAAAATTCAGTTTCTTTCAATAATTAGAAAAAGTGAGAAGTAGGTGTTGGGAGGAAGAGAGGCTGTGGGAAGACCAAGCTGAAAACAGAGGAGGAGTCACAGTTTAAGGCACTCCCCTTCACTCAAGGAAATGGGCTGAGACGTGGGAGTCCCAGAACATTCTGCAGAACTGACACGAAACTTTCATGATGAGGATACATAACTCTCTAGAGGGTGTGAGACCACCTCTTATTCTTGGTTATTAAAGGCTACATTCAGATATATCACACTCTGGTTAGTTGGTTAGTTACTAAAATTGGATTGATTGACTGACTGATTGAGACAGGGGTTCTCACTATGTTCCCCAGGCTTCTCTCAACCTCCTGAGCTCAAGTGATGCCTCCGACTCGACCTCCTAAAGTGCTTTCTATTGCAGTCAACCTATCTGCAGACAGAAGACAATATTACTAACTCAGAGAAGCACAGACATTTCTAAAAAGCAAGGTTCTACTGAGTCCTATTATTTGAAAAGCATTAAGCTGAGAACTCTGGGACTTCAAAGATGAACAAAATAAGCCCCAAGGGATATTAGGATTATGAATGTAAATGTTAAACCATTAGCCAGTATTCAGTCTAGACAAACAAAAATGCAATGGCCATGGCGGGAGAAAGGTGTAGTTATTTCTGACTGATCAGGGTTTGGGGCTGAATTACGGATAGGTACATAGAAAACCCCGCAATTATGAAAATTGAGAGCCAATTATACAATTATTAATTCAGGGCAACCAAGAAAAGTAATCCGTGTGCTCTCTGGTTCACCTATGAATATTATTTGCATAGTCATAATAATGTAAGGAAGGAATGTTGATCCATCAAGCATGATAATATAACTATACGTGGACGGGGGATATAGGAAGGATGAATGTGCATATGTTGAACAGGAGAGGGTAAAGAGTGACTCCTCATCTTCCAACATAGGGAGTCAATGATAATGCTTAATAGTGAAAAATCATGAAATACTAATATCAGCATGTTATTTAGAGATCTGATGATAAAAACCAAGAGTCAAAAAAATTATTGAAAGTACTCTTTTTTTTTTTAAACAGAGTCCCCAGGCTGGAATGCAGCTGTGCAATCTCAGCTTACTGCAACCTCCCTACTGGGTTCAAGCAATCCTCCCACCTCCGCCTCCGCAGTAGCTGAGACTACAGGAGCACGCCACCACTCCCGGCTAATTTTTTTTATTTTTTGTAGAGATGGGGTTTCACCTTGTTCATCAGGCTGGTCTTAAACTCCTGACCTCAGCTAATCCGCCTGCCTCAGCCACCCAAAGTGCTGGGATTACAGGTGTGAGCCACTGCACCCACTCGGTAGTAATCTGAGAAGATAACCATTTGCTATTGGAACGTGAAACACATATAGCTTTGATAAAAATAAAAGTAAAGTGAACAAAAGACTATATGAGAAAAGTAAGTCTTCTTCCCCACGCCCCAGCCATCTAGGTCCCTTCCCTTGGTTAAAGTTCCCTTTGTTAAGATCATTAAAAAAATAAAAAATAAAAGGTGGGGGGTGGCCAGGTATGGCGGCTCACACCTGTAATCCCAGCACTTTGGGAAGCCGAAGTAGATGGATCACCTGAGGCCAGCAGTTTGAGACTAGCCTGGCCAAGATGGTGAAACCTCGTCTCTACTAAAAATAGAAAACATTCACCAGGCATGGTGGTGCACACCTTTAGTCCCTCGGGAAGCTGAGGCACAAGAATCACTTGAACCCAGGAGGCAGAGGTTGCAGTGAGACAAGATCACACCACTGAACTCCAGCCTGGATGACAAAGTGAGACTCTGTCTTCAAAAACTAAATAAATGAATAAATTAAATTAAATGGAGGGATGGATAAACGGAGAGATGGATGAAGGAAGAAAGAGGAAGAAAGAAAGTAAGGAAGGGAGGGAGGGGAAGTATATCCAATTAAACTATGATATAATGCTTTCTTTTGCCTAGAATTTGTATTTATAGTTAAGGAAAGACGTTTTAAATTTACTTATAGATTTTTATTATTTATCACTCTTGTGAATACTTAGAAAAAATGTAAGTTAAATTGGCTAAAGTATCAAAACTTCTTCAGAGCATAACTCTTTTGAATCACTTTTTCAATATTTGATGTCTGTGTTTTTCTATACAATATTTTGCTCTGTAACATTAAGATCATTAGCAATACAGCACTGGTTAGGAGCACGCTGCTCTCATCTCTGAGATTTGCCTCCAAGCCACTGACACCCATCTTCAAGTTTTAATGTTGATGCTTTCTTAATATTACTAAAAGTTGTCAAAGAAAGTTTTCAAACACCAACTAGACTCATATGCTTTCTGGGGGTTTTTTGTTTTTGTTTTTGTTTTGAGCTGGAGTCTAGGTCTGTTGCCTAGGCTGGAGTACAGTGGTGTGATCTCAGCTCACTGCAACCTCTGCCTCCCAAGTTCAAGTGATTCTTCTGCCTCAGTCCCCCGAGTAGCTGATATTACAGATGCCCACCATCATGCCTGGCTAATTTTTCTATTTTTAGTATAGACAGGGTTTCGCTATGTTGGCCAGGCTGGTCTCGAACTCCTGACCTCAGGTAATTCACCTGCCTCAGCCAACCAAAGTGCTGGGATTACAGGCATAAGCCACCGCAGCTGGTCTAGACTCATATTCTTTTGTCAAATGGTCATTAAATGGTGTGTTGATGGAAGCATCAAAGAGCTGTATGTTGCCCCGACATTCCAGATGGAAGAGCAACCCAGTTCATGTCCACTCAGGCATTCATACTTTATCACTGCTGCTGCCCAGATGACAAAGATGGGCAGGAGGCTATCAGTTGCAAAATACATGTAGATTTCAGAGATGTTCAAATTTAAAAAGGAAAATAAATATTTTTATAATTAAGGAAAATCTTTTCACATACATGAAAACATACATACTGTTAGAAACCTGGTATTATCTGTGTAACTACCATGGAAATACTTCTATATTGATGCATAAAAAGCTACCCTATTTTGGGGAATGATCACATGGTATTATTCCGTTGTGTATATCCAGTCAGTCCAATATTCTCCCAACTATTCCACTTTATGGTGCAAAACGCAAATTCTGAAAAGTGGGTTAAGGCCAGGCACGGTGGCTCACCTGTAATCCCTGAACTTTGGGAGGCAGAGGCGGGTGAATCACTTAAGGTCAGGAGTTCAAGACCAGCCTGGCCAACATGCCGAAACCCTGTCTCTACCAAATATACAAAAATCAGCCAGGTGTGGTGGCACTTGTCTGTTATCCCAGCTACTCAGAGGCCAAGACACAAGAATTGCTTGAACCCAAGAGGCAGAGGTTGCAGTGAGCCGAGATTGCACCACCGCACTCCAGCCAGGGCAACAGATAGAGACCTGTCTCAAAAAGAAAAGAAAAGTGGATTAAGAAGCAGTTATTTTTCTAAGTTAGGTGCATTATATCCAAAGCACTCAATAATTGCTGATATCATCAATAGCAACTAGAATTTCAGTCCGTGTGTCTGCCCGAGACCCTTGGCTGGAGGGACATTTTACAGAAGTCAATACTGAACGCAGCAATCAGTCTCCAAATTAATTAAGTCAAAGGTTTATCCTCTGAAATGAATGATCAAGATACCAACTGAGTGCTTTTTTTGAAAGCAAGTCTATCTACCAGGTAGGTATGGAAACTGCCAAATCCTTTTATTCCACTTAGCCTTTGGGATACATTTGACCTCAGTTAGAAGCTATGACCTGGAGAAATAAACTATCTTTATTCTCAAAACCGGCAGTGTTCCACTCCATTTAATCATCTTAGAGTCTCTCTCTGCCCAAGAGGGAAATGGCACAGAATAAAGCGCTGTCCTCCAAAGTTAACCGCTTCTAGGATACTCCTAGCTTGATTTTCTAATATACATGTCTCATCACTGAAACAACAAAAAACTTGATCTGGGATTTCTGGTCCACATTAAGAATATCTAGTAATACAATGTATAAATTATATTTTATATGCCCAGGTTTAATACTGTAAACAAATAAGATGTAACTCTCCTATGGCAGTCAATGAAGAATGAGACAGTAAAAGCATAAAGCAAAGGACATCAATATTTTCCAATCATTTTTCTTTTATTTAAGTTGTTGGCCAGGCATGGTGGCTCACGTCTGTAATCCCAGCAGTTTAAGAGGTTAAGCCACGCAGGTTGCTTAAGCCCAGGAGTTTGAGACCAGCCTGGGCAACATAAAAAGACCTGTCTCTATAAATAATTTTTTAAAAAGCAGCCAGGTGCAGTGGTATGTGTCTATAGTCCCAGCTACTCAAGAGGCTGTGGTGGAAGAATCACTTAGGCCCAGGAAGCAGAGGTTACAATGAGCCAGGATGGTACCACTGACTCCAGCCCAGGTGGCAGAGTGAGACCCTGTCTCAAAACAAAAAGAAAAACAAAAAAAAACTGTTTTTATCAAATTTCTACTAATAATATATACTCAATAATGAGAATTCTATTGAACTCAAATACCTAAAATAAGAAAAGAGGGTAGAAAGAAAGTGGAAAAAAGGGGAGAAGACTCATCACCCACATTCCCAAAGAAAAGCACTGCTCAATGGCCCGGATTTTCTCCATATTTATGCATGTTTGTATGGCACGTGTGTGTGTGTGTGTGACAGTGTGTGTAGTGTTTCAGCGTACTACTGATCAGCAGTGAAGTCACTACTGATATGCCTTGAAAAAAAAGAGTTATTGGCTGGCTGTGGTGCTTCACACCTGTAATCCCAGTACTTTGAAAGACCAAGGCAGGAGAATCATTTGAGGACAGAAGTTCAAGACCAGCCCGGGCAACAGGGTAAGACCCTGTCGCTACAAAACAAATGTTTGAAGTTAGCCAGGTATGGTGGTGCATGCCTGTAGTCTCAGCTACTAGGGAGAGAGTGTGAGGTGGGGGATGGCTTAAGCCCAAGAGTTCAAAGCTGCAGTGAGCTGTGGCTACACCACTGCACTCCAGCCTGCATGGGAGAGTGAGATCCTGTCTTTTAATTTTTTTTTATAGTGGGTTAATTTTATATTCCTTATATCTAAAGTAAGATGAAATTTGTTCCCAAACTCCCTATCCTGTAGAGACTATGGTTCAAAGAAGGAACAGAATAGACCCCAAAATAAGAGGTAAAAATCCCCACATACACTCTAGTCATGCCAAGGGCAGCCTGACAGGCCTCTTGCATCATGTCTCAACTTATCCCTGTCCTGCAAAGCTGCAGCACACGTGTGCAGCACACATCTGCAGCTGAGCGCAGCAGACAGGCACAGGAGCACAGGGACAAAAACACAACATGAGTGAAAAAATGAAGGTTCTCAGGCCAGGCGTGGTGGCTGACACCTGTAATCCTAGCACTTTGGGAGACCGAGATGGGCAGATCACCTGAGGTCAGAAGTTTGAGACCAGCCTGGCCAACATGGTGAAACCCCATCTCAATTAAAAATACAAAAATTACCCAGGTGTGGTTGTATATGCCTGTAATTCCAGCTACTTGGGAGGCTGGGGCAAAAGAATCACTTGAATCCAGGAGGCGGAGGCTGCAGTGAACCGATATCACACCATTGCACTCCAGTCTGGGCAACAGTGTGAGACTCTGTCTCAGAAAAAAAAAGAAAGAAAATGAGAGTTCTCAGAGAGGGGTCTCACTATACAAAGTTTGGGAGTGTGAGATGTGCTTGGATAGGTGAGTTCACAAAGCTTTCAGCTGCTACAGCCTTTTTACCACCACATGGAAAGGCTTCCCCACCCTGTAGAGAAATGGCAGAGTAAAAGGACATCTTCAGTGAAGAGATGAACAGGTCTGCCTGCCCCAGACTTCTGGATAATTTAATACATAAATGCCTTTATTGCTAAGCCGCTTTGGGTCAAGTTCTTGATAGATGCAGCCTAATGTATTTAAATGACAACGGCAAGGCTCTTCCTGTTGGGGAAGTCTGCATACTGGTGTAAAAAAAAAAAAGAAAACAAAGGCCAGGCACGGTGGCTCACATCTGTAATCCCAGCACTCTGGGAAGGCGGGCAGATCACAAGATCAAGAGATCAAGACCATGCTGGCCAACTTGGTGAAACCCTGTCTCTACTAAAAATACAAAAATTAGCTGGACATGGTGGCACGAGCCTGTAATCCCAGCTACTTGGGAGGCTGAAGCAGGAGAATCACTTGAACATGGGAGGAAGAGGTCGCAGTAAGCTGAGATCACGCCACTGCACTACAGCCTGGCAACAGAGTAAGACTGTCTCAAAAAAAAAAAAGAATTCCATTAAATAGCATCAAATATGAGAAATTACTTAATGGGTACAATGTATGTTAATAAGGTGATGGAAAACCTAAAGCCCTGACGTGTATGTAACAAAATTACACTTGCACCCCATCAATTTATACAAATAAAATCTAAAGTATCATTTAAAAAGAAAAAGGAGCAGAGTTGTAGATGAGACTTTTCCTGCTCTTTTTTCTATACAGGAGAATTTGCTACTGCCAACAGGACTCTGGGAAGGGAACACTTTTGCAGGAAGAGCTTTCCAAATTGCTCAGCTCTTCACGTTGCTCCCTACCCAGTGATCTTGTGGCTTTTCGTATGGATGTGAACCACAGCGTTTATCATACTCAACTGCAATTATGTGTGCACCTGTCTAGCTCCCCACCAGACTGGGAGCCCCACTAGCATCCATGTCTTGTTCATCTTTGCCCATAAAACTTAACATAGTGCCTGCAATTTAGTAGGTACTCAAAGGTATTCAGAGAATCAATAAATGCATTTTTAGGTCTCACTTTGTATAAGCCAGGCCTTAGCTCATTCTGGCATTATAAGGTAGAGAATAAATCAGAAGTAAAAGTAGAAATTGTACGCTGACAACAAGTACTGGTCAGGAGGAGAGAGCGCAAATGTGGAAGCATGAGGAATTTTTTTTAAATCTTAAAATTAAGTCAAAGCGAATTTCAAGTATGGGACAGCTCTCCATAAAAGTGGATCTGAAAGTTACATCAGTCCCATCACAAGCAAATAGGAATTTCAGTTCACATTACTAGCTCTTAGATTTTATGACTTGCCTCTCCACCTAAATGAGGACAACAGGTTTCTAGAACAGAAAAATATATATTAATGAGACATAGGTGAGGCCAGGCACAGTTACTCATGCCAGCCCTTTGGGAGGCCAAGGGGAGTGGATCACCTGAGGTCAAGAGTTCGAGACCGGCCTGGCCAACATGGCAAAATCCTATCTCTATTAGAAATACAAAAATTAGCCAAGTGTGGTGGCACGTGCCTGCAATCCCAGGTACTTGGAAGGCTGAGGCAGGAGAATCACTTGAACCTGGGAGGCGAAGATTACAGTGTGAGAGATTGTGCCACTGCTCTCTGGCTTGGGCAACAAAGCAACACTCTCTTAAAAAAAAAAAAAAAAAAAAAAAAAAAAAGAAAACAGGTGAAGCAAATTGATGAAAACCACTACATCTTACGAACTTTCTCCTGCCTCATTTACTCTGACAAGTATGGCAGTTTTAATTACTTATGATGGTAGACTAGTAAGTGGCACTATCACCTCATTAAAAAACGAGGAAGTCTTAGCAACACTTTGGCATTCAGCTATTCTTTGAAAAAAAAAAAGTTGATGATTCGAGAAAGAAATAGTGAGTTGTAAGAATGTAAATGAAATATTAAGGAAAAACTAAAGAATTCAAATTTTAACTGACCTTTGGTATGAAAGATCTTTTAGTTGGAGTTAATTTCTTGATTATTCCAAGCTGATCACATTTTCATTAGTGTTTATTATATAGAAACATCTTACCAGTCAATCGTGGGGAAACGCTAAGATTCATTCTAATTCAGAGCTCGTGTGAAGTCTATGAAATTATAACTGGCAAATAAATCAATAAAGCAAGTGTCCTAAGCTTTTCTGAGAAATTTTATACCAATCAAAGGTATAAGTAAACAATAAATAAAATTTTGTTAAAAGCAGAGCAAATTCCCAGTTTGTGGTTTGAGCTTACAAAATTTAATTACCCATGTTTGCTTTGTTTCCAAAATGTCCCGTTAAAAAAATTCAAACTTGGAGGGG
Organism: Saguinus oedipus; assembly: GCA_031835075.1. Classification (NCBI taxonomy): domain Eukaryota; kingdom Metazoa; phylum Chordata; class Mammalia; order Primates; family Cebidae; genus Saguinus; species Saguinus oedipus. The sequence goes on along the minus strand of CM063182.1, from coordinate 11,680,746 downwards.
AAACTGGTATAGCCTTTCAAAGACCAATTTAGTAGTATATACCAAAATTTTATTTATCCATTGAAACAGCAACTCAAATTTGTAGATATTACATAAATAATAGCGCATATAAGCAGAGACAGATAATTACGTTCACAGTAACTAACATAAAAAAACACAAGTAGTCTTAAAAAACTATTGACAGGGGAATGGTAAAATAATTTTAGTTACAGCCATACTACAGAATCAACACAGCTTTAAAAATAACGAAGTCCACAGATACATTCTAACATGAAAAAAAGTCTTTAAAATCCACTTAAATGGAAAAAGCAATATATATCTATGGTATGATTCAGTTTTCAAAAAAAGTAGACAAAATTATAGGCTGAATTCAATTGCACATAAAAATTTTGGAAGGATAGCCCTTAATTTGACTGGGAAAGGGCTTGCCATGGTAAAGACTGATTTTCATTTTTACCTGGTATACTTCTTTTTTATTTTTGAGACAGGGTCTCACTCCAACCCAGGCTGGAGTACAGTGGCGTGATCACAGCTCACTGCAGCCTTGACCTCTCGGGCTCAAGCAATCCTCCTGCCTCAGCCTCCGGAGTAGCTGGGAACACAGGTACACTATCACGCCTGGCTTATTTTTTATTTTTTTAGAGAGTGGGGTCTCACCATGTTGCCCAGGCTGGTTTTGAACTCCTGGGCTCAAATGATCCTCCTGCCTCAGCGTCCCAAGTACCTGAGACTGCAGGTATGCACCACCACATCCAGCTAATTTTTATTTTTTGTAGAGATGGAGGTCTTGCCATGTTACCCAGGCTGATCTCAAACTCCTGTGTTCAAGCAATCCTCCCACCTCAGCAAGCCAAAGAGATTACAGACATAGGCCACTGTCCCTGGCCCTGGTAGACTTCTTTATTGTTTAAATTTTGACATAGTGATACATTCATTTGTTCTTCGTATAATTTTTAAAAATCAAAAAATTAACAAAAAGAACAAAGACACTTCTTTGAAGTCAAACATAAAAAGGCCTCACAAACCCTGTATAATATGTAAATGTTCACAGACTCACTTCAAAACCATCACATCATCCCCCGTGGTACTTAGACAAACTGTCCTTGGAATCCTACCTGCTTACAAGAGGATGATAGTTCAAATTTTATGTGGAAAATTATGTGGCACAGTGAAATCCCAAAGACCCCCCAACCCCCCAAAAAGCCGGCAGATTATATTTTATTTGAATATCAACAGGAGAATATGTTCTGCTAACATCCAGCTAACGAATTATTTAGTTATAAACGCAAGATTAGCACACATCATCTGAGAGCCCCTGATAGGACAATGCCTTGCAATTCAGCTGAAAAACTGGCTGGATTTGAAATATTAAACTGATGTCAAAATAATCAAGCTGAAGTCCATCAGATTAAGCATCTTGAAATCATAATAATTATTAATTTGTTAATCTTAGTGCTTTCAAATACATACTTCATAATCTTGATTACATTTAAAAGCATTAAATGTTGGCGATGTTAAAGCTCTTAAAATAGTATTTTGGAAGGTAGAAAAGTAATAAAACATAACATGTCCTTAATAAAATAGGAAACCAAATTATAAAGAATGTTTAAAAAATTGTTTTAACTCAGCTGAAATCAGGTACGTAATTCAAGCCCTCAGCAAACCCTCAAAATGGATTTAGCTTCCACAGGGACTCTTCCAAAGTTGGGTCCTTTGTAGCTGAGAGCCTTAAGTTAAACATAAGGAGGGTGCAGTGGCTCATGCCTGTAATCGCAGCACTTTGGGAGGCTGAGGCACGTACATCACCTGACGTCAGGAGTTTGAGACCAGACTGGGCAACATGGTGACACCCTGTCTCTACTAAAAATACAAAAATTAACCAGGCATGGTGACACATGCCTGTAGTTACAGCAACTTGGGATCGGCCTGAACCCAGCAGGTAGAGGTCGCAGTGAGCTGAGATGGCACCAACTGCACTCCATCTTGGGCAAGAGAGCAAGACTCCATCAAGAAAGAAAGAAAGAAGAAAGGAAAGAAAGGGAGGGAGGGAAGGAGGGAAGGAGAGAGGGAGAAAGAAAGAAGAAAGAGAGAGAGAGAAAGAAAGAAAGAAAAAATCTGGCAGGGAACAATGGTTCACACCTGTAATCCCAGCACTTTGGGAGGATCACTTGAGGCCAGGAGTTTGAGACCACCCTGGGCAACATACAAGACTCCAACTCCATTAAAAAAAAAATGTAAATATTATTTGGACATGGTAGTGCATGCCTGCAGTCCCAATTACTTGGAGACTGAAGCAGGGGGGACCACTTGAGCCCAGGAATTCAGGGTTGCAGTGAGCTATGATCACACCATTGCACTCTAGCAAGACTCTGTCTCTTATAAAAAAAGAAAGAAAGAAAAGCAAGTTCCTACCATGCTGTCTAATGTTCTTTATAGTCCTTCCTAGAGGAGGGCAGGGTAGCCAAGCTCTCACAATTTGCCTGGGACCTGTTCAGTTTTACTACTGAAAAAAACCTCATACTGGGGGAACTCCCTGAATCCTAGGCACCTCAGGACAGTGAATCATCTCCTGGACACACTCCCATCAAAGAAGATGATGTTCAGGCCCATTAATCGCCTCAGCATGTGCACAAGAAGCAAGCAATTATGCTCAGCCTGGTCTTACTCCATGTCATCCAAGTGTACAACGAAGGCTGAAAATCTCTTGACTTTAGTCTGCTGATTTGAAAATAAAGGAAATCTCAGAAACGTGCTGTGCAAAAGCTGCCACACAAAACGAGTACCTAGTGTGCAATTCAATTTCCATGACCTCTCTAAACTGGCCAAACTAACCTGCAGTGATAGAAATCAGATCAGTGTTTTTTTGGGGTAGAGTTGGGGATAAACTTACAGAGAGGAACCAGGGAACTCTCTGGAGTGAGGGAAATGTTCTATATCTTAATTGGGGTGGTGATTACATGATATACTTGTCAGAACTCACCAACTGCACACTTAAAATGTGTGCATTTTATGTAAACTTAACCTTTAAAGTGTTGATTTTAAAAAGAGATGTGAGATCCTTCATCACAAAAAAAGATTCAGGACAGATTAAGAAGTATCTTTTAGGGATGTTGGTGGGATTTCTGAGTCAGATACAGGCTGGAGGCACATCAAAGATCTGTGGTCATTTTCTTTTTGCTTTTTCTTTCTTTCTTTCTTTTTTGAGACAGAGTTTCACTTTTGTTGCCCAGGCTGGAGTGTAGTGGCGTGATGTCGGCTCACTGCAACCTCTGACTCCCAGGTTCTTGTGATTCTCCTGCCTCAGCCTCCCAAGTAGCTGGGATTACAGGCATGTACCACCATGCTCGTATAGTTTTTGTATTTTTAGCAGAGACAGGGTTCCACCATGTTGGCCAGGATGGTCTCGAACCCCTGACCTCAGGTGATTCACCCGCCTTGGCCTCCTAAAGTGCTATGATTACAGGTATGAGCCACTGTGCACAGCCTGATCTATGGTCATTTTCAACTCTCATTTATAGGATTCTAAAAGGGCACCACATTACTCCACTCCCTTATATAAAATAAATTTAAAATTCACTCAAAATTTGTGCAGTCCTCCATCACAAGAAAATGTGTAGATTCCTTCTCTGGAAATATCTAAAGAAAAGCACAGCGAATGTTCCCCCATTTCATGTTTTGTTGCTGATTTAACTATGAACTCATCAAAGACCAGAAGACAAGATACACAGTAGAAAAGGAGGAGGCACAGATGTTAGTGCCTTTGAATAATGCAATAGAGCAGCCCAACATCAATGGCTTCTAGCACAGATAACCCCAGCTATGGGAACCTAATCTAATAAAGACATGTGAAGTGGCTTTGGGTCAGGAGGTGGACTCCATTCTGATCTGGAAGTCTTAATTACTTATTTCATGAAAGTCCCTGAGAGTTGACTAGACCCTAGGAAATAGGCATGTGGGATGGAAAGATGCAAGTACCAGAGAGGGGACCAGAGGACTCAAACAGATGTCCTTGGATGCATCCAGCAACCCATCCAAGGGACGCAGTCCTTGAATCTTTGATTCAAGTGTTAGCTTGACTGTTAGCTTGCCCTGATCCAAGGAAATGATCACTTTTCAGTTCCCTACCTTCTGTGATTCTAATGTTGCCCACAGGATTGGTATGCACTGCAAATAGCTGGCATCTGGGCCGGTGTTGCTGGGCAGCCCGGAGCACAGAACTCACACGAAAGGAAGGACTGCCTACTGGTGGTGACTAGGAGGAAAGCAGCCCAACCCTTAAACAGCCCATAGAGAAGTTTGCGCTGAAAATGTCTCAAGTCAAAACCCAGAGGTCTCCCACTAGACACACATTTGGCAAGGGATGAGACTCATGAGCCTTTGAGTGTGTGCATGCGTGTATGTCTCCACGTGCCAAATTTCTGCTGGTTCCTATTAGCAGTAACACGGCCCTTTGCATTGCACCGACACAGCCAAACATCTTCCCAGAATTATTTCCCGGTTGGGAAATGGAGCGTTATTGGGTTGACTCTTCCATCTGATGGTATGTAATGAAGTCAAGTCCAGAGCTGAGTTCCTGGCCCAGTAAAACAGCAGAGCCAATTCTCTCCTCTGCAACCTGAAAGCACAGCTGGCACGCAGGGCCCCAACACAGTGCCGTCTGCCCCGGCCAGACCCTCCAGGCAGGCTGCCTGTTCCTGATCACCACCCCTAACAGCCACTCACTTGAGTTTCCTACCATACCATCAAGTCCCCTCTGTCTAATAATGAGCTAGAGAAAGCCACCGGGTGTTAGGGTCTGGGCCATTCAGATGCCAAACCTTGAAAATAAATCCTCCCCCAGTAACTTGGAGCTAGTGCTCAAGAAAAATAATGGCACCACAGAGATATTGTTGAGCTTGCATGAAAGGAATGAGAGAATTAGAACTGGTGAATGACGTTATGAGAAAAATAGCGAATTCACTGATCCGAGGTACATATGAAAATTAAGATCGAATAACACAAAATCAGGATGCAGGGGTGAGACAGGGCGATGCTGAAGTCGTTTTAATCTATAGCACAGCTAGAACGAGCCCAAAATGAACCAGAAAGTTTGAGTTTTATTTTCCATTAATCTGTTCCCTAGCAGACATGCTGAAAAAGATGTGCTGGTTTCAACTTTATTGAATGGCTCTATCTCAAAAGGAAAAATACTGGCACCATTAGTTCCTAAGAAAATAGATTCTGAATTTTTTTAAATCATCATTTGGATTTAAAACAATATGGGCTGGGCATGGTGGCTCATGCCTGTAAACCCAGCACTTTAGGAGGCTGAGGCGGGCAATCACCTGAGGTCAGGCGTTCCAGACCAGCCTGGCCAACACGGTGAAACCCTGTCTCTACTAAAAATACAAAAATTAGCCGGGTATAGTGACATGTGTCTGTAATCCCAGCTCCTCGGAGGCTGAGGAACGAGAGTTACTAGAACCCAGGAGGTGGAGGTTGCAGTGAGATGAGATTGTGCCATTGCACTCCAACCTGGGCAAAAAGAGTGAAACTCCATCTCAAAAAAAATTTTTTTTAAATAACGATAATATGCCAAACCTAGAGGGAGTCATCTACAACACAGTGTTAGGACCAGCTCCAAATCAAGCAACTGGGAATTTTACTGGGTAGCACCAGAGAGCTCTGACACACAAAAGCTCTTCACTGTATTTGCCCAGAGGTTCACCATTCACAGCTCAGAGTAGGCGTCTGACAGTTCCTGAGTTTTCATTCATTCACAGGTTGCACATAGAGAGTAACATCTCATTCACTTCACACAGGCAACGCAAACCACTTGACAGAGTTAACATATGAGCACTGATTAAATAACAATGCTTTGTATTGACTGAACACACATTTTCATCTTCTGTAAAGAACTGAGAAGGAAAATCCTCAATGTTAGTAAAACTCACAGGCTTTGAAATCAACATGATCAAGTTAGTTGTTTTAATAAGGCCTCAATGTCTTCAAAGGCATTAAATACAGAGTGAAGGACACCAAAAGTAAAGCACTGGGAATTAATAGTAAGACACAGCAAAAGCAGAAAAAGGCCTCAAAGACTAAGACTCAGCAATGACAACACAGCTAGAATTGGAATTGGATCCATTCAATTCATTCCTCAACTACTGCGCACCAAGGAGGCAAGCCCTAAAATGACTGCGATCCCCCTTCACCAGGCATCAGCCTAGCTGCAGGCACAGCATGGGAAATGCTTAGGCCTGGGCTGTGGGTTTTGCTCTGGGTCTGAGTAGATACACTGGTAAGAAGCCTGTCCAGCTAACTACCAGGAAGTCCTCTTTATTCCAGTGAAAATCTCTCGTATCACTCACTGCATCTCTGCTTTGCCATCTTTTGCTGTTGCTGTTATTGTTGTTTGAGACGGAGTCTCACTCTGTTGCCCAGGCTGGAGTGCAGTGGCACAATCTTGACTCACTGCAACCTCTGCCTCCTGGGTTCAAATGATTCTCCTGCCTCAGCCTCCTGAATAGCTGAAATTACAGGCGTGTGCCACTACAGCTGGCTAATTTTTGTATTTTTAGTAGAGACGGGGTTCCGCCATCTTGGCCAGGCTGGTCTCAAACTCCTGGCCTCAACTGATCTGCCCACCTTGGCCTCCCAAACTGCTGGGATTACAGGCATAAACCTCCGCACCTGGCCTGCTTTGCCATCTTAAGAGACCCTGGGCACCAAGGCATTATAGTAATGGGTCCATGCATAAGAAAATGAAAAAGCGCGCGCACACACACGCACACACACACACACACACACACACACACACACACACACACACAATTTCACTTTCTAGGTATATAAGACCATGGTAGTTTTGTTCATTTCGTTTTTTTATTTGCTTCTTTTTCTTGCCACCTGTTCCTTTCACAAATATTTATTTTCGAAAACAAAAACAACTGCTAGTACTTTGCTAAAGACTAAATGTTGGTGTCCCCGGAAAATTCACAAGCTGTAGCCCTAACGTCTTTGTACTGAGAGAGAGTCTTTGGGAGGTAATTAGGTTTCAACGAGGTCATGACTCTGGAGCCCTTATGAGAGGATTAGTGTTCTTATAAGAAGAGGGAGAGACTAGAGCTCTCACCTGCACTCACTGCTGGTTAGCTCTCCCTCTCTCTCTCTCTGACTCTCCCTCTCTCTCTCTCTGACTCTCCCTCTCTCTCTCTCTGACTCTCCCTCTCTCTCTCTCTGACTCTCCCTCTCTCTCTCTCTGACTCTCTTAGTATAAATAGTACCACTGACTTCCAATCAATTAGCTTCTATAAACTAACTAGACTCCACCATGTAAGGACATGGCAACAAGGTGGCTGTCTGCAAACCAAGAAGCCAGCCCTACCAGACATCAGGTTTGCAGACACGTTGATTAGACCATCCCAGCCTCCAAAACAGAGAAATGAATGTGTCTTGAAGTCACCCATCTGCAGTAACTTGTTACAGCAGCCCAGACTGACAAAACACACTCATATTTTGGAAAACAATTCAGCATCTCTCTTCTCCTCTGCCATCTCTGTCCTTCTCTAGTCACTCTAGCAAATGTCTTCATTGCACAAGTTAAGTGGGAATTTAAGTCGGCAGTATGACAAGGATGCTGGGTGAAGGTATCAGTGCCTTCTGCCCTTATAGCCCATCAAAATAATAAATATAATGAATTATTCCAATACATGCAATGAAAATACATATACCGAGGGGCCCAAAGTGGCTCCGGCCGGATGTCGTGGCGCTTGCGAAGGCGAGGCCAAGAGTTCAAGGCCAACCAACCTCAGCAACCTTACAAGCTCTCAATGATTGGCAAAAAAAAAAAAAGAAAGAAAATACATATACCATAAATGCACTGCACCCTCCAAAATGAGCTAACTAGAATAATTTGATATAAAGATGAACCCAATTTCGACTTAGTATTTAGTAAGTCTCTCTCCTTTGCTGGGGCTCAGAAAATCATACCCAAAGGTTTGGCACTCCGGTGTGTCAAACCAGAGTTAAAATAGGAAGGTCTTAGAAGCTGCCTCAGAACCAAACACTCTAATTGTCTCTATCCACCCTTCACCTCCACCCCCAGGGCAGGGAGGGGCTTCTTATCTGACTAAGAAAACTTATTTCCAAAAGAAATACAATTGTCCCATGTGTGTACCTATGCAACTATCTTGCACGTTCTGCACATGTACCCCAAAACCTAAAATGCAATAAAAATTTTAAAAAAAAAGAAAGAAAAGAAATACAATTGTCTTAAGATCCCCTCCCCACCCAGATACATAAGGCAAGTTCTTAATAACTTACAAAGAGACTTAGACTCCCATAATAATAGTGGGAGACTTTAACACTCCACTGTCAGTATCAGACAGATCAACGAGACAGAAAATTAACAAGGATATCCAGGACTTGAACTCAGACCTGGAATAAGTAAACTTAATAAACATTTACAGAACTCTCCACCCCAAATCCACAAAACATACATTTATCTCAGTATCACATCACACTTATTCTAAAAGTGACCATAAAATTGGAAGTAAATCACTCCTCAGCAATTGCACAGCATTTCACAGGTTTAAATGAAATACTGGTTGGCTGCTTGTTTGTTATTTTCCTCCCTTATTCCTTCCTGTCTCCATTGTTAAGCACAATTATTGGCATAAAAGAGGTTTTTAATACCCATTTTTAGACTGCATTCTAGCCTGGGCAATAGAGCAAGATTCCAGTTCTCTCTCCTTCTTTCTCTTTCTTTCTCTCTTTCATTCTTTTTTTTCTTTCTTTCTCTTTTTCTTCCTTTTTCCTCTTTCAAAAAAAAAAAATCCCCTCCCTAGGAATCTCCTTGAATAACCAGAAAAGATTAACCACCAAGAAGAGATTAAAAGTCCATTACCAAGCCCAGATAGGTTTTATAACCTATTTTTCTGAGGACAACTCCAAGAGATTGTCTGGGAGCCTTTATCTGCATAATAAAACGAACTTTATTCTCCGTGAACTTCTACGCCTCACTTTTCCAGCACCTCCCCCAGCATTCAGAGAACTCTGTCCCAGGCCATTGTTCTTTCAGCTCATTAACTCCCCTTAAAAGTCATTTACTGCCCCGCTAAAAACTTACCTACAGCCTCCTCACTCCTCTCTCCCCCATGAAGAGGGTATTTCAGCCTCAACTATCTGGCCTTTCTTTGAGTCTCGTATCTGTGCGACTATATACATCTATATATATGTTAATAAATTTACCATGGCTTTTCCCCTCTATTAATCTGTCTGTTGTCCATCATTCAACAAACCCTCAGTGAGCAGAGACAATACTTTCCCGTCTCCCCTACACCTTCAAATAGCATAAAGTTCTGTGGTTATTAGCCCAAACCTAACTATCAAATCTCCCTAAATTTTGTGACAATCTTCCTTCTTTGATTTCCAAACAACACATTGCCTATTTCCTTCTGTTTATGGAAAAAATCCCAAGAGTTGACTTGGACACCACTCACAGGCAGGGTAAGAAGAGCCCTGAGCTCAGTGCCTGGCTCATTATGCTAATCATTCTTCAACCTCCAAGCCAAATACAAGTTCATCTCTTCCCCCATCACCAAACCCCACTAAATGAACCGTAAAGAAAAAAAAAAGGCCAGGCGCTGTGGCTCACGCCTTGTAATTCCAGCAATTTCGGAGGCCAAGGCAGTTGGGTCACCTGAGGCCAGGAGTTCAAGACCAGCATGGCCAACATGGTGAAACTCCGTCTTTTTTTTTCCAAGAACGGTTTGGGATCATCCAGGTAAAGTGAAACCCCATGTCTACAAAAAATACAAAAATTTGCCAGTCAAGGTGGCATGCACCTGTAGGCCCAGTTACTCAGGAGACTGAGGCAGGGGAATAGCTGGAAATCAGGAGGTGGAGGTTGCAGTGAGCGGAGATCACCCTGAGATCACTCCAGTCTGAGCAACACAGCAAGACTGTGTTTTAAAAAACAAAAAGATATACACCTACAAGGACAAATAATTATAGAGAAAAAGCTGAATCAGATGATGAGGGATTTAAAATCCTTTTTGAAAGATGTGGAGCTGGTGGACCCAGCGGAGGAGTTGCTTTGGAGGAGAAGGGAGCCAAGATAGCTCAGGGAATACCTGAAAAGTGCAGGACCAGACAGTGACAGAGACTATGACGGAAGGGAAGAGGTGAAAATATGGGGATTTAATGAAAAATCTAATTACAGAGCAGTCAAGTACCAGGTCCCCACCCTCCTACACATAGCCTGTGATCAATACCCCCCCAGCCAGGAGACAGATTTATTCTTCCCATAGTTTTGAGATAAATCTTCATACTTGGCCGGAGGAGGTTGCTCAAGCCTATAATCCCAGCACTTTGGGAGGCCGAGGTGGGCGGATCATGAGGTCAGGAGATCGAGACCATCCTAGCCATGGTGAAACCCCGTCTTCACTGAAATACAAAAAATTAGCCAGGTGTGGTGGTGCATGCCTGAGTAGTCCTGGCTACTCAGGAGGCTGAGGCAGGGGAATCGCTTGAATCTGAGAGATGGAGGTTGCAGTGAGCCGAGATCATGCCACTGCGCCCTAGCCTGGCAAAAGAGCAAGACTCTCTCTCAAAAACAAAAAAATACAGAAAGCTACTCAGGAGGCTGAGGCAGAAGAATCGCGTGAACCCAAGAGGCAGAGGTTGCAGTGAGCCAAGAACACACCACTGTACTCCAGCCTGGGCGACAGAGCAAGATTCAGTCACCAAAAAAAAAAAAAAAAAAAAAAAAAAGAAAAAGAAAAAGAAAAAAATCTTCAGACTTGGTTGCATCCAGCACAGTAAAGGACAGAATAGAGAGAGATCCTAGAACTATAACTAGGATAGAGAGAAGACGGGATTCAAGTCCCAGACCTATCCCCATCAGCTCCCAGAGTATTGACAGCCAGGCTTATGGGCTTATGTTACTCAAACACTTCCCTTCAGAAACTGAGCAGCCCACAGAAATGACCCACATTAACTGTACTAATATTTAATGGCCCCCCAACGGGAAAGCAGGTTTAATCAGCCTCCCCGCAGAAGCCACATGGCTATAAGCTTCTCTCTATCCGTTTTTTTAGTGCCTCTAAAATAATGGGTTTATGTTTACTCAGACACTTCCCTTCAGAAACTTCCCTTCAGTTTGAGACCAGCCTGGCCAAAATACAAAAATTAGCCAGGTATGGTGGCACAAGCCTGTAATCCCAGCACTTTGGAAGGCCAAGGCGGGAAGGTCGTTTGAGGCACTAAAGTGCCTCTAAAATAAAAACAAAGACCATTAGGCAGAGTAAGGTAAACCTCCAACACAAACTACAAAGAATAAACAAAAGTGGAACTATTAAAAAACATAATTTGTTTCATCAAAGAAATGTTGCATTATTGCATCCGCAAAACAAAAACAATCAAAGGAGCCAAATTCAGAGCAATATAACAAAATGTTTAAGTGGAACAGAAGAAATAGGAAATAAAATGGAAATCTGGAAAGCCGAATAAAATGGCAGTCTGAAAAAGATTTGTAATAATTAATGCAGAGAATTAACCCAGGGAAGCAGCTATCCATGTAGTAGTTGTTTGAAGAATTAACAGAGGTGGACATGATTCAGAAAATAGTATGGGCTGGGCGCGGTGCCTCACACCTGTAATCCCAGCACTTTTGGAGGCCAAGCTGGGCAGATCACCTGAGGTGAGGAGTTTGAGACCAGCCTGGCCAACATAGTGAAACCCCGTCTCTACTAAAAATACAAAAATTAGCCAGGTGAGATGGCACATGCCTGTAGTCCCAGCTACTCCGGAGGCTATAGCAGGAGAATCACTTGAACCCAGGAGGTGAAGGTTGCAGTGAGCTGAGATCACACCACTGCGTTCCAACCTGAGTGACAGAATAAGACTCTGTCTCAAAAAAAAAAAAAAAAAAAAAGTCTAGTATAGTGGGTCTCACGCCTGTAATTCCAGAACTTTGGGAGGCCAAGGTGGTCGGATCACAAGGTTAGAAGTTTGAGACCAGCCTGGTCAATGATGAAGCCCCATCTCTACTTAAAATACAACAATTAGCCGAGCATGGTGGTGGGCACCTGTGGTCCTAGCTACTTGGGAGGCTGAGGCAGGAGAATCACTTGAATCCAGAAGGCGGAGGCTGCAATGAGCCAAAATCGCACCACTGCACTACAGCCTGGGCAACAGAGCGAGACTCCATCTCAAAAAAAAAAAGAGAAAATTCTGAGAAAAGAGGATGTTTGGTCTCAAATTCTAATCTTCCTTTATTACTCTACTCAGGAAACAATTAGAACAGGGGTCCCCAACCCCAAGGCTGGTATCCATCAATAGCCCGTTAGGAACCCAGCCAAAAAGTAGGTAAGTGGCAGGAGCCAGAGAAATTTCATCTTAACTTACAGCCACTCCCCTGCTGGCATCTGGGCTCCGCCTCCTGTCTGATCAGCAGCCGCATTAGATTCTCACAGGAGCATGAACCCTTCTCTCAACTGCACGTTCAGGGGATACAGGTTGCGAGCTCCTTAGGAGAACCTGATGCCTGATGATCTGTCACTGTCTCTCATCGCCCCAGATGGGGTCTCTCATTCCCAGATGGGAACCGTCTAGCTGCAGGATAACAAGCTCAGGGTTCCACTGATTCTGCATTATGGTGAGTTGTATCATTATTTCATTATGTATTACAGTGTAATAACAACAGATATAAAGTGACCACAATACAATCTCTAATATAAAGAGATTACAATACATGTAATGCCCTTGAGTCATCCCGAAACCATCCTCCCCTCCCTGCCCCACAGTCTGTGCAAAAATTGTTGTCCATGAAACCGGTCCCTAGAGCAAAAAAAGTTGGGGACTGCTGAATTAGAAGATGGGCTGCGGCCACTCAAGGGAGCAAATCAAAAGAGAGGAAAATGTGGGAACTGGGAAACAGGGGCTCCATCGTAAAGCAGCAAAAAGTAAAAGAAAATAAATCCTTAGGCTATCTGAAGCTCCACGATGAGAATATTCAGCAGGGTTAGAGAACAAGTCCAGTTTAAAGAAGGAGGAGGGGTGGGGCCTCGAGAAGGCTAAATAAGAAGCATCTGGTACTCGCCTCCTCCACCAAGAACCAAAATAGCAAGTAGATAATCACACTTTGAACAGATCATCTAGGAGAGAACCGAGAACAGAGAAGTGACAGGAAACGTCTAAGGCAAGGAAAGAGAAAGAAAGGAGGCAGCCTGCTCAGCCAGGATCAGCTGGAAGCCCAGGGAGG
>CM063182.1:11127500-11662500 GCA_031835075.1 Saguinus oedipus | reverse complement strand
AAGTGAGTCAGGCAATGACTGATTTCAGAATTCATTTCATTATTTGGAGGCAATCTGAAGTATTCTTTAAAGCATGAAGTGCCATAAAGGAGAGTGATCATTGTCATCATTAATTACCATCCAAAATAAATCGCTAATGAATAAATCGTCCATGTAAGTCAACACAGATGATAGAATCTAAATCATTTCGAGAGGGGATAATGGAGAGATTAATGGGCAAAAGGCCCACCTTGATGCCTTCCATCACCTCCTCTAAAGGAAAAAAAAAAAAAAAAAAAGTCCAGCTTCCCTAAATCAGATGGTTTTGGTCTAAGAAAAACCAACTATACAAAAAAGAAAAAGAAAAAAAAAACCCTGCTTTCCCCCACAGTCTTTTTTTTGCAATGAGAAGAATGTATTTTCTTCCAAAGCATTATTTACTTTTTGATAAAATCACATATTTCTCTCAGCCAAAATTCTGACACATGTTCAGTTCCAAGATTCTCTTCCTTTGCTACTAGATAACAGAGGAAGTAAGTACGCCTTGTTTCCCCTTGACTTCAACAGTTTTTGGTTTCCAGGCCCAGCTTGGTGGCTTGTGCCTGCAGTACATTGGGAAGTCGAGGCGGGTGGATCACCTGAGATCAGGAGTTCATGACCAGCCTGGCCAACATGGTGAAACCCCCATCTCTACTAAAAATATAAAAAGTAGCTGCCTGTAACCCCAGCTACTCCGGAGGCTGAAGCAGGAGAATCACTTGAACCAGGGAGGCAGAGGATGCAGTGAGCCGAGATCGCACCATTGCACTCTAGCCTGGACGACAAGAGCGAAACTCTGCCACAAAAAAATAAATAAAATAACCAGAGTTTTCGGTTTCCAAAGTTGTTGCCCCTCCACCCTAAAGCCCCAGGCTCTGAGACCTCGATCTCATACTCAATTTGCTAATCAGGAAGATTAACTTTTGCTAAAGACTGGCTTGGACTGGAGTATTTAAGTCATAATATAGTCAATACCTACAACAGGGTGTATTTGGTTAGAAATCCTCTCTTAGAGGATTTCACAAGAATGTTTCTTCTCTGGTAGTTATAGTCAAGGTCAGAAATATATATATATATATATATATAAATATATATATATATATATATATATTTATAAATATATATATATATATATATATATTTTTTTTTTTTTTTTTTTTTTTTTTTTGAGACAGAGTCTTGCTCTGTTACCCAAGGCTGGAGTGCAGTGCCATGATCTCAGCTCACTGCAGTCTCTGCCTCCCGGGTTCAAGCGATTCTGCCTCAGCCTCCCAAACAGCTAGGATTACAGGCAGCTAGTTTTTGTATTTTTAGTAGAGACGAGGTTTCATCATGCTGGCCAGGCTGGTCTTGAACTCCTGACCTCGTGATCCACCAGGCCTGGCCAGAAATCATCTTTTTTAGAGAAGGTCTTGCTCTACACCGAGGCTGGAGTGGCACGATCTCAGCTCACTTCAATCCCTGACTCCCAGGCAGCCTCAAGCAATGCTCCCACCTCAGCCCTCCAAGTAGCTGGAACTATAGGCGTACACCATCACACCTGGATAATTCTTTGTATTTTTTGTAAAGACAGTCTCACCATGTTGTCCAGGGTGGTCTTGAACTCCTGGACTCAAGCAATCCATCTACCTTGGCCTCCCAAAGAGCCAGGATTACAAGCATGAGCCACCATCCCCAGCCCAGTCAGAAATTCTTTAACTCACTTTATGGTGCTTCTAATTTTGGCTTATGATCCAGGAGCAGAGATCCTATTCCCCACATTAATATTCACCTAATTAACACTTCGACCAAAAAGCCCTCACCATAGGTTTGTATCCTTTGATATAAAATCAAGATGACAATTCTTGCAATTTTTTTTTTTTTCTGATCCAGGGTCTCACTGTCACCCAGGCCATGGTACAGTGACACAATCATAGTTCACTGCAGCCTTGACCTCCCGGGCTTAAGTGATCCTCCTTCCTCAGTCTCCTGAGTAGCCAGGACTACAGGTTCATGCCACTATGCCCAGCTAATTTTTTTTTTTTTGAGACACAGTTTTGTTCTTATTGCCCAGGCTAGAGTGCAATGGCGTGATCTTGGCTCACTGCAAATTCTGCCTCCTGGGTTCAAGCAATTCTCCTACCTCAGCCTCCCGAGTAGCTTGGATTACAGACATGCACCACTACACCCATCTAATTTTGTATTTTTTTAGTAGAGATGGGGTTTCTCCATGTTGGTCAGGCTGGTCTCGAACTCCTGACCTCAGGTGATCCACCCGTCTCAGCCTCCCAAAGTGCTGGGATTATAGGCGTGAGCCACTACAGCCCGGCCACCCAGCTAATATTTCAAATTTGTTTTACAAGTGGGGTCTCACTATGTTGCCCAGGCTGGTCTTGAACTCCTGGGCTTAAGTGATCCTCCTGCCTCCATCTCTCAAAGTGCTGGGATTACAGGTGTGAGTAACCATTCCTGGCCCAATTCTTGCAGTTTTTCACCCTCACAGTCAGACATTTCAAATTCTGAGTCATGGTTGCCAATCAGAGATTCTATGCTGTCATCCTAAAATGCAACATTTTATATTTATGTTAATAAATTTCCCATAAGCCAACAATCTAAAAATAGGAGTAATAGTTTCTAGTATAGATTTTGAATCTACCAATATGGCACATAACTGAGAAGGGTCTATTTCTCTTTAGGCACATAAAGTAAAAAAGAGTCATTACTCGGGTGAAGGGGAGGAAAGCAGCAAAGCACACTGCCATGTGTGTACCTATGCAACTATCTCGCTCGTTCTGCACATGTACCCCCAAACCTATAATGCAATAAAAATTTAAAAAAAAATAAAAATAAAATAAAAATTGTTTGGAAAAAAAAAAAAGAGTCATTACTAAAATCTTTACGAAGTCACCAGAGTATATGTATGAGAAAGAACACGGGTTTTTAAGCCAAGGGAGTTAGGGATGAAAACTGAGTTTAGCCATGATATTACTGGGGCAAATTACTGTAATTCTCTGAGCCATGACCCTCATCTTTCAAATAAGGAAAATACTGGCCATATTGGACTCCTTTGTGCCTGTGACACAGAGGCTACTTAGGAAATGCTAATTTCCATCCTTCCCTACTTCTTCCCCATGTCCCACGGCCCAATCTCACTGGTTCTATGTCCTGTACAAGGGACAGGACCACTACCCACCTGCTGTGTATAAGCTTCCATGAAGCTGCTACCAGCAGAAGTCATTGTTCTCTCCTCTTCCTAGACCGCATCTGTCTCCATCATTAGGGCTTTCAGGAATATTGGAGCAAGATGC
Organism: Saguinus oedipus; assembly: GCA_031835075.1. Lineage (NCBI taxonomy): Eukaryota > Metazoa > Chordata > Mammalia > Primates > Cebidae > Saguinus > Saguinus oedipus. The sequence continues at coordinate 11,659,195 of CM063182.1, read as the reverse complement.
TTTCCAACTGTCAAAAGCCCTAGAGGGAAGCAGGATGTCTGGCCACAGACTGCGGACCACTCACAGTTGAGACACCCTTCCAGCTAACTGCAGCTTGGAGTTCCTCCCTTTTACTCCATTTTTCTTCCAGATGATCCCCCTTCTTTCACTTCTTGGTTCCCCTTCGACATTCCACCCTCTCCTCCACTCCTGATTAAACAGCCTAACTGGATTTGCTAACCCAAAATACAAACCAGTGGCCTCTACTCTGGCAGCTCTCTGCTGCCCCCTCTTGTTGCCAAATGGAACGGGTCACTTTTCTTCCGACAAAAAAATTTCCATTTCACGGTTCGGGAAAGAGCGGCACTTATTGAGGTCGGGACCAGGCACCGTGCTAGGTATTAAGAGACTCAACAGTGAGCAAAATGAGCAAAATCAGAAAATGCCTTGTTCTCACAGAGCTTACAGTAGAGTGAAAAAGGCAGGCATTAAACAAATAATCGTATTAGTAACTATAATACCAGAACTCAAAAGTGTGATGAAATGCTGAGAGGCCACGTGGTGGCTCACGCCTATAATCCCAGCACTTTGGGAGGCCAAGAAGGGAGGATGGCTGGAGGTCATGAGTTCAAGACCAGCCTGGGCAATACAGTGAGACTCAACGCCTACAAAAGTTGTTTTTTGATTAGAGCAAGGTGTTGCACGCCTCTAGTCCTAGCTAACTGGGAGGCTGAGGCAGGAGGATTGCTTGAGCCCAGGAGTTTGAGACTGCAGTGAGCTACAATCACACCACTGCACTCTGGCCTGGGCAACAGAACAAGACCCAGCCTCTTAAAAAATAAAAATTTAAAAATTTTTTAAATGAATGCTATGAGAGCCTATAATATGGAATCTGTCAGGTCAAAGATGTCTTCTTGGAGGTGGTGCTTAAGGCTGAAATGGAAGGATGCCCTATCTGTAATATAAGGGAAATCACTTACATTTAGTAAGCATCTCAATATTACTTGAAAGGCTGAGACGGGACAATCAATAACAGCCTGGACAACATAGGAGACCCTGTGTCTTAAAAAAAAAAATTATCTTGCTATAACCAGTAATTACAAAGAAAAATAATTTTAAAAAACAAAAGCTGGCCAGGCACAGTGGCTCATGCCTGTAATCATAATCCCAGCACTTTGAGAGGCCGACAGGGGCAGATCATTTTAGGTTAGGAGTTCGAAACCAGCCTGGCCAACATGATAAAACCTCATCTCTACTAAAAACACAAAAAAATTAGCCAGGCGTGGTGGCAGATGTCTGTGATCCCAGCTACTTGGGAGGCTGAGACAGCAGAATTGCTTGAACCCAGGAAATGGAGGTTGCAGTGAGCCGAGATGGTACCAGTGCACTCCAGCCTGGGTGACAGAGCAAGACTCTGTCTCAAAACAAAACAAAAACTAAAAGCTTGGCCAGGCGTGGTGGCTCACACCTATAATCCCAGCATTTTGGGAGGCTAAGGCAGGTGAATCATCTGAAGTTAGGAGTTCAAGGCCGCCCTGGCCAACATGGCGAAAGCCTGTCTCTACTGAAAATACAGAACTTAGCTGGGTGTGGTGGCGGGTGCCTGTAATCCCAGCTACTCAGGAGGCTGAGGCAAGAGAATCAGTTGAACCCAGGAGGTGGAGGCTGCAGTGAGCAAAGATTGCACCATTGCACTCTAGCCTCGGCGACAGAGTGAGATTTTGTCTCAAAAAAACAAAAAGAAATCTTGTCAAGCAGACCATAAGCCCGCTGCCTGGCCAGCCCATCTACCCAAATAACTAGTTCAGCTCAAAACCTGTCTATGTGGTTTCCTCATTTTAACTTTGTGGTTACCATATTTCCAAAGTCCCATCTTCAAAAGCTATCCCCAAAGCAGGATTTGGTGTTGGCAAGAGCAAATATAAAAACCGACCTATCTTCCTCTTCTCCTTCTCTCTCCTGGTTCTTTTCCCAACACCTGAGACTAAAAGACACGCGGCTGTCTCCCCTTCCTTCGGCCACCGAGTGTCAAGGCTCCTGACCGAGCTGTCACTGCTGGAAGCAGCAGGTTCTCAGCAGGAGAAATCTAAGCCCTGAGTATTCCAGTCTTCATTCTTATTATGTTCAAGGAGGAGCTCAAGACATTTTTAAAATCCCTTCAAGAGAATAGTCTGACTTTAGAAGGCTCTTATTATTTTATAGGAAAGACCCTATTAGGATTGTCAAAATTGAATACGAATGTCAAACTTTTCTCCTGCAATAATCCTATTCTCCCCAAGACAGACAGATGCTTTAGACTAATAAGGGAGATGGTAACCTATTCAAAAGAAGAAGAAAAAAAACTTTCCACGCCTAAAAAAAATCTTTATTAGTACAGCTTTTAAATATATTTGCTATGTTTTGAATGTGTCTCCCAAAAAGCAAGTGTTGGAAACTTAATCCCCAAAACAACAGTGTTGCGGGATGTGGCTGACGGGAGGTGGTTAGGTCACGAGGGCTCCACCCTCTGGTTATAAGCAGAATTTTCGTTGCCGCAAAAGAAGTAGCACTTGAATATAAACTTGCTCAGCGGAAGTTTACTTCTATAGAAGGGTGTGGCTCACAGATGGAACAATGGCGAGTGCACACCTGGACAAGGAGGCGAAGGGGTACTTATGCCTGACGGAGGCCGCCCCTACTGCTGTCATTGCCCTCTTGGCTAGGGTTAGGCGGCACAGTCTCGTCTAATTCTGACTGGCTATTTTAAAGGGAGGAGGGGTATGAGCCACAGTGGCAGGACGGGTAGTTTGGTGGGAAGAATGTTACAGGCAGATCAGAGCAGGTGAGCAGGGGTCAAAGCAGGTGACTGGAGAAGGTGACCGGGATGAGTCAGGATGGGGCAGGGGATTGGGGGAACAGATGTGAACTACCGATTACAACTGTTGGAAAAGGTTGTTTACTGAAACTACAAGGAAGTTAAACTTTAAAATAGAGTATTAAAGACTAAGAGCTGAACATACAGACATACCGATTATTTGAAGAGAAACTTGGGTTTCACTATATCTAACACTCTGAATGGATTAGGGCTAATGATAAAAGGGCTTGAGGCTGAGTCCAGCCTCTTCCTCTCTCACTCTTTTTGGCTCCTCCACCATGGATGACACAGCAAGAAGGACCTCGCCAAGTGCTGACCCCTCCATCTTAGACTTCCCAGCCCCCAGAACCATGAGCCAATAAATTGGTTGCATATTAATTACCCAGTCCCCAGTATTCTGTTATAGCAGCCCAAAACAGGCTAAGACAATATTATAATCCTATTGCCACTGCTCTTTAGCTCTGTGCGGCAGCTCATCTGAACAAGAGCAGGATGCTACGTCACAGGATACAACTTACTGGCCATCCACCCTGCCCCAGGCAGTGTGTTGTGGACTTTACATGAATTATACTCAAACCTTACAAAAACCCTAAAGAAACTGCTTTTCTATTTTCAATTTACAAATAAAAAAGGAAGTTTAAAGATATTAAGTAACGGTGCCAATGTCAGAGATCTAACAAGTGGTGGAAATGAATTCGGCCCAGTATTTACTGCGGGCTTGCTGCCCAGGCTCACTTCAGGTTTCTGCTCCCTGCATTCCGGTGCAGTGTCTCTTGGCTACCCTAGCTACGGCTCCAGTGGCCCAGATCTAGCTCAGGCAGCCCTTCCAGAAGCTGTTAAGTGGCAAATTTTGGTGACACCTGCGCGATTCCAACTCTGCGTGTACATAGATTGCAAAAGCTGTGGAAGAAGAGCTACCTCCAGCTAGATTTCAAAGGATTCCTTGGAGAGCCTTGTGGACCAGGAAGAGAACTGCCACAGGGGCAGAGGCACTGCAGAGAGTCCCCAGTAGCACAATGATTCAGGGAGCCATGAAGGCAGGGTCACCCTGAGACCTCAGAGTTGTAAATCCAGTATGCAAAACCAACCTCAGAGAGCCACAGACATCTGAGAGCTGTCACGTGGGCTACATTCAGCTAAACTATGGGGGCAGGGCCACAAAGACCTTTGGGGTCCAGTTCCCATCCCAGTGTGTCCAGAAGGCAAGACTTGAAGTCAGAGAAGATGATTCTCAAGTCTGAAGACTGATTCTTGTTTGCCTTGTTGGGTTTTAGACTTTCTTGGGCCCTGTTACCCCTTTCTTACGTATTTCTCCCTTTTGGAATGGGAATGTCTATCCAACGCGTTTCACCGTGTACTTTGGAAGTATACAACTTGTCTGATTTCACAGGTTCAAACCAGTACTCTCAGACCCAAGGTTTTTCCATTACTCTAGTTTCTCAAGTAATTCAGGGTAGAGAGTTACGACATGCCTCACATCACCCCTCTCCCTGCCAAAAAAAGTCACTATTATCTCTCTGAAGTACGGAAATGTATAAAATTAGACCTGCCATTGTTCATATAGACAGAAGTTCTTTCTGTCAACCTGATATTTAGTAATTGTTTGACTAATATAAATCAGTTTTGGCTTCTTTCTTCCAAGGAATAATATAGTATAACATAGAGCATGCTGGAGTGTTACAAAAAAGATATGTACTTGCTAAAATTCATGGCAGAAATGCATGAAGCAATTAAGGGTGAGGGGCAAAAGGAGAAAGGGGAGGAAGAGACAGTAACAAAATGCTGAGCAAGAAAAGGCACAGGAGGTACGACTGCATGCAACCAACGATGAGGAGAAACACTTGATCTTAACTAAAATGAAAAAAATATCAGCCACAGCAACTCATGCCTGTAATCCCAGAACATTGGGAGGCTGAGGCAGGTGGATCACTTGAGACCAGGAGTTCGAAGTCAGCCTGGCCAACACGGTGAAACCCCACGTCTACGAAAAATACAAAAATTAGCTGGGCATGGTGGCAGGCACCGGTAATTCCAGCTACTTGGGAGAATGAAGCAAAAGAATCGCTTGAACCCAGGAGGCAGAGGTTGCAGTGAGCCAAGATCGCACCACTGCACTCTAGCCTGGATGACAGAGTAAGACTCTGTCTCAAAGAAAAAGACCCCAGTTTATATGTAAGCCCAGCAAACTTTCCCATGTGCTAAAACTCACCACCCTCTACTCAACTAATGCCATTACCAACCCCCATTTCACACCCAGGCTGTGACTGAGAAAATCTACGGCTTGTACGAGCATGATGGTGTCCTGTTGGCAAATGTCACTATTACCCTTGGAAGACAGAGCACTGGCGGGGAGATCAATGTTACAGGTTGAGCAAAAGCCAAAGGAACTTGGTTGTCCCAAAAATCAAGTATGCTCCTTTCGTCTTTATGCCTTCAACTCCTCTCAGTCTTTTGGTGACTTAAGCAGGGACTGCTTGGAAAACCAAATTTAGAGGCTGAAAGTGGGAAACCTGGGAATTTAGAATGTGACCGTTTGCCTTTGCTTCAAACTTTGGGACAATTTGACTAGGAAGGTGGCAAACTGCTAAACACGTATGAAAATAAAAACTATTGTTTAGTTACCTTGAGAAGAAAGGGAATATGGACCACCCCAGTCAATCACATGTCAAAGACTTGAGACTCAAAACCCAGGTGTTTTACAGTTATTGATCACAGAGGAAATTTAAAGACATCGTTTTAGAGAAAACTAGCAACACGTGTATACTGGGCAGACAACTCACTCAGATGACCTCAGAAGCCCTTCGGCCTCAATAGTTTTATGGTTTTATGCAACATGCACACTTACCCTTAGAGGGTGTGCATTCTGGGGCTGGGTGGGCTGCGCGGAGACAGTAGAGAAGGATTTCAATGTCATCCCTTCTGGATCCATGCTTTTGCTCAGCATCAGCTAAGCATCTCATTCTAAGCAGAGACCACTTGTTTTGACACATTCCAATACCACCAGATGTCACCTGAGTCCAATAATTAAGTGTTCCTCAAAGACTAAATTGTGCCCATGTGGCTAAAAGTATACCCTAGTTGTCCAGGCACGGTGGCTCACACCTGTATATAATCCCAGCACTTTGGAGGGCCAAGGCAGGTGGACCACTTGAGGCCAGGAGTTCAAGACAAGCCTGGTCAATATGGTAAGACCCGGTGTCTACCAAAAAATACAAAAATTAGCTGGCACAGTGACGCATGCCTTTTGAGACAAGTTTCACTCTTGTCACCCAGGCTGGAGTGCAGTGATGCAATCTTGGCTCACTGCAACCTCCGCCTCCTGGGTTCAAGTGATTCTTCTGCCTCAGCCTCCCAGATAGCTGGGACTACAGGCACATGCCACCACACCCAGCTAATTTTTGTAGTTTTAGTAGAGACAAGGTTTTACCGTGTTGGTCAGGCTGGTCTCAAACTCCTGACCTCATGATCCATCCACCTCGGCCTCCCAAAGTGCTGGGATTACAAGCATGAGCCACTGCGCCTGGCCAATTTTTTTTGAGACAGAGTCTCACTCTGTCACCCAGACTGGAATGCATTGTCATGATCTCAGCTCACTGCAACTTCCGCCTCCTAGATTCAAGCGATTCTCTTGCCTCAGCCTCCCAAGTAGCTGGGATTATAGGCATGCACCACACCCAGACAAATATTGTATTTTTAGTAGAGATGGGGTTTCACTATGTTGGCCAGGCTGGTCTTGAACTCCTGACCTCAGATGATCCACCCTCCTCAGAAAAGTGCTGGGATAATAGATGTGAGCCACCGTACCCAGCCTAATTTTGTCTTTATATAATTTTTTCAACTTTTTTAAGTTGAAAAACCATTTATTTTACTGGAAAGAAAAAAAGTGACCCAACTCTGTAGATCTAGACTTTAGACCAAAACGAGACCGAGGGGCAGTGAGACTCTCATCAAGATCAATCCCAAATCCAACAGTGGCAGGAGGCGGGGAGGAGACAGCACAGGCCTCCACCACAGTTTCTGCACACAATGAAGCCTGCTGTAAGAACAGAACATTAGGTGGAAGCTACAGAAGTACTGAAGGACAGAAAAACAGGAAAATGGGCAGGAGAGGAAAGGAAAGAAAGAGAAGGTCTGAACTTACTAAGGTAAATTAAGGTCCACGGTTCCTGAGAGACTCAGCGCACAGAGCCAAAACCATCCTGGAGACTGGGTACCACGAAGGGTGTATTCTCATGCACAACCGCAGCTCGGAATTTCAGCCCACACACATCCCACCTTAAAACTCTGTGTTATCAAGGCCCCTGATGGCCTCCACTGCATCCTCTGCCCGCTCCATGTGTGCAACGCATAATCTTTCATGATGTCACATTCGACGACCAGACCACACTCCTCAAACTGGGCTCGAAGTTCCTTCTTGGTGCAGGTGGGACTGATGCTGCCCACATGCAACTTGGTTGAGGTTTTGCTGTTATTCTCACTGGCTTCCATGCTGATGTTCACCCCGTGAAGCTTGTAACGGTGCAGGTTGCATATGGCATCTTCCGCTGCAGTTTTATCTTCTATGTGCACAAAGCCGTAATTCTTTTTTTTTTTTTTTTTTTTTTTTGAGATGGAGTCTTGTTCTGTCACCAAGGCTGGAGTACAATGGTGTGATCTTAGCTCACTGCAAATCCTTCTCCTGAGTTAAAGAGATTCTCCTGCCTCCCTGCCTCAGTCTCCTGAGTAGCTGGGATTACAGGCACCCGCCACCAAACCTGACTAACTTTTGTATTTTTAGTAGAGACAGGGTTTCACCATGTTGGTCAGGCTAGTCTCAAACTCCTGACCTTGTGATCCACCCGTCTCGGCCTCCTAAAGTGCTGGAATTACAGGCGTGAGCCACTACACCCAGCAAAGCCATAATGTTTAATGATGTCACATTCTAGCACCTTCCCATACTGCTTAAAGAGTGAGCTCTGTGACTCCCGGGGTGGGTTTCTGATGAACAGCTTCACCACCCGGACAACAGCCCACACAGAAATCAGCAGGGCCTCTTCCTTGAGGTGCGAATCCTTCCAACAAAATGCTAAAATCGCAGCCAATTTTTTTCAACTTTTAGATTCAGGAGGTACAAGTACAGATGATGAAGTTTAGGATATGAATGATCTCGTTACCTAGGTACTGAGCACAGTACCCAATAGTTTTTCAGTCTGCCCCCCTTCCTCCTTCTCCCCTCTAGTGGTCCCCAGTGTCTACTGTTGCCATCTTTACGTCCCCGCTACCCCATGTGGAGTTCCCACTTATAAGATAGAACATGTAGTATCTGTGAATTAATTCTAATTCCCTTAGGATAATGGCCTCCAGCTGCAGCTAAATTCATGTTGCTGCAGAGGACATGATCTTGTTACTTTTTATGGCTGTATAGTATTCCATGGTATACCTGTACCACATTTTCTTTACCCAATCCGCCACTGATAGGCACCTGTTTTGATTCCATGTCTTTACTCTTATGAACAGTGCTATGACGAACATGCAAGTGCATTTCATGTCTTTTTCTTCCTTTCTAGCATCAATCCCCCTCACTCTTGCTTCCCTAGCACTGTACCCACAATGGAGCTCGAACCACCCTGGCTAAGACAGAGAGAGCTAAAGCATCAGTCACAGAGCAGAGGCTCAGTTAAAATAACAAACAAAAAACAAAGCAGACTGTCCGCTTTTAAGACATTCTTACTGAAGAAAAAAAAACATATAAATGCCCCTGGATATTTTTCTCCTAGATTTATGGATTAAATGGCTTCATCAGATTAGAAAGGAGTCCGAAGGCAGGGCACAGTGGCTCACATCTGTAATCCTAGCACTGTGGGAGGCTGAGGCAGGTGGATCACTTGAGGTCAGGAGTTTAAGACCAGCCTGACCAACAGTATGAAACCCCATCTCTGTTAAAAATAGAAAAATTAGCTGGGCATGGTGGCGTATGCCTGTAGTCCCAGCTACTTGGGAGGCTGAGGCAAGAGAATCACTTGAACCCAGGAGGCGGAGGTTGCAGTGAGCCGAGATTGCGCCATTGCACTCCAGCCTGGGTAACAAGAGCGAAACTCCATCTCAAAAAAATTAAAAAAAGGAGTCTGAGGAATTTGTATTTTTATATATAAAGTTTTGGGCTGTGAATTATATAACTGCCTACCAATTGCACACTTAAATTGTTTCACTGGTCCTCACATGCAACTGAAATATATAGTTATCAATGACTTCGATGTCTAATTTAGATGCCTGTACTCAGGAAGGTAAAATATGTAGGTGTCAATTACCATAAGGATTAAATATTTATATGCCTGTGGAAGCAAAATACTTTGTGATCAATAATTTGCTGACGTTTTTATACCCATCAGGAAGGAAATGAATAACTGCATTTAGGTTTTTTACGCATCACAGTTGCGTTAAATTGATAACACAAGGTCAAACAATGTCTGAAAAGTCAAGGGGCTAAATAAATATGCACAGTTAACTCTTCTGTTATATATATACACACACACCTGTATATATGAAAACAGATACCATTAAGCTATCAGCAAGACAGATTCTGGCCAGATGTAGTGGCTCATGCTTGTAATCCTAGCACTGTGGGAGGCCAAGGTAGGAGGATCGTTTGAGCCCAACCTGAGTTCAAGACCAACCTGGGCAACATAGGGAGACCCTGTCTCTACAAAAAAAAATTAAAAATTAGTCAGGTGTGGTGGCGCATGTCTGTAGTCCCAGTCATGCACTCAGGAGGCTGAGGCAGGAGGATTACTTGAGCCCAGGAGGTTGAGGCTGCAGTGAGCATTCTTTGCACCATTGCACTCCAGACTGGATGAAAAAGCAAGACCCCGTTCCTCTCTCACACTGTATTAGCCCATTTTCACACTGCTGATAAAGACATACCAGAGTCTGGGTAATTTATAAAGAAAAAGAGTTTAATAGGACTTAGAGGTCCACATGGCTGGGGAGGCCTCACAATCATGGTGAAAGCCAAAAGACATGTCTTACGTGGCGGCAGACAAGAGAGAATGAGAGCCCTTATAAAATCATCAGATACAGGGCCAGGTGCAGTGGCTCACACCTGTAATCCCAGCACTTTGGGAGGCCGAGGTGGGTGAATCACGAGGTCAGGAGTTTGAGACCAGCCTGGCCAACTTGGTGAAACCCTGTCTTTACTAAAAATACAAAAATTAGCCGGCCATGGTAGCAAGCACCCGTAATCCCAGATACTCGGAAGGCTGAGGCAGGAGAATCACTTGAAACAGGAAAGCAGAAAAGTTGCAGTGAGCCGAGATTGCACCACCGCACTCCAGCCTGGGCAAAAGAGAGAAACTCCATCTCAAAAAAAAAAAAAAAAAATCATCAGATCTCATGAGACTTATTCACTACCATGAGAACAGTCTGGGGGAAACCACTCCTGTGATTCAATTCTCTCCCACTGGGTCTTTCCCACAACACATGGGAATTATGGGAGCCACAATTAAAGATGAGATTTGGGTGGAGACACAGCTAAGCCGTATCAACCACAAAAAAAGACATAGACTCTATCTTCAAATCACATCTCAAAGCTACCATTTCCTTCTCCTATGCCTCTTACCTAATCCAGGGCACCAGCATTTGCAGTTACTAAATAGAAACTGTGTCTTGCAGTTGTGAGTGGTGGCTCACACCTGTAATCCCAGCACTTTGGGAGGCCAAGGCAGGTGGATCCCTTCAGGTCAGGAGTTTGAGACCAGACTAGCCAACATGGTGAAACCCTGTGTCTACTAAAAATACAAAAAATTAGTTGTGTGTGGTGGCACATGCCTGTAATCCCAGCTACTTGAGAAGCTGAGGCAAGAGACTCACTTGAACCCAGTAGGTAGAGGTTGCAGTGAGCCAAGATCGTGCCACTGCACTCCAGCCTGGGTGACGAAGGGAGGGAGGATGGAAAGGAGGGAGGATGGGAGGGAGGGAGGACGGGAGGGAGGGAGGACGGGAGGGAGGGAGGATGGGAAGGAGGAAAGGAAGGAAGGAGGGAAGGGAGGGAGGGAAGGAAAGAAGGAAGGAAGGAAGGAAGAAAAGAGGGAGGGAGGAAGAAAAAAGGGAGGGAGGAAGAAAGGAGGGAGGGAGGGAGGGAAGGAAGGAAGGAAGGAAGGAAGGAAGGAAACAGTATCTTGCTTCCACATTCATATCCCAATCTGTTCTTCGTGGAGAAGTCAGAGGGATCTTTTTAAAGCATAAATCAGAACCAAACAAAATAAAAATCAAATCACATCACCCCTGCTTAAAGCCTCCTGAGATTTTCCCATGGCACTTAAAATATATCCAAACTTCCCACTCTCTGATGATACCCTGATGGCCTGGCTCCTGGCTCCCATTCAAATCTCATCTCACGCTGCCTCCTTTCTCTTCCTTCCACCTTCAAACTGATTCCTCTTCAAGTCTTCGTCTCAAATGTTACATCCTCAGAGAGGCCTCCCTGATCTCTCTGTCTAAAATCAAAATGTGACAAAACCTGGTGGCTGATAATCCCAGCACTTTGAGAGGCTGAGGCAGGAGGATCACTTAAGCTCAGTAGTTAGAAACCAGCCTGGGTAATATGCTGAGACCCTGTCTCTGTGAAAAATTGAAAATTAGCCAGGCGTGGCAGCAAGCACCTGTAGTCCTAGCTACAAAGGAGGCTGAGGCAGAAGGATTGCTTGAGGCTGGGAGGTCCAGGCTGCAGTGAGCTATGATCATGCCACAGCACTCCAGTCTGGGCAACAGAGCAAGATCCTGTCTCAAAAAATGAATTAATTAATTATTTAAAGTCAAAATACTCATCCCTATCTGGTGGCATGCTGTGTACATATCTCATAAGCTCCATGAGGGCAGAGTCTGTTTGGTTTGCGACTATAACCCCCCCACACACACCTAACCCTTAATAGGTTTTTAGATGCCAGTTGTATAAATGAATAAAAAACAGACCCAAACAGTAGCAAGGGATACATCCTGAGACACCCTCAAATTATCTCAAATCTCAACTATGATAGCATACAATTGCTTAAAAAAACATGGAGTCACGAGAACCATTTCACACAGATGCAAACCATTAAGTTAGTCTAATGACTACAATTTAATCTATTTAAATTGCTGTCTTCTGCCTAATAACTGCTGTTTTAAAACACTTGACTTTTGTCTTCATTTCCATTATCAGTACAAGCAGTTGACTGCCTTCTGAGGGGTCGTCTTTTACGCTAGTAAACAAAATTTTTAATATTTCAAGGGAATTCCAACATATGCAACAAGCATATAACACAAAGCTGGTTGAGAGACAGACACTGGTTCTCAACAGGGAGCGAGTGACTCGCTGGCACCCACATTCCTCAAAGGCCAGGGGACTCGAATCTGTGCCCTGGAAAAATCTAGATAAGGTGGATCAAACTACGATTGTAAAATTTATAAAATGAAAGATAAATAAATGGTTCTGGCAGGACACAGTGGCTCACACCTGTAATCCCAGTACTTTGGGAGGCCGAGGTGGGTTGATCATTTGAGGTGAGGAGTTCGAGACCAGCCTGGCCAACATGGTGAAACCCCGTCTCTACTAAAAATACGAAAACTAGCCAGTCATGGTGGTGCACACCTGTAATCCCAGCTACTCAGGAGGCTGAGGCAGGAGAATCACTTGAACCTGGGAAGCAGAGGTTGCAGTGAGCCAAGATCACACCACTGCACTCCTGCCTGGGCAACAGAGCGAGACTCCATCTCAAAAACAAAAACATGCAGGTTTAAGTTATTTTTAAAATTTTTTTCTGTTTTGTTTTTGTTTTTTTAAGACAAGGTCTGGCTCTATTGCCCGGGCTGGAGTGCAATGGTACAATCTTGGCTCACTGCAACCTCTGCCTCCCAGACTCAAGCAATTCTTCCACATCAGTCTCTGGAATAGCCAGGACTACAAGCGTGCACCACCACACCAGGCTAATTGTATTTTTTGTAGTGATGGAGTCTCCATATGTTGCCCAGGCTGGCCTCAAACTTGTGAGCTCAACCAGTGTGCCCTCCTCAGCCTCCCAAAGGGCTGGGATTATAGGCATGAGCCACTGCACCCAGCCTTGTTTTAATTTTTGAGAGCAAAGTAAACAATTAAAGCTACATGGTTTTTTCTGCATGCCTATGAGAGAAAGAGTTGTCTGTGCTGCAGAACAGAGCGGCCAGCACATCTCAGAGGATTTCTAGGAGTCAGAGAATTTGCCTAGACCTGGATGGAAGCCATCATTTCCATCGGGCCCAGCTGCTGTAGCTGCAGTAGTGAAATCTGTGCCCTGCCTCCCAATGCCAGCCAGAAGGGAAGTGCTTGGCTTTGGGCACCTGCCATTTCTTTTTTTTTGAGACAGTCTTGCTCTGTCACCCAGGCTAGAGTGCAGTGGCATGCTCTTGGTTCACTGCAACCTCTGCCTCCCAGATTCAAGCAATTCTCCTGCCTTAGTCTCCTGAGTAGCTGGGATTAGAGGCATGCACCACCATGCCTGGCTAATTTGTCTACTTTTTTAGTAGAGACAGGGTTTCACTATGTTGGCCAGGCTGGTCTCAAACTCCTCACCTCGTGATCCACCCACCTTGGTCTTCCAAAGTGCTGGGATTACAGGCATGAGCCACCGTGCCGAGCCTCACCTGTCACTTCTCAACCCAAAAAAGGCTACCAGATTTTCAAGCACTTTTCTTTTTCTTTTTTTTTTTTTTTTGAGATGGTGTTCTCTCTATGTTGCTCAGGCTGGTCTTGAACTCCTGGGTTCAAGTGACCCTCCCACCTTAACCTCCCAAGCAGCCAGAATTACAGGAGCACATCACCCCATCTGGCTCAGTCACTTTTGCTCTTTCTTTAATCTTTAAGTATCATGCAATGCATAAGAAAGAACAAAGAGGATTTTAAAAGGAAGGGAGAGGCTACATCAGAAAGAAGGCGAAGAGAATTCCTAGTCCTGACTGAACCACCCTTAAAACTAAACATTATGGGGCTCACCAAAGCCCCTGTCCTTATACCAAAATGAATCTAGCAAAACCTTATTAATTTATATTTTTTAGCTAGAAAGATAGAAAATCAAATATTGTTAATATGTAATCTTTTCATGGAAGGAAAATATATTGTAGCTATAGGAAATATTAATGTCTTGTCAGGAGTGGAGGCTCATGCCTATAATCCCAGAACCTTGGGAGGTCAAGGCGGGCAGATCATTTGAGCCCAGGAGTTCGAGACCAGCCTGGGCTACATGGCAAGACTCCATTTCTACTAAAATACAAAAATTAGCCAGGTGTGTTGGTGTGTGCCTATAGTCTCAGCTACTCAGGAGGCTGAGATGGGCGGATCAGTTGAGCCTGAGAGGCAGAAGGTGCAGTGAGCCAAGATTACACCACTGCACTCCAGCCTAGGTGACAGAGCCAGACCCTGTCTACGAAAAAGAAAAGAAAGAAAGAATTATTAATGTCTTTATATAATTAAAATTTCCCAAAACGTATCTTGTAAAGCAAAGAAGCCCAGGAATCGCATAACGTATTAATAATTTTGTTACCACCCTTCTGTGTAACTATCTCCTAAGACAAAATGCCTTTGTTAGTTAAGTTCTCACTTATATCAAATTAACACCTGCACAGAGCTTTAAAGTGAAATCATTTTTTCAGGCCTAGAACATAAGACAGCAGAGTCCTGCATCATCCCCACTCCCTACTTTCAAATGCCAGAGCTCACCACTCCAGTGCTTTCAAGTGTTTCATCTGCATTCACGCTTCAAAAATATCTAAATAACATGCTTAATATACTATGTTTTGATTTCTCAGGTTATCTATTTTATTTTTTTTGAGACAGCATCTGGCTCTGTCACCCAGGATGGAGTGCAGTGGTGTGATCTTGGCTCACTGCAACCTCCACCTATTGGGTTTAAGCGATTCTTGTGCCTCAGCCTCCCAAGCAGCTGGGACTACAGATGCCTGCCACCATGCCTGGCTAATTTTTTGTGTTTTTAATAGAGATGGGGTTTTGTCATCTTGGCCAGGCTGGTCTCAAACTGCTGACTTCAAGTGATCCACCCACCTCGGTCTCCCAAAGTGCTAGGATTATAGGCATGAGCCACTACCCCAGGCCTAGGATTAGGCCTATTTCATGCTTGCAGTCATTTATTCAACAACATCTACTGGCCAGGCATGGTGACTCATGCCTGTAATCCCAACACTTTGGGAGCTTGAGGCAGGAGGAGCACTTCAGGCCAGGAGTTTGAGACCAGCCTGGGCAGCACAGTGAGACCTACTTTCTATACGCATTTTTTTTTTTAAAAAGAAAAACAATGTCTACTGAAGCCTGCCATAGGCTAGGCACTGTTCTAAATAATAGGGCTACAGCAAGAACAAAGCAAAGTCCCTGCTCTTCCCACGGCTGATACACCAGTCACCAAATGAGTAAGAGGACTTCGGGGAGTGATAAGGGTTATAAAGAAAGAAAACACAGCAGGGGGCCAGGCACCGTGGCTCACGCCTGTAATGCCAGCACTTTAGGATGCCGAGGTGGGTGGTCACGAAGTCAGGAGTTCGAGACCAGCCTGGCCAGCATGCTAAAACCCCATCTCTACTAAAGATATAAAAAATTAGCTGGGCACAGTTGCGCGTGCCTATAATCCCAGCAGCTACTCAGGAGGCTGAGGCAGGAGAACTGCGTGAACCCAGGAGGCAGAGGTTGCGGTGAGCCGAGATCGCACCATTGCACTCCAGCCTGGGTGACAGGGCAAGAAAAAAAAAAGGCCATGCACAGTGGCTCACATCTGTAATACCAGTACTTTGGGAGGCTGAGGTGGACAGATCACAAGGTTAGGAATTCGAGACCAGCCTGACCAACATGGTAAAACCCCGTCTCTACTAAAAATACAAAAATTAGCCAGGCATGGCGTCCAGTGCCTGTAATCTCAGCTACTTGGGAGGCTGAGGCAGGAGAATTGCTTGAATCCAGAAGCCAGAAGTTGCAGTGAGCTGAGATCCCGCCACTGCACTCTGGCCTGAGCAATAGAGTGAGACCCTGTGTCAAAAAAAAAAGAAAGAAAGAAAGAAAAAGAAAACACAACAGGGGTTTATGTCCTTAGACTGGTGAGGGAGAGGAACACTATGTCAGAGAGAAGGAGAGGAATGAAACCTCCTGGAGAAAATGTCGTCTGGGCAGAAATCTGTCCGGTGTAAAGGATGAAGACAGAAATGCATCCCAGGTAGAGCAATGTGGCAAGTGAAAGGCTCAGGGGCTGGATAATGCTTCCATGTCTAAGGGTGTGAGCAGAGCAACATGGGGAGGAGGAACAAGGAGGACAGTAAGGGAGGAGCACGGGCAGAATGGGCAGGCTCGCAGGCTACCGTAAGGACTAGGGACTTGAATGAGGTAAGGTCACTGGAGGAGCCTGAGAGAGCTCCCAGGCTGGATTACCTTATGTCAAATCCCATACAAATAAAGATTTGAGCTGGGCATAGTAAAGCAAGTGGATCACCTGGGATCAGGAGTTCGAGACTAGCCTGGCCAATATGGCAAAGCCCCGTCTCTACTAAAAATACAAAAATGAGCCAGGCATGGTAGCACATGCCTGTAATCCCAGCTACGTGGGAAGCTGAGGCAGGAGAATTGCTCAAACCCAAGAGGCAAAGGTTGCAGTGAGCTGAGATTGCACCACTGCACTCCAGCCTGGATGACAGAGAGACTCTGTCCCACCCAAAAAATAATTATTATTCATTTAAATAAAAATGGAATGTCTATTTAAAACAAGGTATCTGATTGGAGCATATATATATAAAATCTATTGTCCAGTTATGACCTTCATCTTTTTTATTTTTTTGAGACAGGTTCTCACTGTCACCCCGGTTGGAGTACACTAGCACAATCTTGACTCACTGCAACCTCCACCTCCCAGGCTTAAGCAATCCTCCCGCCGCAGCCTCCCGAGAAGCTGGGACTACAGGCATGCACCACTATGCCCAGCTAATTTTTGTATTTTTTGTTTAGCCCAGGTTTTGCCATATTGTCCAGACTGGTCTTAAACTCCTGAGATCAAGCAATCTGCCTACCTCAGCCTCCCAAGGTGCTAGGACTACAGGTATGTGCCACTGTGACTAGCCATGAGCTTCATTTTTGTGTCCAACTTTGTTACTGCCAAACACTCTAATTAAGCCCATTTCTTTGCTACATCCCAAAAAAGTCTTAAATCTGGCACACTATAAATAACAATTACCTACTATCTGCATTCAATGCACAGGTTCCAAAATAAAGCTAACTTCTGATAAAAAAAAAAAAAAAAAAAAAAAAAAAAAACTAGTAAGAATCAGCATGAAATGGATGAGATCAGCAGAAATCTCCACCCCTGAGAATGCTTCATAGATATGTCATTCATGAAGCCTTAGGAGATACCCAATACAAGACGACTAGGGATGGTGGTATAAGGAAATCTGTCAAGGTTGCTATCCCGTCAGTGGTGACATAATCATGTTGGACTATACTTGTTTCTTTTCTGTGCTTCTCCAACAAAGAAGGGGCCTGACAAATGGTGACCTCCACAGAGACATTCTAGAACTGGGTGTTGAGATGGATCTAAAAGGACAGATATTAAGATTCCAAAGTAACCATGAGGATGGACAAAGAGACCAGAGACCTCTGCAGAAAGAAGCTGGCTGTGTTCTGCAGGATGTCAGGTGCTGGGCAGCTGTCCCATGTAATTACCTAGAGCAGAGATGCAGCTTCATAGGAAAAGAAATTATAAAAGCAAGAAGTCCAGCAAGGAAATGTCAAATGCCAGGAAACCACCCCAGCATAAAAAAAGTTCACTTGCATCACCTGCCAGACCCACCCAAAAACACCAGCTCCCACCACCTGCCGGGTTCTGTGGAAATTCGGTCAAGGGGTGGCAAAAATAATAAGGAAAAAATAGTAGAGAAAGTTATAGAATAGTCTCAAACCCTTTTAGAAAGACTGAAATTTTTTTCATAGTTTCAGTAAAAGTTTCAGCTGAAGGCAGCCTAAATCCCCCTTACATTTAGTTAATAAGTAAAGCAAATAGCTAAAGTATTTAGAGGAGTTTACCTAACTATCTTGTTTATTCATGTAGTGTTAAAACTAACCTTTGAGCCAGATAGCCCCTCTCAAGAAGTTGACCAGGGATATTATCCACTAATAGTGTTTGCTTTAAGCATCAGAACCTGTGCTTTACTCTTTTCACTCCAGTAGTGTTGACTCAAGCCTTTGTCAACTAAACTTTACTAAATAAATGCAAGTCTTTCTAGCTGGTGGGGGCCAGCAGCTGCTATCTCTTTATAGCACTCTCCGAGGAGTCTGTACACAGCCACAGCTCCTCAGCCAAACTAGCAAAGCATAATATCTGTGTGTCAGTGTACTTCATTTATCCATCGCTAAGTCAAGTCTACAAGACAGACCCCCACAGGTAGTGACCCTGACAAGATTCAGAGGACATAAAGCCACCTAGCCAACTAAGAAAAGTCCTGTTGGTGAAACCCCATCTCCACTAAAAGTACAAAAACTAGCCAGGAATGGTGGCACATGCCTGTAATCCCACCTGCTGGGGAGGCTGAGGTGGGAGAGTTGCTTGAACCCGGGAGGCAGAGGTTGCAGTGAGCCAAGATCCTGCCATTGCACTCCAGCCTGGGCGAAGAAGCGAGACTCAGTCTCAAAAAAAGAAAAATAAATGACCTGTCTCCTTCATTCTCCTCCCTGTCCTCACTGTAACTTTGACAGGCTCCAGAAAGCAGCTGGAGTGGGAGGGAGAAGGGAAACCAGGAAAGGGTATAGAGCAGAAAGGCCATGACAGCCTTCCAGCAGGGAGGGAGTCTGAGCTGGGGAATGCAAGAAGAAACAACTGGCAGCACTTTGGGAGGCCAAGGTGGGTGGATGATTTGAGGTCAGGAGTTTGAGACCAGCCTGGCCAGCATGATGAAACCCCTTCTCTACTAAAAATACAAAAATTAGCCAGGTGTGGTGGTGCACACCTGTAGTCCCACCTACTCGGAAGGCTGAGGCACAAGAACCACTAGAACCCAGGAGGCAGAGATTGCAATGAGTAGAGATCGCACCACTATACTCCAGCCTGGGTGACACGGCAATACCCTGTCTCAAAAAAAGAAAATACTTGGAGAGTGTCCGTTTGGCACCTGGCACAGAGTAAGTACCAATTAATGACAGTGAACATTATTACTCTCCTCTGTTAGGGACAAAGGAAGCTAACGAGGCTTTCTCATTTCTTGGATGGTCCATCACTCAAGACCATGAAAGTGTTTACAGTAATTCTAAGCTCACTAAGCAACCTCATGATTCTAATCCCATTCTCTGTCTCACCTGATCATCAGGACTAGGTACTCTGAACAATCAACATCAGTACTCCTGTTCCCATGAAAAGACACCAACAAATTGGCTTTTTGTTCTAAGTATGAATCTCCCATGTAGGTCAATGCCATTCAGTTCATTAAAGTTTTACTGATTTTTGGTGAACTGAAAAAACTGACTAGACATTGACAAGTGAGGACTGCGGCAGAGGTCTGACCCTCAAGAGGCCGTATCTTAACAATGACGCTCCCTCCTTTGTACAGCGTTCGCCCGAGGGCTTGAGACAGTAGCGTGACTTGCCTAGACTCGGTTGCTGGACCTATCTGTACTTTCCCACCTGAGGGCTGTTGAGCTGAGGCAAAGGCCGCGGGCTGAGTCACTGAGGCAAAAACAGAATGCAAAGCAAAGGTGTGCGGTTTGTGAGGACATTGTGCTGTCTGTCTTCATGTCCCCATCAGTCTCTGTGTAAGCAATAAAACTTGCTGCAATTGAGATGCCTAAGAGGAGCAAAGACCCCTGCCCATATTTTCCCTGGAGCCAAGTCTTTGTTCCACCCCATGATGGAAAACAGGTTTGATGAGCCATCTTAAAGGCATCTTTGAAAGACAAAAAAAACTTCCTTTTGAGTTTTTTCACAGGCCTCTGATAAATATTCTGTTCGCCCCTTATTTGCATAAACTTTGTGAGCTACTTTTACAAATCTCTGCTAACTATTCTGTTTTCTTTTATATAACATTTGTGAGCCATTTCCTGGCGCCTCTATTTACCCTTTCTTTGTGAGATGAAGTAACTGTAGACAAGAAAAAAGGCATAAAAGCTGTAACCCACAAGAATAAATTTGCTACGTTTTCCACCCCAGATTACGTAGCCCTCCAGACTCCGCTTTTTTCTCTCTTTCTTTTTTCTGCGCGCTCTCTCCCTCAGGTTGAACAAGACATCTGCGTCAGCGGTCCCGGGGACTCCCGCAGGTCGGTAGCCCCCCGGCAGACGTGCCGGACCCCGACACTCCTTGGCATGCCTCTCTTTTTAATTATACATGAACACATGAAAGCACTGAGAAATCCCGAAGCAGGCTCTAAAACAAAGGAAGCGTCGACTTTGTCTGCTTTCAGTTGTGCTAAATGTATTTCATTACAAGTCTCAGAATTTGTCACCCATAGACGGTATACGTAGAGATACTTCATTACTTGGGAGACCTTTACACAGTTGGAACGCCTGCTCTCTACCACATCGGGTCATAGAGGACTATAATGCTGATTCCAGCTCCATGGCTCATGATAGCCTGTGACGGAGCCACTCCATACTCTCCTCTTGTATCCACAACGTCTTTCTAAAAACCTTCCTCAGCCAGGTGCAGTGACTCATGCCTATAATCCCAGCACTTTGGGAGGCTGAGGTAAGTGGATCACCTGAGGTCAGGAGTTCGAGACCAGCCTGGCCAGCATAGAGAAGCCCTGTCTCTACTAAAACTACAAAATAATTAGCTGGGCGTGGTTGGCAGGCACCTGTAATCCCAACTGTTCAGGAGGCTGAGGCAGGAGATCACTTGAACCTGGGAGGAGAAGGTTGCAGTGAGCCATGATCGCACCAGTGTACTCCAGCCTAGGTGACAGTGAGACTCTGTCTCAAAGAAAAAAAACAAAAAACTTATTATTTTTCTCCCCACTTCAATAAACTAGTCTAAAAAACTAACTCCTTCACCGGTGGCTGCTTAATCTTTGTTTCAGAGAATTGTTAATGTAGCTAAATCCTTGGCATTTCTCAGACTCAAACCAGACTCAGTTGTTCTACAAGCATTTGCATTTTGACACAGAATTCGCATATTCACTGCTTAAAGTCTTTAACTAGTACCTCCAGAAATGTGTTTATATTCAGAAAACGATTCATCTCCAGGAAGAAAGAAAGAAAGGAGGTTACAAAGCTAACAAACCAAATCTAAAATGTTCTGGTTTCCAAAAGCTTCCAGGTCACACAATCCTGTGAGTTTCCTTTACCCTTAATCAGGTCAGCTTTCCATATTTCATCATTGTTTCAGCATTTTCTTTTTCAATCCTGCTGCCCCAGAATCCCACTCGCAGTTGTAATTGACCTACTTAATTAGGATTGGGAACACTCAGACAGAAGAGTGTGCTGTCTTCATTCTGTTTTGCTCAACAGACCTTATAAATAAGTTGAATTTCTAGTTCTGTTTGTTAAAACAGGCACATTAGGCAATTCCAAAACCCAAATATTCAGGTTTAATTATGGCCATGAGTGTCCATTCAAATGTGGTCTAGGCCAGGCGCAGTGGCTCACACCTATAATCCCAATACTTTGGGAGGGAGAGGCAGGGAGACTGCTTGAGCCCAGGAGGTCAGGACCAGACTGGACAACATTATAAGACCCCACCCCCTCACCCCACCAATCTCTACAAAAAAATAAAAATTAGCCAGGTGTGGCAGCAAGCACCTGTAGTTCCTGTTACTAGGGAGGCAGAGGTAGGACAAAAGGTTATTCTGACTCCAGTCACTCCTCAACACCAGCCTATGACATGATGGAGTCTTTTTTTTTTTTTTTGAGATGGAGTCTTGTTCTGTCGCCAGGCTGGAGAGCAGTGGCACAATCTCAGCCCACTGCAACCTCCACCTCCAGGGTTTAAGCAATTCTCCTGCCTCAGTCCCGTGAGTAGCTGAGATTACAGGTACATGGCCCCACGTCCGGCTAATTTTTGTATTTTTAGTAGAGACGAGGTTTCACCATGTTACTCAAGCTGGTCTCAAACTCGCAACCTCATGATCCGCCTGCCTCGGCCTCCCAAAGTGCTGGGATTATAGGTACAAGCCACCGCGCCCATCTGATGTGATGGAAAGTCGTAAGCCAACACTTGAGCCAGGAGTTGGAGGCTAGAGTGAGCTATGATGGTGCAACTGCACTCCAGCCTGGGCAACAGAGTGGAATCCTGTCTCCAAAACAAACAAACAACAAATATGGTGTAGGTGAAGGAGCACAGTCAGGAGTCAGTGCACCTTGCTTCTCCACTGGTGTACTGCAGTGGTACCAACCACTGCAATCCTGGCACATCCCTAAGACTCCAGAGCCTCAGTCTCTCAGCTCTACAAGAAAGAAGGTAGACTCTTGAGTTTACAATAGGTCTCTATTCACAAAGACTCTAAGTCGCAGCAGGGCATGGTAGCTCACACCTGTAATCCCAGCACTTTGGGAGGCTGAGGCAGGCAGATCACAAGGTCAAGAGATCAAGACCATCCTGGTCAACATGGTGAAACCCCGTCTCTACTCGAAATACAAAAATCATCTGGGCATGGTGGCGTGCGCCTCTAGTCCCCGCTACTCAGGAGGCTGAGGCAGGAGAATCACTTTAAACCTGGGAGGCAGAGGTTGCAGTGAGCCGAGATTGCACCACTGCACTCCAGCCTGGTGACAGAGCGAGACTCCATCTAAAGAAAAACAATTCTCTAAGTGTCTATGAATATTTTCTGAGCACCTACCATGTACAAAGCAGTGTGCTATATACAGTGTGTGGGAAAAACAAAGATGAACTGATGTTGCTCGATCATGAACTCTACACTCCACCAAGGAAGAAAATGCCATAGCTGCCTGTATACAAGATTGGCAACATGTCTGATATACAGTAGATACTCAGTAAAATGACATAAAGGAGATATAAAATGTCCTGTGGGCATTTAGAGAAGAGGGGCTTCATCTGATGGAGAGGAATCAGGAATGGTTTGTAGGTAGGTGTGAGTTGACTTGTTTTGTTTTGTTTTGTTTTGTTTTTGTTTTTGTTTTGAGACAGAGTCTCACTCTGTTGCCCAGGCTGGAGTGCAGTGGCATAATCTTGACTCACTGTAACCTCTGCCTCCTGGGTTCACGTGATTCTCCTGCCTCAGCCTCCCAAGTAGCTGGGATTACAGGAGCCCACCACCACGCCTAGCTAATTTTCGTACTTTTAATAGAGATGGGGTTTCACCACGTTGGTCAGGCTAGTCTTGAACTCCTGACCTCAGGTAATCTGCCCACCTCAACCTTCCAAAGTGCTGGGATGACAAGTATGAGCCACTGCACCTAGCCTATGAATCCTTTCTTGATCCCTCCAATAGCAGGCACTCTCTCCTGTCTTTGAAACCCCACAAAGACTTGCCGACTTTTCTTGTGGTGTACATAGCGTCCGCCCCTGAGTTACAGTTGGGTCATATCTTTTTCTCAAGATAATAATCTTAGATATCAGAAATTATATTATTCATCTATACTGCCAAAGAAATGGAAGGTATTCAGTAGATTATTCTGACAGCACAAATACAAAAAAGATAACGTAGGAGACAGAACTGAACGAACGAAGATGCTAAGTGAGAAATATTTGTGGCTTATGCCTAAAATCGGGACTACTCCAGTTTCAGTTTTGAACATAAGGTTTAGTTGGTAGAATCAGAAGGGTTAAGCTTGGAAGGTAAGCTGGAGTCAGATTACACAGAGCCTTGAATGCCAAGGTAATAAACAGTGCATATTCGGTTCTCCAAGAGAGTCACTGATTGTTTTAGGCAATGGAGAGTAAGGAATTTGACCCTCCATACTTCCATCTGAAATACGGAAGGTCAAACCAGAAGCATTCTGGTTGACACACTAGTCTCCTTGGAATTTGGTTCGAGGTAAGTCCAACCCAGACAGAAAAAAAACAACTCTAAAGCGTGCTGACAGAATTAAGTGCATGGCTCCGTAGATCTGTGAGTCCCGGAAAAGTAACCAAGTTATTAAAAACTGTTTTGTTGGCTTCCTGGCAAGCAGACATTTATGTTCCCACTTCAGTGAAAGGATCAGACCCATGCCAAAGCAGTTATTGCTAAATTTCCAAACTGGTGAAAAAGAGAAGATTCTATCTGCTTCCAGAGAAGGGAGGGAGGAGCAAAAAAGTACATTACACACAAAGGATGTGGATGTGTGTGTGTGTGTGTGTATCTGTCTGTCTATAGTGTGTATGTATACATATAGGTACATATATACACACTGAGAATCCCTTAGCAGAAATGCTTGAGACCAGGAGTGTTTCAGACTTTTTACTTTTTTAAATTTTGGAATACCTGCATTATACCATTGAGCATCCCAAATATGAAATTCTGAAATCCAAAATATTCCAATAAGCACTTCCTTTGAGCATCATGTTGGTGCTCAAAGTTTTGGATTTGGGGGCATTTCGCATTTCAAATTTTCAGATTTACGATGTTCAACCTGTATATGTATATATAAATTACAGTGTGTGTGTATATGTATATACATGTGTTCCTGTATGTAAACATGCATACATATATGTGCATGTGTGTATGCATATGTCTGTGTGTGCAGGTGTGTGTATATTTGTGTATATGCATGCATAAATGCATGTGTATACATGTGTATGTGTCTACATATGTGTGTACGTATGTATATGTGGATATATGTGTATGTGAACATGTATGTGTGTATACTGCATTAGTCCATTCTCACGCTGCTATGAAGAAATACCTGAGACTGGGTAATTTATAAAGGAAAGAGGTTTAATTGATTCGGAGTTCTGCGTTGCTGGGGAAGCCTTAGGAAACTTACAATCATGACAGAAAACAAAGGAGAAACAGGCACCTTCTTCACAGGGCAGCAGGATGGAGTGAGTGCCAGCAGGGGAAATGTCAGATCTCATGAGACTCACTCACTTCATGAGAACAGCATGGGGACCGCCCCATGATCCAATTACCTCCACCTGGTCCCGCCCTTGACATGTGGGGATTATGGGGATCACAATTCAAGATGAGACTTTGGGTGGGGACACAGACAAACCTATCAGTACATATGTGTGTATATATGCATGTATATATGTGTATGTATATGTTTATATGTGTGTGTGTGTATGTATATGTGTATCCATGTGTTTACATATGTATATGTGTGTACAACTGGTTGTTTTCCCTGGAGTAGCATCACATGTTCTTAAATTTCTACTACAGATTTCTAACAATAACATAAATGATGTAGAGTAGTGTTATATGTAACTTTCTATCTGTAACTTACTTTGAGATTTATCAGTTACATGCTCATAGCTCCAGTTCATTTTCATCATTGCATAATATTCCATTGAATGTATATATTACGCTTCATTTAATCATTTTTCTGTTATTGGACATTCAGTTTACTTTAAAAGCCTTACTTATGACGAACAATGTCATAATGAACAATCCATGTATATACGTGAGATTTCACGTGGTTAGAAACCTAGTAGTGGAATTATTAGTATGAATTCACATTTACTAGACCTTGCCAAACCAATATCTAAAGTGGTTGTACCACAGTCAACATTTAAAACACTTAAACATTTTAAAAACTTTTTTAAAAGTTTTAAACATTTAAAAAATTTTAACACACATGTATATATAACTCTTATATATCTAAATAAAATACTTATATTGTCACACATACACACACATCATGATTCCCTCCAGAGTATCAGGGAGGGAAAATGGGATAGGTCAGAGAGGGGCTCATACAGATTTTCAGTTATATATGTAATATTTTATATCTTAAGCTAGGTGATAGGTACATAAATGCCCCTTTTATTATCTGTATTTTTTGTGTATATAACTGAAATCTTTCTAGAAGCTTCTGTTAAAACTTGGGATATTAATCTCAACATCTAACTTTGCTTCATCTCAAATGACAACTTGAGGATCATAATCTCTTACCCAACCCTTCGGAAATGTGTTAGAGAATTCAGAAGCCACCACGCCCAGCCAGGCTTGTTTCTTTAGGGAATTTATCTGCTGAATGCTCTGGCATTCCACAGAGCAGATGCAAAGGAAATCAGGGGTGTCAACGTGTTTTCAAGGGGAGCTCCACCATCACTTTTCAGTGGTAAGCTGTAACTCAGCTTTGTAGTAAGATCACAGCAAACAAAGGGAGAAAGGCAAAAGCCCCGCTTACCGTAGAAGAGGAATGCTTTCGTCATGTGATGATGCAGGTAGGTCCGGTTGATGGTGAAGAAACACGCGTCTGCTCCACAGTGGCCTAACCTCCCGGTTTCCCCTGTCAGCGGGGACCACCAGAGCATAATGGGGTAGCTGTCCAGTTCCCATTTTCTTTTCCTGTTGAAGGTCAATGCTTCTTTCTTAAGAAACGCATTAAGATGTGCAGGTGCTTCTTCCATTTTTGTATGTCCATCTTGCAAACCGGAACTTTGAAACCCCTTCCTTTCAAACTTCCCCAGCTCAACCATGACCTAAAAGAGAAGACAATTATTTCGAGGGTCAAACTGTGTGATTTCCTGTTGTACATCTCTCATTCATCTTGACGATTGAGCCTCTTACTAGTTTTCAGTTGTTGCTGTAACAATTTACCACAAACAGTAATTTAAAACAACACAAATTTAAGCTAGGTGCACCCGCTTACACTTGTAATCTCAGTATATCGTGGGGCCGTGTTGGGAGGACCGCTTGCGGCCAGGAGATCGAGACTAGCCCGGCCAACATGGTGAAACCTAGACTCTACTAAAAAATACAAAAATCAGTCAGGTGTGGTGATAGCTAGCATACGCCTGTAATCCCAGTTACTAGGGAAGCTGAGTCAGGAGAATCAAATCGCATGAGTCAGGAGAATCAAATCGCAAATCAGGAAGCAGAGCAGTGAGCCAAGATCGCGTTACTGCGCTTCAGCCTGGGCAACAGAGCGAAGCTCCATGTCAAAAAAAAGGAAAAAAGAATTGGTCAGGCATGGTGATGCATGCCTGTAGTCCCGAACACTCAGGAGGCTGAGGCAAGAAAATTGCTTAAACCCAGGATTAGAGGCTGTAGTGAATTATGACTGCACCACTGCACTCTAGCCTGGGCAACTGAGCAAGACCTTGTCTCAAAAATCAATCAATCAATCAATCAGTCACAAATTTGTTATTGCATAGTTCTGAAGTCAGGGGTCTGAAATGTGTCTCACTGGGCTAAGATCAAGGGGTCAGCAGGGCTGCAATCCTCCCAGAAGACTCTAGGAGAGAAGCCTCTTTCTTGCTTTTCTTTTAGAGCCACCACCATTGACTCGTGGCCTCCTTCCTCCTCTTCAAAGCCAGCAACACTACATCTCTCTCACTCTTCTGATGTCACCTCTTCTCTCTGACCATGTCAGGAAAGGCTCCCCATTTTTAAGAACTTGTAATTACACGGGGCTCACGTGAATAATCTGGGATAATCTCCCCCATTTCAAAGTGTGTCACACTGATCCCATCTGCAAAGTCCCTTTCGCCACCTAAAGTAACATATTCACAGGTTCCAGGGATCAGGGAGTGGACACAGCCTCCAAATATCAATGAACAAGAATGGTCAGTGATTCTACTAAACACTTAAATACATTTCCCCTCCATTTCTTAAGTCAATAGGATAACTAGAAATAATTTTGCCTCTAAATGAAATCTATGACAGGATTATTACCTGACTACTACTAGAAAATGCACTCTAGGGAAAGTGAGTTATAAATTACCAACTGGTTTCTTTATTACAATTAAAGGAGTCATAGCATGGGTTTTATGTTTCTGGTAATATTCACTATAGCATTGGGATGGTGAAATAATACCTGATGTCACAATTCCCTAGAGTCTGTGTTACCCACATGGTACACCAGAGTACTGGGCTTCCACTCAGAACCACGTTTAAATTTATTCCAGGATAATCTAAGTCCGGGTCACTGGACAGCCAGGACATCAGCAACAGTCATCTGAAGGGCAGGGTGGGTGTAGCAGAAACTCCAAAAGTGCTGCCTTTCATCAAATTTTTTTTTTGAGAGAGAGTCTAACTCTGTCACCCAGGCTGGAATGCAGTAGCACAATCTCAGCTCACTGCAACCTCCGCCTCCCGGGTTCAAGCGATTCTCCTGCCTCAGCCTCTTGAGTAGCCGAGATTACAGGTGTGCGCCACCACGTCCAGCTAATTTTTTATATTTAGTAGATACGGGGTTTCATTGTGTCTGCCAGGCTGGTCTCAAACTCGTGAACTCGTGATCCACCCGCCTTTGCCTCCCAAAGCGTAGAATTACAAGTGTGAGCCACCACACCCAGCGTTTTCATCAAATTGTAAGATTTGGTATTGTGCTGAGCATGGTAGCATGCACCTTTAGTCCCAGTTACTCGGGAGGCTGAGACCAGAGGATCGCTTGAGTCCAGGAGCTCAAGGCTGCAGTGTGGTACGACTGCACCACTATACTCCAGCCTGAGAAACAAAGGAGGACTCCATCTCAAAAAAAAAAAATAAGAATTGATATTAATATGATAATTGATATGGCACTAACTATAGAAATATGCTAGAGAAGCCAGGCGCAGTGGCTCACGACTGTAATCCCAGCACTTTGGGAGGCAGAGGGGGGCAGATCACGAGGTAAGATCGAGACCATCCTGGCTAACACAGTGAAACCCCATCTCTATTAAGAAAACAAAAAAAAAAGAAATATGCGGCCGGGTGCGGTGGCTCACGCCTATAATCCCAGCACTTTGGGAGGCCAAGGCGGGTGGATAACGAGGTCAAGATATCGAAACCATCCTGGTCAATAAGGTGAAACCCCGTCTCTACTAAAAATACAAAAATTAGCTGGGCATTGGTGGTGCGCGCCTGTAATCCCAGCTACTCAGGAGGCTGAGGCAGGAGAATTGCTTGAACCCAGGAGGTGGAGGTTGCGGTGAGCCGAGATCGTGCCATTGCACTCCAGTCTGGGTAACAACAGCAAAACTCCGTCTCAAAAAAAAAAAAAAAAAAAAAAAAGAAATATGCTAGAGAAAGGGTTGAACTGCTCCATATGTAACTGAAAATTTAGTAGTCAGACTATGAAACAAAAAAAGCAGTAAAAAGTAAGGCACATTTACATTTCTATATGTTAACTGCTCTACCAGTCAGCCACAGAGGGCGTTCCCTGGGCATGGCTGAGACCATGCAACTATACTCCTGCCTGGGCAACAGAGCAAAAAAGGAAAAAGGAAAAGAGAGGAGAGGAGGGGAGGGGAGGGAGGAAGGGGCGGGAGAGAGAGAGAGAGAGAGAGAGAGAGAGAGAAGGAAGGAAGGAAGGAAGGAAGGAAGGAAGGAAGGAAGGAAGGAAGGAAGGACGGGAGGGAGGGAGAGAGGGAAGGAGGGAGGGAAGGAGGGAGGGAAGGAGAGAGGGAAGGAGGGAGGGAGGGAAGGAAGGAAGGAGGAATCAGTGAATGAAGTTCAGAATAATTCGCTAACGGATGCAGGTAGGAGAACTAAGCAAACGTTTCAGTTCATTCATCCGTACACAGTCCTTGACACATGCATTAACACAGATGCCTGTGTTCTGCATTTACTGCAAGATACAAACTATCTTGTTCTCAGAATAGTCCTTGCTTCTTCAAGAATACAGTCTTTCAAAAACGGCAACAATAGAAGATTCTGAGGAAGTCACCCAATTTTGATCCAGGAAAACAGACTGAGTCTTACTTTCTGTTTCTCTACAACCAGGAGCCTACAAGACTCTCAAACTCACCTTCTATCTCAACGACTTTGTTTCTGCCTGGCAGATCCATTCACTAAACCTGTTTCACCTGTTTAAAGAAGAAGGGCAGGGGGTGGATTGGAAGGTTCTCCCTGCCAGAGGTGTTTTATTGGAACGAAAACTGGGAGGTATTTTCCTTCAAGTAGGAAATCTCTGATCCTGGCCAGGCATGGTGGCTCACACCTGTAATCCCAGCACTTTGGGAGGCGGAGGCAGGCAGTAGCCAGGCATGGTAACAGGCACCTGTAATCCCAACTACTTGGGAGGCTGAGGTACAAGAATCGCTTGAACCTGGGAGGCTGAGATTGCAGTGAGCAGAGATGGCGCCACTGCACTCCAGCCTGGGTGACACAGTGGAACTGTGTCTAAAAAAAAAAAAGAAAGAAAGAAAGAAAGAAAAGAAAACCGCTGATCCTGAAGGCTTCAGCAAAAAGTGAAAGACAGGGAATTTTGAGAAAATAGGGGGTGGAAGGGACGTGGCAAAGGCCTAGCTATCAACACTACACCACCCACATTCTTGGTACCTGGAGCGTGACAAGCAGAAAGACGGTGGCTGTGATGCACAGGCAAGATGCCAGAAGCTTCCTCCTCGGAATCCACACCATGCTGCCCCGCCCTGGGTGACCGACAGAGGGCTAACCTGGTTACCGGGTGCTCTCTCGTCAGCCCAGAGTCTGAGACAACTTCACATGGAAGAACCATCTGGGTGCCAATTTCCTGCACTGCCATTCTTGCTGGGACCTGGTCTCCATGAGGGACTGAGATTCGAGGTTCTGGGCGGGCCTGGCTTGGCATCGAGAGGAAACAGCACGCAGTCTTCTTAGGCCATCATCAGAGCAGCTGGAGATTTCTCCACATAAGAAGGCAACAAAAAATTCTGTAACAAAAGATCATCTTTTAGCCACAGCACAGATTTAATCAATGTAGTTCTGCAGGAGGGTCACCATGTAAAAACCAGAAGTTTTAAACTGAAAGGAACCACTTAGATCCTACAGTCTTGGTACCTCACTCATATGTAAGGAAACCATATTTGGGCGTGGTGGCTCATGTCTATAATCCCAGCACTTCGAGAGGCCAAGGCAGGTGGATCATTTGAGGTAAGGAGTTTGAGACCAATCCGGTCAACATGGTGAAACCCCATTTCTACTAAAAATACAAAAATTAGCTGGGCGTGGTGGCGGGCACCTGTAGTCCCAGCTACTCAGGAGGCTTAGGCAGGAGAATCCCTTGAACCTGGGAGGTGGAGTCTGCAGTGAGCTGAGATTATACCACAGCACTGTAGCCTGGGCAACAGAGCAACACTCCATCTTGAAGAACGAAGGAAGGAAGGAAGGAAGGAAGGAAGGAAGGAAGGAAGGAAGGAAGGGAGGGAGGGAGGGAGGGAGGGAGGGAGGGAGGGAGGGAGGGAGGAAGGGAGAGAGAAAGAAAGAAAGGAAGGAAGGAAGGAAGGAAGGAAAGGGAAGGGGAGGGAAGGGGAGGGAAGGGAAGGGAAGGAAGGGAAGGAAGGCAAGAAAGGAAAGAAAGAAAGGAAGGAAGGAAATCAAGACCAGAGAGGTGAAGTGACTTACTCATGGCCACATAGCCCATCAGAGGGAGTGACAAATCTACAAACAGGTCCCAAATCTAAAATTCTGCTTCCACTTAATGCTCTCTGCTATCAGAAGACTGAATTCCAAGACTTGAAGTCACTATGAAGTCACTTCCTTCTACCTAAGTTTCAAAGGAGTACAGAAATGGAATAAAAATTACCAGGACTATCCACCTGCTCCCACAAAATTTAGGAAGAAAATTAAAAATTCAGACTTTAATAAAAAATGGATAATGATCACGTGGCCTGAATGTCCACTAAGGAAACCAACTTATGCCACAGCAGAAGGAATTCTGAACATTATCTATATGTCTTGCTCTATCACCCAGGCCGGGCTGGAGTGCAGTGGCGTGATCTCAGCTCACTGCAACCTCCACCTCCTGAGTTCAAGCAATTCTCCTGCCTCAGCCTCCCGAGTAGCTGGGATTACAGGCGTGCACCACCATGCCTGGCTAATTTTTGTATTTTTGGTAGAGACAGGGTTTCACCTTGTTGGTCAGGATGGTCTTGAACTCCTGAGCTTGTGGTCTACCCACCTCGGCCTCCCAAAGTGCTGGGATTACAGGCGTGAGTCACTGCACCCGGCCTTATTTGTCTTTTATAGCAAATGGAATAAAGCAGTGGGTTGTTTGAGCAATATTATCCTTTGGAGGTTTCCAAAGAAAATTTTCATCTATCTGAAATGAATGATCTTTTCAGAGAAGTTGTAAAAATGAACTAAATGAGGGCCAGACACAGTGGCTCATACCTGTAATCACAGCACTTTGCAAGGCCAAGGCAGAAGGATGGTTGTGCCCAGGAGTTTGAGACCAGCCTGGAGAGTGAGACCCAGTCTGTATAGAAAATTTTACAAATTAGCTGGGCAGGGAGGTGTGCACCTGTAGTCTCAGCTACTCAGGAGGTTGAAGCAAGAGGATCGTTGGAGACTAAGAGGTCAAGTCTGCAGTAAGCCGTGGTCAACCCACCACACTCTTAACATGGGCATCAGAGCAAGACCCTATCTCAAAAAAAAAGGGTTAAAAAAATGCCCCCATAGAATGCGCTTTATAAACTTCAATGGCTTGGGCAAATGTGGAGTTCAGAGTGGAGCAAGGGTCAACTTTCCAGGGGAGGGCAATGCTGCTGCCCAGTACTTCACAGATCTGAGTCTAAGTCAGACCTCCATCATGCCCCTGTGATACAGAGTTAAAGATATTATTAGATATAATTAGACCTATAAAAATAATATAGAGCCCCTGATTAAAAACCTTAGTCTTAAAGATGCACTCCCCTCTCATGAGTTTACTTTGATCTACATTTTTTTTTTTTTTGAGACAGGGTCTCATTCTGTCACTTAGGCTGGAGTGCATAGTGCAATCATGGCTCTCTGCAGCCTCCAAGTGCCATGATGAACATTGATGCAGAAATCTTCAATAAAATACTGGCAAACCGAATCCAACAGCACATCGAAAAGCTTATTCACCACGATCAAGTAGGCTGCATCCCAGGGATGCAAGCCTGGTTCAACATACACAAATCTATAAATGTAATTCACCACGTAAACAGAACCAGAGACAAAAACTAGATGATTATCTCAACGGATGCAGAGAAGGCCTTCCACAAAATTCAACAGCCCTTTATGCTAAAAACTCTCAATAAACTAGGTATCTATGGAATGTATCTCAAAATAATAAAAGCTATTTACGACAAACCCACAGCCAATATCATACTGAATGGGCAAAAACGGGAAGCATTCCCTTTTAAAAATTGGCACTAGACAAGGATGCCCTCTCTCACCACTCCTATTCAATATAGTATTGGAAGTTCTAGCCAGAGCAATCAGGCAAGAAAAAGAAATAAAGGGCATTCAATTAAAAAAAGAAGAAGTCAAACTGTCCCTATTTGTAGACAACATGATCGTATATTTAGAAGACCCCATGGTCTCAGCCCAAAACCTCCGTAAGCTGATAAGCAACTTCGGCAATGTCTCAGGATACAAAATCAATGTGCAGAAATCACAAGCATTTCTATACACCAATAACAGACAGAGAGCCAAATCATAAGCAAACTCCCATTTACAATTGCTACAAAGAGAATAAAATACCTAGGAATATAACTAACAAGGAGGTAAAAGAGCCCTTCTAGGACAACTACAAACCACTGATCGAGGAAATAAGAGAAGACACAAACAGATGGAAAAACATTCCATGCTCATGGTTAGGAAGAAGCAATATTGTGAAAATAGCCATACTGTCCAAAGTAATTTATAGATTCAATGCTATCCCCATCAAGCTACCACTGAACTTCTTCACAGAACTGGAAAAAAACACTTAAACCTTCATATGGAACCAAAAGAGAGCCCACATAGCCAGGACCATCCTAAGCAAAAAAAAAAAAAGCTGGAGGCATCACACTACCAGACTCTTCCAACTATACTACAAGGCTACAGTAATCAAAACAGCATGGTACTGGTACCAAAACAGAGATATAGACCAGTGGAACAGAAGTAATGCCACACTCAGAAGTAATGCCACACATCTACATCCATCTGATCTTGGACAAACCTGACAAGCAATGGGGAAATGATTCCCTGTTTAATCATTTAAACAGGGTGTTGGGAAAACTGGCTAGCCAGATGCAGGAAGCTGAAACTGGACCCCTTCCTTACACCTTACACAAAAATTAACTCCAGATGGATTAAAGATTTAAACATAAGAACTAACTCCATAAAAACCCTAGCAGAAAACCTAGGCAATACCATTCAGGACATAGGCATAGGCAAGGACTTCACGACTAAAACACCAAAAGCAACAGCAACAAAAGCCAAAATAGACAAATGGGATCTAATTAAACTCCAGAGCTTCTGCACAGCAAAAGAAACAATCATTAGAGTGAACCAGCAACCAACAGAATGGGAAAAAGTATTTGCCATCTACCCATCTGACAAAAGGCTAATAACCAGAATCTACAAAGAACTAAAGCAGATTATAAGAAACAAACAAACTCATTCAAAAATGGAAGAAGGATATGAACAGACACTTTTCAAAAGAATACATATATGTGGCCAACAAACATATGAAAAAATGCTCATCATCACTGGTGATTAGAGAAATGCAAATCAAAACCATATTGAGATACCTACCATCTCACGCCAGTTAGAATGGTGATCATTAAAAAATCTGGAGACAACAGATGCTGGAGAGGATGTGGAGAAATAGGAACACTTTTATACTGTTAGTGGGAGTGGAAATTAGTTCAACCATTGTGGAAGACAGTGCGGCAATTCCTCAAGGACTGAGAAATAGATATATCATTTGACCCAGCAATCCCATTACTGAGTATATACCCAAAGGACTATAAATCATTCCATTATAAAGACACATGCATATGTTATGTTCCTTGTGGCACTGTTTACAATAGCAAAGACCTGGAACCAACCCAAATGCCCATCAATGATAGACTGGACAAAGAAAACATGGCATATATACGCCATGGAATACTATGCAGCCATAAAAATCGACAAGTTCGTGTCCTTTGTAGAGACATGGATGAATCTAGAAACCATCATTCTCAGCAAACTGACACAAGAACAGAAAACAAAACGCCGCATGTTTTCGCTCACAGGCGTGTGATAAGCAATGAGAACACTTGGGCACAAGGAAGGGAACAACACTCACAGGGATAGGTGGGGGAGTGGAGGGGAGGGGAGGGATGGGGGGGCAGGGAGGATGGAGAGGAATAACACCAGGAGAAATGCCTGATGTAGGCGACGTTGGTGAGGGTGGGGGATGGAGACAGCAAACCACCATGGCATGCATGTACCTACCCAACAATCCTGCAGGACGGCACATGTATCCCAGAGCCCAAAGTACAAACAAAAAAGAAAGAAAGACAAATGTAAAGAGAGAATTTTGAAAGCACCAAGAGAAAAGCAATTCATCACATACAAGGGGGGAAATAATTCAGGTATAACCTTAAGACTGAAAAAACACATACACACACAAATTAGCCAGGCATGGTGGCACACGTCTGTATTCCCAGCTACTTGGGAGGCTGAGGCAGGAGAATTGCTTGAACCCTGGAGGTAGAGGTTGCAGTGAGTCAAGATCACACCACTGCACTCCAGCCTGGGCGACAGAGCAAGAGTCCATCTCAAAAAAAAATAAGAAAGAAAGAAAGAAAGAGAGAGAGAGAGAGAGAGGGAGGGAGGGAGGAAGGAAGGAAGGAAGGAAGGGAGGGAGGGAGGAAGGAGGGAGGGAGGGAAGAAAGAGAGAGAGAGAGAAAGAAAGAAAGAAGGAGAGAGAGAGAGAGAGAGAGACTGGTGATGAATCAAGAAGGTATGGCCAGAGTACATTTCTATTACAGAACTGAAAGCGATGCCATTCTTAAATTCCAGACACATACCGAAGCACTTGAATTACAAAATTCCAGGAGAAAAGCTGTCATTTCATCACTGCCTGCAGGATGAATGTCAGAGTCCTGATCGAGAGTTCCCTAGAATACCCTTCCTGGGAAAGAATAATGTGTGTATTCAGACAACCATGGCAGGTGCCATCTGCAATGACTCTCACTCACTGATCCTCTAGGAGCTGAGCTTCTAAAGTGTGCTGCCTGGCTGGTGTGCACCAGCAGGGTTGGCCATCAGCTGTACAGAGCAGGGTTTGGAGCTGAGTCTGACTGCCTCATATTCTTGCAAATGCTATGCCTTCACAACCAGCAACACTTTCATCCTAAAACAATTCCAAATTTTCAACTGTATTTTGAATTAAGATGGACAGAAGAGAGACAGACTATCTTAAAGGGAATTAGCAGCTTGAGCGTGCCAGCTTCAAATTTTGGCCATTCAGGGCCAGTTGAAGGTATAAGGGTCTCAGAAATGGGCAAGGCATAGTGGCTCAAGCCTGTAATCCCAGAATTTTGGGAGGCTGAGGCAGGCGGATTACCTGAGGTTGACAGTTCAAGACCAGCCAGATCAACATGGAGAAACCACATCTCTATTAAAAATGTAAAATTAGCCGGGTGTGGTGGCGCATGCCTGTAATCCCAGCTACTCGGTAGGTTTAGGCAAAATCACTTGAACCAAGGAGGGAGAGGCTGTGGTGAGCTGAGATCATGCCACTGCACTCCAACCTGGGCAACAAGAGTGAAACTCCATCTCAAAAAAAAAGATTCTCAGAAATGGAACTAAGAGATTATTTCTGTCTTGCATGTCTGACTGTAAAATGAGAAACCAACCTTAGGTGACATTCTGGGCTTTCAGAACCGGGCAATTTGTGAGGCAAGGCGCAGTGGCTCACGCCTGCAATCCCAACACATTGAGAGACCAAGGTGAGCAGACCACTTGAGGTCAGGAGTCTGAGACCAGCGTGAACAACACAGTGAAACCTCATCTCTACTAAAATACAAAAATCAGTCAAGTGTGGAGGCGGGTACCAGTAATCCCAGCTACTGAGGAGGCTGAGGCAGGAGGATCACTTGAACCTGGGAGGCAGAGGATGCAGTGAGCTGAGATTGCACCACTGCACTCCAGCCTGAGCAACAGAGCGAGAAGAACCTGGCAGTTTGTATGCCCCTCCTCCTCCTACCTCTCCCTTCTTGCAGGAGAGGCAAGGCAGAAGGCAAGGAGTTCTGGGAAGACTCCTTTGCTCATTTCTCTTCTGGTAATTGGGGAGTCAACTGAGTTAATAAGCAAGAGGTAATACCACGGAAAATTTTTGAAGAAATGTATCTAATTGTCAAATTTAAACTATTCACATTAAAGTATGATTTATCAAATAGGTTTGACAGTCCCAAGGTGTTTTCACTTGCTAATGTATAAATCTCCTGAAGCCCCTTAAATGGTGACTGTCCTGGGGAAGAGATGATGTGATAGGCGGAGGAGATGCCTAAAGGCCTTTGGACAACTCCTCAGGCACAGTTAAGTCCCTCCTTTCAACTACACCTCAACACTCCTCATTCACTTCTACCTACTCCAAAGGCCAAGTAACAGGTGTTCTTCCCAGTGTGACCCGTTTGGATTCTTCATTCAGCCACAAAGAGATGTTTCTAAAGTGTTGATTGTATATACATCCTGATTAAAATCCTTCAATAGCTTCCCAAAGATCTCAAGATTAAAAACAAAACCGTTAGCTTAGAATACAATACAACCTGAGCCCAGACACAGTGGGGTGTCCCTGTAATCCTAGCACTTTAGGAGGCCAGGCAGGTGGGTTTCTTGAGGCCAGGAGTTGAAGACCAGTCTGGCCCATATGGCAAAACCCCATCTCTACTAAAAAATACAAAAATTAGCTGAGTGTGGTGGTGCCTGCCTATAGTCCCAGCTACTGGGGAGGCTGAGGCAAAATTACTTGACCCCAGGATGCAGAGGTTGCAGTGAGCCAAGATCACACAACTGCACTCCAGCCTGGCTGGCGGGAGCCAGATTCCATCTCAAAAAACAAAAACAGAAAACACATGGGCCGCGCTCTGCCTCTCTAGCTTCCTTTCCTGGTTTGCAGCATACGGACTCTGCTCCTGCTGTTCCTGGAAGGTGATTTCCCATACTGTACTCTGGTGCCTACCTGGGAACCTTTCCATCTTCTTTAACTGTGCTAGCTGTTCTGCAAGACTTTCGAGGCTACGTCCTTTGGGAGGCATTACGCTTCCCAACATCGTCAGCTTTTTTGTTTGTTTTTGAGACAGGGTGTCCTCTGTCACCTAGGCTATGTGCAGTGGTATAATATTGGCTCACTGCAGCCTCAACCTCCCAGGCTCAAGCGATTCTCCCCATTCAACTTCCAGAGTACCTGGGACCACAGGCGTACACCACCACACCCAGCATTTTTTTTTTTTTTTTTGGAGAACCAGATTTCACCATGTTAGCCAGGCTGGTCTCAAACTCCTGAGATCAAGCGATCTGCCCACCTTGGCCTCCCAAAGTGCTGGGATTACAGGTGTGGGCCACTGCATCCAGCTAAAAAATCAGTTTACAGATCTGTGTCATCATGTGCTTGTTTTGTCAGGGCAATGGAAAGAATGCAGGAAGCTGGGGATTTTAGTAAGCTTTCTAAAGCTGCTTTATCAGATGCATAAAAAACAATTGTTGAGGCTGGGCACAGTGGCTCACACCTGTAATCCCAGCACTTTGAGAGGCCAAGGCAGGCGGGTGACAAGGTCAAGAGATAGAGACCATCCTGGTCAACATGGTGAAACCCTGTCTCTACTAAAAATACAAAAATTAGCTGGGCATGGTGGCATGTGCCTGCAGTCCCAGCTACCCAAGAGGACGAGGCAGAATTGCTTGAACCCAGGAGGCGCAGGTTGTGGTGAGCTAAGATCTCTCCACTGCACTCTGACCTGGGAAACAAGAGTGAAACTCTACCTAAAAAAAATTGTTGAACATTTAAAAGTTGGCCTAGTTTGTTAATTTGCAGACTTCTGTAGTGCCTGTGATTGTCCCTTGGGCACGTGATGAACATGGTGTGCCTATAATCCTAGCTACTAGGGAGGCTGAGGAAGAGAATCACTTGAACCCAGGTGGTGGAAGTTGCAGTGAGCCAAGATCATGCCATTGCCTTCCAGCCTGGGCAGCAAGAACAAAAGTCTGTCTCAAAAAACAGAAAAAGAAAAAGAAAAAAACCATGTTAATGTGTTCCTCGTTTTTTTATAGTGAACTTCGTATTTTACTGAGCATTTATTTTTACATAAAGCATACTCTGGATTGCAGATTTCTATGTGGGAAAGTCATCCTCTTCATCCTAGCCCAAATATCAGGTGAGACCCATAGAGAAAGGCACACTGGCAGTCATGTGAATCAAGACTGGTGATTAACAGGGAAGAGAAGGTGCAGCCAGAACACTTTGCGCTTCCATTGCAGAAATAAAGGCAATGTCATTCCTCAATCCTTAGATTCCAGACATAATTTAAAGCGCTTAAATTAGGCAGTACTAATAATGCAACCTCACAGGAACAAGTATTCAGTGGATCTATTTAATGTAGAAACTAAATAAAAACCCAAAATAGAGAGCCAGATAAACAGACTGATACAATGTCTCAATTAGAAGCACAGATTTTTCTGTGGGTTTTTTTTTTTTTTTTCTTGAGACAGAGTCTCGCTCTGTCACCAGGCTGGAGTGCAGTGGCACAATCTCTGCTCACTGCAATCTCTGCCTCCCAGGTTCAAGCGATTCTCCTGCCTCATCCTCCCAAGTAGCTGGGATTAGAGGCATGAGCCATCACACCCAGCTAATTTTTTTGTATTTTTAGTAGAGATGGGGTTCCACCATGTCGGCCAGGATGGTCTCGATCTCCTGACCTCGTGATCTGCCTGCCTCGGCCTCCCAAAGTACTGGGATTATAGGCGTGAGCCACTGCGTCCGGCCAGAAGCAGACTTTTAAAAGGGAAATCTTGGTGTGATGGCTCATGCCTATAATCTCAGCACTTTAAGAGGCTAAGGTGGGTGATCACTTAAGCCCAGGAGTTGAAGACCAGCCTGGACAAAACAGCAAGACCCCATCTCTACCCCAAAAAAAAAAAAAAAAAAAAGTTATTTGGGCATGGTGGTGTGCACCTGTAGGTGTGGTCCCAGCTCCTAGGAGGCTGAGCAGGAGGGTTCCTTGAGCCCTGGAGGTCAAGGCTGCAGTGAAGTATGATCATGCCACTGCACTCCAGCCTGGGTGGCAGAGTTAGACCCTGTCTCAAAAATAAATAAAATTAAAAGTGGGGTGGCAGCACAAGACTGTGAAGTTTATGTATCACACTAAGAACTCTGGCAATTCTTCAAGAGCAGGATTTCTTTTTCATCTTTGTTTTTCCTATGAGGTCTTATTAGTAATTATTAGTAACTATTCTTCCTCCAAGAAGGGCTTATAGGTTATTTTGTGGCAATTTTCCTACCTGGCAGGATACCTGAATTAAAATCCCCCATCTCTAGAAAAAAATATATAAATTAATAAATATTGAATAACTGCAGACTAGAAAAAACAAGCAAATAAAATCCCTGATCTGCTTTTATCATTTTTATAATTATGAATGAGGTGGTTCAGTAACACTGACACAGTGTAGCTAATATTTCACATGACTAAAGACGAAGTCCTGAACCAGATGATCTTCTGAGGTTCCATCCCAAAATTAAGCTTTGTCATCCCATAAATTACATCCATGAGTAAAAACTCTCCATAAAAGATTAACGAAGAAACAGTAATCCAGACAACTTGAGTTATCGGAAAGTAAGATTTCTGGAAATATTTTTTTTAATGTATATAACAGGTTTAGGATTACTTTATCTTCATTTTCCTTTTTGGTAATTCAATATAATCTTTTGAAAACTCCAATTTCATTCTCAAAAACATCTGAAAGACATTGTAAGTAAATTTAACTTTAAAACATTTTTCAAAATCCCATATTCAGAAACACTGTAACAATTGTTCATTGTAGAATATTGGTAACTGAATTAGATATTGAGTATCTTACTGAAATCAAGTCTTTACATTCCAAAGTCTAAAGCATTTAAATATGGGTTGGAAATGTATGCCTACTGAACAATATTTGTACATCTATAAATAACATGATTGGTTTTTTTTTTAACTGCATTTTAGGTTTTGGGGTACATGGGAAGAACATGCAAGATTGTTGCATAGGTACACAAACGACAGTGTCATTTGCTGCCTTCTTCCCCATCACCTGTAACATTATTGTTTTTCTAAACTATATTCTTTTTACTTCCTGAATTTAACCCTAGATTCAAATTTTTTAAAAAATATTCTGTTTGTAAGATAAAACCTGAAAACTTTTTTCTTATTGAATAATAAAAGACAAGCAATTACAACACTGTAAGAGTTGAGATCGTGTTTTTAATTCACTGTTACACACTGCCATCTAGCAGGAAGTGAGCAAAAGAGATATTACTGGAACAGACCTGAAAGACCACCTAAGGCTACCCAACAGCTTCTGGCTTCTCCTTACGCAGAATAAAGTTTTTTGTTGTTGTGTTTTTTTTCTGAGACGGAGTCTTGCTCTGTGGCCCATGCTGGAGTGCAGTGACACAACACAATCTCGGCTCACTGCAACCTCTGCCTGCCAGGTTCAAACAATTCTCCAGCCTCCTGAGTATCTGGGATTACAGGCACGTACCACCACGCCAGGGTAATTTTTGTATTTTTAGTAGAGACAGGGTTTCACCATGTTGGTCAGGCTGATCTCGAACTCTTGACCTTGTGATCCGCCAGCCTCAGCTTCCCAAAGTGCTGGGATTACAGGCCTGAGCCACTGCGCTCAGCCCGAAAAAAAGTTTTAAAGCGGAGACTACGGTGCTGCCAGATTGGAGGCTGTGAAACTTTCACGTTCAAATACGTGAGCTGCTTATTCAATGCCTGAAAGGCCTCCATTTCAGACGACGGTAGACCAGGGAGCAACACTGCCCTAGTTGTAGTGTGCGTTCACTAACAAGCCCGAGATTGGTGGTGAGCTTCCTAGGTGTCTCATTGGAAAGAAGGATGTACGAAGGGAAAAAGGTCCTGAAAGCCAACTTGCCTGATTCAAAATTGTGCCCAGCCAGAGC
The DNA here is from genome assembly GCA_031835075.1 of Saguinus oedipus. NCBI lineage: Eukaryota > Metazoa > Chordata > Mammalia > Primates > Cebidae > Saguinus > Saguinus oedipus. Next base: position 11,617,454 of record CM063182.1, on the reverse strand, counting down.
TATATGCATTCCACAAACGAAATTAACAATCCAAGTCATGTCATGCATAAACCAACTATTATTGCAGGGAGCAGGGGGGAGGCTGCTGGGGCTGCGGTGTTAAGTCATTTTGTGTGACATTTGCTTTATTTTTAAAGAATCATTAAAAGATACCCAAAACATGTTTTAAATCACAGCAAATCATTTCTATAGTTCTGAGGGTACTAATCGGGTGCAAAATACCTAACACATGGCTTGCAAATGGGATAACCCAGGCCTGCGGTGGCGGGTGCCTTCCCGGGGCATATTCTCCATTAAATACACCGTTCCCTCTGCACCTGGAAAAGTCACAGATACTACAACTTTAGCACAACATTCCTGCAACAAGTGATTCTGGGAAGACTGAGGGGAGAACAAAGTAGTTTGCGCCCCGCCAAGGCGGATTAGGTTCTGGAATAGACCGCCTCGGGCGGGGGGAGGAGGCGGATCGCGGGAGGCAGAGGCGCCAGGAAGCCTCAGTCCCAGGCGGCGGCGCCGGGAGCCCGCGCTCCTCCTCCGGGCTCCAGGGGAGGCTCGGGCCCGGCATCCGCCTCCCGCCGGGTGGATCAGGCTTCAGTCTCCGGCAGGGGTTCTGCCTATGCGCCACTAAGTCCCCAACACAGACTTGGATTCTTTTGCGCACACACCACTCCGTGTCTTAAACGCACCCCATACTCGGCACAGAGGGCGGTTTCCCGGAGGCAGCGTCCCAGCTTTCGTGGGACCAGAAGAGCATCTTTCCGTGTCTCAGGATCAAGCCCCTGTCCCCACCAAGCAACCGCGGAGGCCGGAGAAGACACTGCGCTCGCACTCACCTGGCGCGGAGCAGCGTTCGCCCCGCGGACCGCAGCGCCGCTTCCTCTATCCCTGTGAGCCCCTGTCTGGGCGCCGGCAAGACCCGGAGAGCGGATCGGGAGCGGCGGAGGAGGTCGCGCGGGCGAGCTCGGGGAGCGTTCAGGCGGAGCCAGCCGGAATCCGGGTTTCACCGGTGCCCTGTTTACAAACACGTGGGGCGCGGGTTGTAAGAACACTGGACCGCCCCTGCTTGATGATCCTAGCTCGCAGTCCGCCTGAGGCCACGGCCCTGGGGAAAGTTCTTGGGAAAGCTGCGGAGGCCCTCTTCTTCAAGACACTGGAAATTTTCTGCTTCTCCAACTGGATTCGGAATGGAGCGCTTTCAAAGTCACCTATTTAGGTTCGGCGGCTCACACCTGTAATCCCAGCACTTTGGGAGGTCGAGGTGGGCGGATCGCTTCAGTCCAGGAGTTCGAGACCAGCCTGAGCAACCCAACGAGAACCTATCTCTACAAAAAAATACAAAAACTGTGTTCGCTTCGGCAGAACATATACTAAAATTGGAACGATACAGAGAAGATAAGCACGGCCCCTGCGCAAGGATGACACGCAAATTCGTGAAGCGTTCCATATTACAAAGAAATTAAAAACAAAAATTTACCAAGTGTAGTGGCCCGTGCCTGTAGTCCCATCTACTGGGCGGCTGAGGTGGGAGGACCTCTTGAGCCCAGGAGGTAAAAGCTGTAGTAAGCCGAGATCAAGCCACCGCACTCCAGCCTGGGCAACAGAGCACTCTCTAAAAATAAATAGTCAAAGTTACCTATTCAAGAAAATAAAGAGCTTTGCAAGTTTCTCTAAGGCTGGGCACCATTTCTGGCAGTGTTTGGTAGACTAAACAGGATGATCATTTAATTTGATTGTACTGGTTGCTATGGTGTGTATGTTTGTGCCCTGCCCCAAATTCATATGTGAATTTTGTGCCTTTATAGTCTTTATAAATTTACACATTTATTGTGTCTTTATGAAAGAGACCAGAGGGAGCTTGTGCCATGTGAGGACACATAGAGGGTCCCTTGTATGAGACACAGACCCTAACCTATGCGGTATCTGCCAGTGCATTGGTCTCGGACTTCTTGGCCTCTAGACTGTGAGCAATGGAGTTCTGATGTTTATACATGACCCAAACTAAGGTGTGTTGTGATAGTAGCCCAAACAGACTAGACACTGGTAAAGGAAAGGTAATTGACTTCAAGCTACTGATCTCCAAATCCGGAAACCCAGATAAAATTATTTTGCCCTAGTCTAGGAGGTAATGAATCTAAGGAGGTAATTCAACACTTTGCTGTAGGGCTGGGTCTAGGGAGAGGCAAGTGAGGCACTTAGGGCTCAAAATCTGAGGAGGTGCTGACTCTGGGTGTCCTGCGGTGCTGGGTGCACTTAGAGGAGCCTAAGAGTGATTTGCTGTTTCAGGCCTGCCTCCCCTGGTCCTAGCCTTGTGAAGCTCCATTGCCAAGCAACTCACCTTCTCTATAAAAACAGGTTGATAATCATGGTGTCCACATCTAGGAAACATCAAACAGCCAGGCACGGTGGCTCATGCCTGTAATCCCAACACTTAGGGAGGCTGAAGCGGGTGGATCACTTGAGGTCAGGAGTTCGAGACCAGCCTGGCCAACATGGTGAAACCCCGTCTCTACTAAAGATACAAAAAATTAGCCAGGCATGGTGGTGTGTGCCTGTAATCCCAGCTACTCATGTGGCTGAGGCAGGAGAATCCCTTGAACCTGGGAAGCAGAGGTTGCAGTCAGCCGAGATCATGCCATTGCACTCCAGCTTGGGCAAGAGGGCGGGACTCCATCTCTCAAAAAAAGAAAAAAAAATCAAACACACAGAAAAGATTGATAAATTAGATATCATTAAAAGTAAGAAACTCTGTTCATCAAAAGACACCTTTAAGAAAATAAGAGATGGGCACAGTGGTTCACACCTGTAAGTAATCTCAGCACTTTTGGAGGCTGAGGCAGGAGGATCACTTGAGCCCAGGAGTTGGAGACCAGCCTGGACAACATACAAAGACCCTCATCTCTACAAAAAATTTTTAAAAATTAGTCAGGTGTGATGGTGCACACCTGTGGTCCCAGCTCCTGGGGGCTGAAGTGGGAGGATTGCTTGAGCCTAGGAGGTCAAGGCTGCTATGAGTCAGGATTGTGCCACTCTATTCCAGCCTGGACTACAGGGTTAGATCCTGCCTTGAGAAAGAAAAATAATGAAAATTATTTACAGAGTGAGATAATGTATTTTTTATATATTTTATCTACCAACAAATTCAGAATATAACAAGAATTCCTAAAAGCAATAAGAGAGAAAAGCAATCAGTAAGTCAGTAAGTACAGCACTTCACCAAAGAATAATCCAAATAGCCAGGCAGTATGTGAAAAGATGCTTAAAGTTTTTAGTCATTAAGGAAATGCAAATGAACACAACAATGATATATACTACACACCCACCAAAATGGCTACAGGTTTTAAAGCTGGCAATATGGTGGGGTGTGGTGTAATCCCCGCACTTTGGGAGGCCAAGGCAGGTGGATCACAAGCTCAGGAGTTCGAGACCAGCCTGGCCAACATGGTGAAACCCTGTCTCTACTAAAAATACAAAAATTAGCTGGGTGTGGTGGCGGTCGCCTGTAGTCTCAGCTACTCAAGAGGCTGAGGCAGGAACATCGCTTGAACACAGAAGGTGGAGGTTGTAGTGAGCTGAGATCGTGCCACTGCACAGCCTGAGCGACAGAGCAAGACTCTGCCGAAACAAAAACAAAAACAAAAAACCTGACAATACAACACAAGGACAAAGCCATGAAGCACATGGAACTATTATGCACTATTGCTGGGGGTGCAGTTGTGACAGCCACTTTGGAAAATTGTCTATTCATATTTACGAGAGCTGAATGTACACATCGTAACCCAGAAATTCCTAGATATAGGCCTAATACACATACATATATATGAACATCAAAAGGCATGTACACTGGGCCATAAAACACACTTCAACAAATTTCAAAGAATGGACATCATATAAAGCATTGTGTCAGACCACAGCAGAATTAAACCAGAAACCAGTAACTGAATAATAACTGGAAAATCCCCAAATACATGCAGGTAAAACAACAGCCTTCCATATAGCACATAGGTCAGTCAAAGAAGAAAACTCGGCTGGGTGTGGTGGCTGATGCCTGTAATCCCAGCACTTTGGGAGACCGAGGTGGGCAGCTCACCTGAGGTTAGGAGTTTTAGACCCACCTGGTCAACATGGTGAAACCCTGACTCTAATACAAATACAAAATTAGCCAGGCGTGATGGCAGGTGCCCATAATCCCAGCTACTTGGGGGGCAGAAGCAAGAGAATTGCTTGAACCTGGGAGGCGGAGGCTGCAGTGAGCAGAGATCGCTGCCACTGCACTTCAGTCTAGGATTACAGGTGCCCAGCACCACGCCCAGCTAAATTTTGTATTTTTAGTAGAGACAGGGTTTCACCATGTTGGCCAAGCTGGTCTCCAACTCCTGACCTCAGGTGATCCACCCGTCTTGGCCTCCCAAAGTGCTGGGATTACAGACCTGAGCCACCATGCCTGGCCAGATTTACAGAGAGAGGGTCTAAATTCCTAACCCCACCTTTTCCTCTTGGTGAGCTCTGTGGTTCTACTAAAACAACAACAATAAAAACCTACCTATTTTGTTTTCTCCTTAAATGGTTTAGTCTTCTGATTGTATACAAGCAAACACCCATGCTTTACAGGTGAGTAACTTTACTAGGTTTAATCTTCCAACAAGTTGCCATCCATACTTCAGAGTTGTATGTGTGTACACTTCATAAGAAACCTGACTCTGCCCAGGGTTAGCTCTGGGAAAAGTTGTTTGTGAGAGTGGCTGAAGGTCGCAGAGGCCTGGAAGGTTGGACAATGAAGACCCTGACTCTAAATAAATAATAAAGAGAGCCCTAACAACTCATTTATCATGAATTTATTATGTACCAGGAACTGTATAAGAGATTGTGGATAAAGAAAGAAAAGACATCATCCTTAATCTTGAAAACCTTAAAGCTGGCCTGGCTCTGGGGCTCACGCCTGTAATCCCAGTACTTTGGGAGGCCAAGGCGGGTGGATCACCTGAGGTCAAAAGTTCAAGACCACCCTAGCCAACATGGTGAAACCCTGCCTTTACTAAAAACACAAAAATTAGCCAGGCATAGTGGAACACACCTGTAGTCCCAGCTGCTCAGGAAGCTGAGGCAGAAGAATCACCTGAACCCAGGAGGCAGAGGTTGCAATGAGCTGAGATCACACCACGGCACTCCAGTCTAAGCAACAGAATGAGACTGTCTCAAAAGAAAGAAAGAAAGAAAAAGAAAAGAAAAGGTCAAGGCCTAAGAGATAATAAAACCAATAACAATAATATAACACTAGTGAGAAATACATAGTGCACTATGGTAACAGAAGAGAATGTATAAAGAATGTTGAAATAGCATTAAATTTTCTTTCATTCTTCTTTTGAACTGGAAATTACCTTTTTTTTTTTTTTTTTTTTTTTTTTTTGAGACAGGGTCTTACTCTGTCCCTCAGGCTGGAGTGCAGTGGTAGGATCTCGGCTCACTCCAAGCTCTGCCTCACTAAATGATACATTATATCATGATAAGGGCTTTAAACTTTATATCAAATATCTCATGAGTTTCAGTTGCAGACAAATCCAGGGTATCCCTGGGTGACCCCAGTGAGTCCTGCCCCCTAGTGTTCATGTCTTCTATCTTCTCCCCTCCAGTGACAGTGGCACCTGTGACTTGATCTAACCAATAGCATAAGACGACGTCTATGGAAAGTCACTGCCATGATTACATTATTTAAGATTTTCTTTCAGCAGACTGGAATTTAACTCATTGCTGGCTTGATGAAGTAAGGAGATATGTTGAGAAATCCTGTGTGACAAGAAGCCACAGGCAGCCTCTAGGACCTATGGGTGGCCTCCGGGACACAAGCCATCCTTACTGAGACTGTGTCCTTCTTACACTTTTGTTATTAAAATGATCTTGTTACTAGAAAGGGGTCCCCATCTAGACCCAAGAGAGGGTTCTTGGATCTTAAGCAAGAAAGAAGTTGAGGCGTGTCATAAGTTTCATTAAGCGAAAGCAAGATTATTAAAGGAATGAAAGAATGTCTACTCCATAGGCAGAGCAGCACAGAGGGGTGCTGGTTGTCTATTTTAATGGTTATTTGTTCATTTAGGTTTTTGAGATGAGTCTTGCTCTGTCATCCAGGCCAAAGTGCAGTGGCTCAATCTCAGCTCACTGCAACCTCCACCTCCTGGGTTCAAGCGATTCGCCTGCCTCAGCCTCCCAAGTAGCTGGGATTACAGGCGCTCCCCACCACGTCTGGCTAATTTTTGTATTTTTAGTAGAGACGGGATTTCACTATGTTGGCCAGGCTGGTCTGGAACTCCTGGCCTCAAGTGATCGGTTCGCCTAGGCCTCCTAAAGTGCTGAGACTACAGGCGTGAGCCACAGCGCTCCACCCAGCCGACAGTCTTTCTTTTGTAAAATGATACGAACTAGTAAAGATTTTCTTTTTCCCCTACCGGAAGAGTTGTTAGGCTTCCAGATTTGTTTCTGTAGTTAACAGACCTCCACTTTCCTTATTTTCCTCCTCTGTCAGCTTTGTTTGTTGTCTCAAATAGGCAATGAACTCACACAGGTCTTTATTTTTACTGGAATGCTCTTTCCATCTGGTCAATATTTTTTCAAACCAGGCGGAATTCAAGTTCCGATCTGTGAGTTTCCAAAGTCAGGACTCGGTGCTGCACCCAACATGGGTGTGTGGAGAGAGCGAGGGCAGGCAGGGTCTGCGGGGCAGGGCCGGGACTCCGAGGAGCGGGGACCCAGCCCCGCCTCGCCGCACCGCCCGCACCTTTCCCCAGCCTTCTCGGGGCAGAGGGGAGGCCTAGCAGGGAGGGGTCCCGTCCTCATGAACGGTCACAAACCGGGCTCTGGGGAAGCACGCCCAGCCCCCGCGGTCCCCGCGCTACCGAAATCGGCCACCTACGCGCGTCCTGCCTTCCGCGGATCGAACGGGGCACCCAACCGGGTTTACAGTTCCAGGAAGCGCCCGGGAACCAGCCCCAACATCACTGGCTCGCGACACCAGAGCGCTGGAGACGCGGAAGCGCACGGCGGCTAGACCGCCAGGGGACGCTGCGCACCTCCAAGAGTCTCAGCGTTTCTCGCGATAGGTGAGGCTCGGCGTTCCGGAAGTGGTTTCCCGGAAGAAGCATGTCTGCGCCCGCAATCCGGCTGGACGCTGCACGCTGAACCGCGGACATCATGCAGTCGGATGATGTGAGACTCCTCCCGTTGTTCTGACACCCAGGGTTTGAGTAGGGAATTTTGCCCATTTTAGGACACTTGGAAAGCGCGTACTCAACTGGCCTGCTGCCTTGTGCCGCTCCGGAGGCTAGGCTTCTGGAACCCCGATTTTCCAACGTGGGTTCTCACGCGTGTCTAGCAGGGGTCTCCTGCCCGCTGCCCCGTCCGGGTTGTGAGCATGGGACGCCGTCACCTCAGCCCGTGGAGTCGATGTGTCCGGTCTTTCGTGCCTAGCAATGCAGGACCTCGTGCCACGTTGTCAGCTGTCAGCTCCGGACGTGGGGCGGGGGGTGGCAGGGGATTTGGCGAAGTTGACACCAAGTTTAAGCGTCCTTCTCATCCATGTGCGCGTTACTTTCATCTGCCTTTCCTGTGTTAGGCTTTTCTTTACATTTGCTAAAGTCATAATTTCGAAAGCATCCGAGATTCATTTGTTGAGTTTTTTGTTGGAGAAATATTTAAGTGCTTACAATGTGCCAGGCATTGTGGTAATTACTGAGGATTTGGTTAACAAACCAGAAAAAAACACCCCAGCTCTCCTGAAACACTGGTTGGGGGAGACATAGTAAACAAGTGAACAAATAAATTAACAATTACACTGTATAATCGTACTATGAAAGAAGGTCCAGGGATGATGAAGACCACTTCAGATAGGGGTACTCATAGAAGATTAGATAGACGGTTTCCCTGAACAGAGATATTTGAGTTGAGATCTAAAAGGTGAGAATAAGCCAGTTACTGAGCTGAGAAAAAAGCAATCCGGGCAATAGGAACAGTAAAATACAAAGAGCTGAAGATATGAAAGAATGAATATAAGGGTCATCAAAGTGACAATGTAAGAGAGGTAATGAAATTAGATATGCGTGCCAGGTTGAGGTCATGAGGAGTGTTTTTAGGCCTTTTAATGATCTATGTTAGTGAAAAATTGTCTAGTTGCTGCGTGAAGGAGTTTTGGAGAGAGAATGAAAGCAAGGAGACTAGGGTATGACAAAATTTGCTTCGAGCCAGAAAGGGTGGCTCATGCCTGTAATCCCAATCCTTTGAGAGGCTGAGGCTGGAGGATCACCTGCAGCCCAGAGCTGGATTCCAGCTTAGGAAACAAAGTGAGACTCCATCTCTACAAAAAAAATAAAAAATTAGCCGGTGTGGTGGTGCTTGCCTGAGGTCCCAGTTACTTGGAAGGCAGAGACGGGGGGGGGGGGGGTTACTTGAGCCCGAGAGTCGGAGGCTGCCATGAGCTATGTTGGCGCCACTGCACTGCAGTCTGGGTGACAGACCCTGTCGCTAAAGTAAATAAAAATTTTTAAAAACGAAAATAGCTTCACCTAAGGTAGTAATTTAATGGTGGAGATGAAAAGAAATTGATGAATTTGAGACCTGTTATGTCAGTATAACTGACAAGACTTTGGTGATGGATTAAGTGAAGAAAAGGAAGAAATGCATTTAGGATATAAATATATAGTTCAAAGGTGATTTAATTATTGAAGTGGGGGAACTCTAAGGAAGACTGTTCTTATGAGGGATGTGGAACTGAGAACTCCATGTATGTTAATACTTATGCTGCCTTTTAGATATTTATTTATTTTTGAGATGGAGTGTCACTCTGTCACCCAGGCTGGAGTACACTGGTACCATCTCAGCTCACTGCATGCAACCTCCGCTTCCTGGGTTCAAACAATTCTCCTGCCTCAGCCTCCCAAGTAGCTGGGACTACAGGGTCATGCCACCACGCTCAGCTAATTTTTGTATTTTTAGTAGAGACAGGGTTTCACCATGTTGGTCAGGCTGGTCTCGAACCTTTGACCTTGTGATCTGCCTGGTCTCCCAAAGTGCCTGGGATTACAGGCATGAGCCACCGCACCTGGTGCCTCTTAGATATTGAAGTAGAGATGCCTTATACAAATTTGGTGCTCAGAGAGGAAGTCTCACCAGGAAATAACAATTTCAGAGTCATCATTGAGAGATGATACTTGGCCGGGCGCAGTGGCTCACGCCTGTAATCCCAGCACTTTGGGAGGCCGAGGCGGGCGGATCACAAGGTCAGGAGATCGAGACCATCCTGGCCAACATGGTGAAACCCCGTCTCTACTAAAAATACAAAAATTAGCTGGGCATGGTGGCGCGTGCCTGTAATCCCAGCTACTCAGGAGGCTGAGGCAGGAGAATTGCCAGAACCCAGGAGGCGGAGGTTGCAGTGAGCTGAGATTGCGCCACTGCACTCCAGCCTGGCGCCTGGTGACAGAGCAAAACTCTGTCTCAAAAAAGAAAAAAAGAGAGATGATATTTAAAGCCACAAGCCTAAATGAGTTCCCTCATTCTTCTTACCTGTTTCTTACCAAGCCCCACTGGACACACCTATAAAATTCTCAAAGTGTGTTTTATTCTTTGGCCTTCTTCATATTTTTCCTTTAATAGTGGTAAAGCTTTTTCCCCCCAGTTCCTCAAGGCAGCTCACGCAAAGGCTGTCATACTCTTAGGCATGCTGTGTGGCCTTTAGACCTACTGCTATTTTGTGATACTTTGTTTACATATCTTTTCCCCCTAACTAGATAGATAAAAGTCTTTTAAAAGTATACTTTCATTCAGCAAACACTTGAGTGGCTACTGTGTCAGGACTTGGAGATGTCAGTGCCTCACATAAATTAAATCTATAATGCTGAATGAAAAAAGAGCACATTAGTTACAGGAGGATAACAGTAGATAATTTTCTTTGCCCTCAATGAGATAAAATTATGGTATGTATATCCAAAAATCTAATACCATGAAGCCTTTTTTTTTTTTTTTTTTTTTTTGGTGACAGAGTCCTACTCTGTTGTCCAGGCAGGAGTGCAGTGGTGTGATATCTGCTCACTGCAGCCTCTGCCTCACGGGTTCAAGTGATTCTCCTGCCTTAGCTGGGATTATAGGCACCTGCCACCATGCCCAGCTAATTTTTGTATTCTTAGTAGAGATGGGGTTTCACCAAGTTGGCCAGGCTGGTCTCCAACTCCCGACCTCCAGTGATCTGCCAGCTTGGCTTCCTAAAGTGCTGGGATTACAGGCATGAGCCACCGCACCCAGCCCATGAAGCCTTTATAATGGATAATGAACATAAGTAAAAATGGAAATTATGAAATATATATAATGTGATCTCATGATCTCACAAAGTATGTCCAAAAAAAAAAAAATCTGGAAAAATATTTACACAATAGTTATGAAATTTCATCTCTGGGTAATGGAGTTATGATTATTGCTGATCTGTATTTCACTTTTCTACAAGAATCTATTTGTATTTTAAAAGTAAACAAGTTAGGCTATTTTACAAAACCTTTCTTCCTCTCATTTCCTTGTGCATTGCCTTCTTGAATTAATATGGCATTTCTTGGGGCAGAGCAATTTAAATGGGTTTTTATTGTGTCTTGCAGGTTATCTGGGATACACTAGGAAACAAGCAATTTTGTTCCTTCAAAATAAGGTGAGTCTGGATTTACAACTTGGTCAAAGATTCCTTCACTTGCCTTCTTGGTAGCCCATTTTATAATCTTTGTTTCTTTTCTCCCATTCTAGAACCAAGACTCAGAGCTTCTGCAGAAATGAATATAGCCTGACTGGACTCTGTAATCGGTCATCTTGTCCCCTGGCAAATAGCCAGTATGCAACTATTAAAGAAGAGAAAGGTAACTCCCCCATTTTAACTTCTAGAAGAACTGCTCCACAGCTTTTACAGGGATGTTCTTTAGTCTCTGTAAATAACATTAAAGCTATTTTACTTTATCCTCAGGACAGTGCTACTTGTATATGAAGGTTATAGAACGAGCAGCTTTTCCTCGGCGTCTCTGGGAACGGGTAAGCCTTACGACAAGACTAGAGTGACCACTGATCAAGAGCATGACAGCCACATGCTTGATCGTGATGCCCTCTTCCTTAACCATATCTGAACTTTTGAGGCCATCCTCATTAGGCCATAGGTGTCACCGACAGTGAAAACCTAATGATTCATTTACACTTGCCCTTCAAACTTCCTTTTTCTGTTTGGTAGGTCCGGCTTAGTAAAAACTATGAGAAAGCACTGGAGCAAATAGATGAAAATCTGATTTACTGGCCCCGTTTCATTCGACACAAATGTAAGCAGAGATTCACCAAGATCACCCAATACCTAATTCGAATTAGAAAACTTACCCTAAAGCGACAGTAAGTATTTGGATCATTCATTATTTTTAAATCTGTCTTTTCATGGAGCTTGTTTTGAAGTTGAGAGATGGTAAAACTTCGGGACTTTCTATTCAACTTTGTGGAGTGTGTTATGATGTACTAAGAAGAAACTTTAGCTTAAACTAAAGGTGTGCCCTTGGATATGACAGGACTCTTAAAATGGAATACAACTTGATTATCACCCTTCTTGTCTGAACATCTTTCAGAAAATTCAGAAAGAAAATAAAGTCCTTTTGAGACAGTCTCGCTCTGTGGCCCAGGCTGAAATGTACAGTGGCACTATCTCAGCTCACTGCAACCTCCACCTCAGCCTCCCAGGTAGCTGTGATTACAGGCATGCATCACCACACTGGGCTAATTTTTTTTTGTACTTTTAGTAGAGACAGAGTTTCACCATCTCAAGTGATCCGCCTGCCTCAGCCTCCCAAAGTGCTGGGATTATAGGCATAAGCCACCATGCCTGGCCTTCAGAAAATGTTCTCTATAACTCCCTGAGGGAATCTTAACATTAGAGATTTGAAAATGAGCTAAGAAATGTGAATATACAGGAATGTAAGAACTTTACTCTGGATTCACTGAAAACTAATGTTAAAAAGTGATACGGGGCCGGGCGTGGTGGCTCACGCCTATAATTCCAGCACTTTGGGAGGCCGAGGCAGGTGGAACACAAGGTCAAGAGATCGAGACCATCCTGGTCTCTACTAAATCCCGTCTCTACTAAAAAAAAAATACAAAAATTAGCTGGGTGTGGTGGTGCGCACCTGTTGTCCCAGCTACTCGGGAGGCTGAGGCAGGAGAATTGCTTGAACCCAGGAGGCGGAGGTTGCGGTGAGCCGAGACCATGCCATTGCACTCCAGTCTGGGTAACAACAGCGAAACTCCATCGCAAAAAAAAAAAAGTGATATGAAATCTCCAGAATTAACAGAGTACCTTCTCTAAGACTGTTAGGCCCTAATGCTTTTTGATTGTGATCGACAGACAATGCTAAAGATGATGTCAGACTTAAACAGAAAATTCTTTTTTCTCAGTTCACTGAAGTCTTAATTTTAGCATGGCAGATTCCCTGAGAATCCCAGAATGCCTAAACAAAAATAGCCAGATTAAAATACATGTAAAAATATGTAACTTTTTATGGAATTAAATGTCTAGAACATTTAAATAGTACATCTTGATGTATTAAGCTGAGCCCTACAGAACCAATTCCAGTCCTTTTTTCTTATCTTTAAAAATGAACACATAGCACATGAACTTGAATTTTCTGATATATTTTCTTTCCCTTAGGAGGAAACTGGTTCCTTTGAGTAAGAAGGTGGAACGTAGGGAGAAAAGAAGAGAGGTAACTTATCGTTGTGATATACCTTCTACATTTTCTTTCTGGCAGGCTCTTATAGATTCAGTCACCATCACTTATGTAAACTGTTCAGGCCCTCTGAAAAATGTAGATTTGCAAGAATTTTAAATGGATTACAGCATTCTTTTCCACATTCTTAAAGTATGTGATTGCAATTTTTATAGGAGACATGTTTTCAGCAGTGCCATATCTAATTATCCCCTTTCTTTTCAAAATGTGCACAGAACAAGTTTTTCTTTCAAAATACAGTTTTTTTCCTCAAACTATTAAAAGGTTGCCTTAGTCTGGGAGAAACAGATTAAGTGTATTTATTTTTTTAAAACTTCTACTGGGTTATATACTACTGACAGCCATTTGTTATCTTAGAAAAAGATTAGCAAGTTTGGAACATTTTTCTTTTTGTAAAAATGCACTGATTATCTTTAGGTTCTTTAACTCTCACTCTGTCACCCAGGCTGGAGTGCAGTGGTGCGATCTTGGCTCACTGCAACCTCCACCTCCTGGGTTCAAGCAATTCTTGTGCCTCAGCCTCCTGAATAACTGGGATTACAGGCATGTGCCACCACACCTGGCTAATTTTTTGTATTTTTAGTAGAGATGAGGTTTCACCACATTGGACAGGATGGTCTCGATCTCCAGACCTCAGGTGATCTACCCACCTTGGCCTCTCAAAGTGCTGGGATTACAGGCATGAGCCATCACATGGGTCTGGTTCTACAACTTTTTAAAGTACTAACCCATTAGATAACTAGCATACCTTTATGACTACTCCCTATCTTTGGCAGAATATTCAGTGTCATCTATGAATCCACTTAACTAAGCAAACATAAACAGTTAATCATCTAAATAAAGGAGCGAGACTACCACTTGCAAGTGCTTTGTGCAGTATTCCTTCCTTGAGATATCTTGCTCACTGTATCTGACACACAACTATTAATAGACAGTCAAGGCACCAATGTCAGTTGTAATGATGTTTGTTTATTTATTTTTGAGATGGAGTCTCACTCTGTTACCGAGGCTGGAGTGCAGTGGTGCAGTCTCGGCTCACTGCAGCCTCTGCCTCCCGGGTTCCATTGATTCTCCTGCCTCAGCCTCTCGGGTAGCTGGGATTACAGGCACACACCACCATGCCCGGCTAATTTTTGTATTTTTAGTAGAGATGGGGTTTTACCATGTTGGCCAAGCTGGTCTGGAACTCCTGATCTCAGTTGATCCACCCACCTTGGCCTCCCAAAGTGCTAGGATTACAGGCATCAGCCAACACACCTGGCCCATGACGTTTAATTTTTTAAGGAAAAAGAGATACATAGAAGTTTTGAATATTTTCTCCCTACACTTTAGCAGATCACCCTCGAGGCATAAGCACTCCACTCTAGAGAACAACATGGAACATCACCGTCATATCATCTCCAATGAGAGATCACTTAATTTTTTACCTATTCTATCACATAGAATCTAGCATGGTTTTAGAAAATGTAAACAAATGAAGATTTCTCTTCCCTTTTCTCAGCTTTTACAAAGTCTGGCTCCAGAGCTACTCGACTTTTTATGAGACACTTAGAGGTATATAGTCCTATATGTTTTGTATCTGTCAAAGGCTTTGTTAGAATTTAGAATGTTGTTTACAAAACCATAGGAATTTCAAAATGGAAGCATTCCCAAGAAAGTCTGCAAGAGAAAGAAGAAATATATATGGCTGGAAAGGCAAAAGCCAGTAATAGCAAGGAGGGGAAATGATTACATTGTCTTTCTTATTAAAAAACTTGGTAGTTTCTTCCATTTTTATAAAATGAATAACGAGCACTGATGAATTAAATGGATTTGCTCTTTCCCTCTTATAGGAAAAGGCATTAATAGCTGCTCAGCTAGACAATGCCATTGAGAAGGAATTACTGGAGAGACTGAAACAAGATACGGTGAGAAAGCCAGTAGCTTTGGCGTATTTATATTTTAAGTGGTAATATGATGCTAAGACATATTGGGAAATGTTTTTTAACATGATATAAAGATCTCCGCTCGAATTTTATCCCTGAAATAAAATAAATCCAAATCGGCCTGGCTTATTTTAGTTAATTCATGTAAGCACATAAAATGCTTTGGTCGCCCTTGATACTCCATTCACTGTAAGAGACCTTTCCCTTTTTGCCATTCTAACTTTATTCCCCAAGGCAGCAACTTCAGATTTCTGTGTAAAAGCCACAGGGTTTTCCTTCTCCTCCATAATTACCCTAGTCTTTTAAGGTTTTATTCTCTTTTTAAAAATTACTGTTGTTTAAACAGACAACATGACTAAACTATGCTGTTTCCTTATTATTTATCCTTGTCAGCAAAATTACATTTGCCCCAATGCATGGGTTTTATAGACTGTTACATTTTAAATGATGTGGTCCCATCCTCCATAGAAGTTGCCTATTTGATACTAACTACTGATGATTTAAATGTTCAAAACATGCTTTTTTAAGACACTGGTGGCTCTACACTTAAAAATATTACTCATCAAATTAAGTATTCTGATTTAATCACTGGGTAAAAAATGATATGCTCCACAGACCGTGGAACTTCAAGTGTCACATCCAAATGTAGTTAAAGCCAGTCTGTTTATGTTCTTCAGTATGGAGACATCTACAACTTCCCCATTCATGCCTTTGACAAGGCCCTGGAACAACAAGAGGCAGAGAGTGACTCTTCAGATGCTGAGGAAAAAGATGATGAAGATGATGATGAGGAAGTAAGTCTTGTTTTTGTTTTGCCAAACCTATTAGATACTATTTGTATATAACTGAGAGAAACAGTATCATCTTTAGTCAGCTAACCAAAAATAATTTGTCTTCTCTTTTCTGTCATAAGATTAACTTTGGTTTAGCACAGGTTGCGCTGCTCTTCAGGCTAACCAACAAACCATTAACAGTTTTTAGTCTTAATTTATTGGCTTTCTAAAATTGTTCCTGCAAGGTGACAAATTATAAACCCTTTCCTGTCTGTATCTAGGTTTTAACCATAATGAGGATGTTTTACTGCTAATAATTTTAAATCAAGAATAAGAATTACCCGATAGCCCTAAAATTTTTAAATTCAGAAGCATTAAACTTCAGAAGAATTAAATTTTGGTTGCCTAGTGAATAGACTCTGATTCTGAGTATGTTATTTTGTACTTATTTAGATGTCTAATCTGAATCTTCATTCAGTTATGTTTTATTTATAGGATGTGGGGAAAAGAGAATTTGTCGAAGATGATGAGGTAGATGAGAGTGACATAAGTGATTTTGAGGTAAGCTTCGTGAGTAAAAAGATTATCCTTTGGCCTGCAGCAAAAACAAGAAGAAGAAGAACAGGGAGGTGGCCAGGTGCAGGGGCTCACACCTATAATCCCAGCACTTTGGGAGGCCAAAATGGGAGGATCACTTGAGCTCAGGAGTTCGAGACCAGCCTGGACAACATAGTGAGACCTCATCTTTTTTTTTGAGACGGAGTCTTATTCTGTCACCAGGCTGGAGTGCAGTGGTGCAATCTCGGCTCACTCCAACCTCCGTCTCCTGAGTTCAAGCGATTCTTCTGCCTCAGCCTCTCCAGTAGCTGGGACCACAGCTGTGTGCCACCACACCCGGCTAATTTTTGTATTTTTAGTAGAGACGGGGTGGGGGGGGGTTTACCATGTTGGCCAGGATGGTCTCGATCTCTTGACCTCATGATCCGTCCACCTTGGCCTCCCAAAGTGCTGAGATTATAGGCGTGAGCCACCGTGCCCAGCCTAAAAAAATTTTTTTAAATCATGGCCAGGTGCAGTGGCTCACGCCTGTAATCCTAGCACTTTGGGAGGCCAAGGCAGGCAGATTACCTAAGGTCAGGAGTTCAAGACCAGCCTGGCCAACATGGCAAAACCCTGTCTCTACTAAAAATACAAAAATTAGCCAGGCGTGGCAGCGCATGCCTGTCATCCCAGCTACTTGGGAGGCTAAGGCAGAAGAATCATTTGACCCAAGAGGCAGAGGTTGCAGTGAGTTGAATCTCACTACACTCCAGCCTGGGCCCCAGAGCAAGACTCCGTCTCAAAAAAGAATGAAAAAATTAAAAATCAGCTGGGGGTGGTGGCGGTTGCCTGTAGTCCCAGCTTCTCAGGAAGCTGAGGTAGGAGGATTGCTTGACTACAGAAGTTGGGAGGCTTCAGTGAGCCATGACTATGCCACTGCACTCCTGCTTGGGCAACAGAGCAAGTCTCCAAAAAAGAAAAAAAAATATGGAAGGTTTCTGAATACAGGCACAGGCATATCAATTCCCTAGTCTGTTCTAAATTGAAGGGACAATGGAGAGAGTTTGGAGATATCTAGTGTTTTCCCTCCTTTATCTTTTCTCTCCCCATATAAGGATATGGATAAACTGGATGCCAGCAGTGATGAAGATCAGGATGGTAAATCCTCCAGTGAAGAGGAAGAAGAAAAGGCCCTTAGTGCGAAACACAAAGGCAAAATGCCCTTGAAAGGACCACTGCGGAGAAAACGAGCCTATGTGGAAATAGAATATGAGCAGGAGACAGAGCCCGTGGCCAAGGCCAAAACCACGTGATTTCTCTTTAAACACTTATACCAGGACTGAACATACAGAACTACTTTTTTTTTTAATCTTAAACATATAAACACCTCCAGTTTTTACTCTTTTGTGTTGTATTAAACACAATATTTGTGTTTTTATTATTTATGACACATCAGTGAGGCAAGAAATCTGGAGGGAGTGAAAATCTGGAGTGAGTGAAGAAAGCCCTAAGTTGTGAACGAGAGTGTTTTTATAGCATATGTGTTGAAGTAACAGCTTGTGCCCAAGAAATTTAACAGATGAGTTCTTGAATCTGGAATGAGATGATGGATGTAAATATTTCTAAATTTTAAATGCTAAATTCCTTGGTGTCCTTTTTTCTCCCAAACTTTATTTAGAAATGGAAGGAATTCAATTTTGTCTTGTTCTACTTTCCCTACTCCTGTGGAGGTAAAGGAAAGAAGGAAAAAGCAGCTTTAACTTACAGAGTTTAGTGTAAAAATACCTTTTTTCTTAAATAACTCCATTCATACAATTTGGGATGGAAGAGTCCTTCTGTCTTGGGAAAGTAACGCAAGTCTTAAGTTCCATCGTAGGGAGCGCCTTCAGAAATCTGCTGGACTTTTCGGATACAGTTCACCACGGTGCTGTCTTCACAGCTTTGGGGAATTTTGGCCAGGAGACCCTGAAACATGAAAGCAAACAGGCCTTGATTTTTTTTTAATTACTTTTTTCCCCTTTTACTTGATTCTTCTTCCTTGGTGTCCTACTCAAAGGAGGAAAGAATGGATCACACTCGGGGACAGGTCACTAAACAGAGTAGGTATTAGGTTTTTTAATTTTAAAATTTATATAGCTCTTATGTATTGAAGGTGTTGCTTTAAAAACTGTGTTAATGTGCTTGCAAATCTCCTGCTGGCTCATGAAGCAGCAGAATTTCAGCCAAGGCAAATTCAGCTGGATTTAAGGCTTGAAAACTGCCCAAGATTAAAGAGCTAAGATGAAATCGTTTGAATAAACTGGTAAAATAACTATTCAGACTATCTCTACATATTTTTAGGATATGAATTCCTTTTTTTTTTTTTTTTTTAACCTGCCGGGTAGATTGTCCAGTGAATTATGCCATGAATTTCTTTTCATGCTGCCTTCAATCTTTTAACTAAAGATTTCTAAAAGAGGTAAGAAATGAGGTAATAGTGGCTGGGCACGGTGACTCACGCCTGTAATCTCAGCACTTTGGCAGGCTGAGGCAGGTAGATCACCAGGTCAGGAGTTCAAGACCAGCCTGACCAACATGGTGAAACCCCATCACTACTAAAAATACAAAAATTAGCCAGACATGGTGGTGCTAGCCTGTATTCCCAGCTACTCAGGAGGCTGAGGCAGGAGAATCACTTGAACTCAGAAGGCAGAGGTTGCAGTGAGCTGAGATTGGGCCACTGCATTCCAGCTTGGGCGACAGAGCAAGACTCTCAAAAAAAAAAAAAAAGGTAATAGTTTACTAAATACATAGAAATACATATGTATTATATGCTTTGGCTTTGAGAAATGAACTTTTGTGGATTATGAAACCTAAGGAAGAATTTCCATGTAGATAAATTAAGAATATTGGAAAACATCTACTTAAGAGATGGTTTCCCCTAAAAAACTGGAAACATTTCAATCCTCTATTGATGTTATTATGGGAGCTAATAGCCCATTATTTCTACGTTTTTTTTTTTTTTTTGAGACGGAATCTCACTTTGTCACCAGGCTGCAATGCATACTTTTAAAATTTTCAATTCGGAAGACTAGAACAGAACTTAAATTTTACAAATTTAATCATAATGCTTTTTATTTATTTATTTATTTTAATCATAATGCTTTTCTTTTGCCCATTCTCTCTTGTCCTTAGCCCCGGTGACATGTGCTGATCCTCCTGCCTTTAGTTCTAAATGGTTCTGAATAGCTTTAAAAGATCAGTAAGAAAAAAGACAAGCTGTGTTGAATGCTAGAGGGCTCATACAGAGACCTAAAACCCTCCGTGTTCATTTTCAGACTTGGTCAGGCACATAGTAAATTTTAATCAATCATAGGAATTACGTAAGAATAATGAGGCCCAAGTGAAACCAAGTTTCAGTCTGCCTTACCTTCACCCGTCCTTGAGAGCAGCAGTCCAGGAGAATCAGGCAGTCTGTGGCCTCCTGTAGCAGGGCGCTCTTAACAGACTGGGGTGTAAGGCTTGGATCCCTTGCTACATCACATATCAGTTTCAAGAGAGCCTTCAGTAAGACCACAAGTCTGCAGGAAACTCTGGAATTAAGAAAAAAAGCTATGTTCTTATTCTAAATCAGGATATTAAAATTGGAAGAGACTTCAAAGACTGTCAAGTGGAAAGCCCTCATTTCACAAATTAAGGAATTAAGGTTAAGGTTAAATAAAAAAGACCTAAAAACAAAACCAAAGACAGCCTCCAAATTTCTTACCCTCAAGTCTCCTGTTAGCATATCAAAAGAGAAAATATGATACACACACACACACACACACACACACACATAGCTTGATTCTACTGTAAGCAAACAGCTTCTTCATGGGCTGAAAAGGGGAAGCCAGGATCTCCCCTAAACAAGGGCCTATACTTGTATTATTCAACTCTATTAACTGAACTAACTAAGCATGGAGAGTGCCCTCAATGCCTTAACTTTAATGCCATCTCAGGTCTGGGATTTAAAGAGTGAGGGAAATAAGCTTGGCTTCTGGGACTTAAGTGTCAATTTGAATTTTCTGTCATTTAATTTCAGATCCTAGCTCACCATCAGTGAAGTCCAGCCTACGTACTTGTAACTATTAACCTTTCTAAAAGTTTTCATTGCATTGGTAAAGCTCCGGAAATGGATGACGGTAGTGACTGCACAATATTGTGATCGTACTTAATCCCACTGAACTGTTCACTTTAAATTAGAAAATTTGTATTTTTATCACAATAAAAAACCATAAGAAACCTTAAGGAAAGGTGGAAAATAATTTAACTTGTAATGTGAAAACATGCACAACACATATTTATGGAAAGATGTGTGACTGGGAGAAAAAAGTTTTTATCTCTTTATCTAAAAAATACTCATTTTCCTACAGTTTGGGTGCCTCTCAGCCCTCCATCTGTTATCAACTTATAATCGGCTCTGTTTTCCATTTCCCATGCTCCACCCCCTCATACACACACACAACACATTCCTTTTCTAACTCCCTACATTTATTCACTCTCATCTTGGTCTCTGCTCTTTAAAGGCCTGACAATCTGATTTGATTTTATTCATCCAGTAATTCATTCTCTTCCAGTCCATTCATTCTTCAAATATTTTTATTTCTAATACCATGTATTAAGCATACTTTGGTAGAATATAATAAATGTGGTTTTCCATTATCCTGGAGTTTATAATTCAGTAGGGAAGAAAGATAGTAAACAAATGCAGTCTAGTTACCAATATGACTAAGAGAAAGGTTGTCAGAGGGGAACGATACTCTGGATTCCTTGCATATTTATAAGGAAGTGAGAGAATATGGTCCTAAGTAGACACTATATGTTGTTGGGGCACTGGATTCTCTGGCTGAACTCAACTTTCAGCTATGCAAGAGATCCTTCTGCTGACTCAACAGTTTGGGTTCCAGTTCCTGACACCTACCTCAAGCCAGATTTGGAATGATTTCCAAACAAGTATATCCTAGATTAGTATTCTTTTCATTTTTATTTTATTTATATTTTGTTTTTTTTTTATTTTGAGACGGAGTTTCGCTCTTGTTATGGAGTGCAGTGGTGCGATCTCGGCTCACTGCAACCTCCGCCTCCTGAGTTCAAGCAATTCTCCTGCCTCAGCCTCCCGAGTCGTTAGGACTACAGGCACGCGCCACCATGCCCAGCTAATTTTTGTATTTTTAGTTGAAACAGTGTTTCACCTTGTTGACCAGGATGGTCTCGATCTCTTGACCTCGTGATCCACCCGCCTCGGCCTCCCAAAGTGCTGGGATTATAGGCGTGAGCCACCGCGCCTGGCCTCTTTTTTTTTTTTATTTTTTGAGACAGTCTCACTCCATCACCCAGTCTAGAGTGCAGTGGCAGGATCTCAGCTCACTGGAACCTCCTCCTCTCAGGTTCAAGTGATTCTCCTGCTTCAGCCTCCTGAGTAGCTGGGACTACATGTGTGCACCACCACCCCCCGCTAATTATTGTATTTTTGGTAAAGACAGGGTTTCACCAAGTTGGCCAGGCTGGTCTTAAACTCCTGACCTTAGGTGATCCACCCACCTTGGCCTCCCAAAGTGCTGGGATAACAGGCGTGAACCACCACACCCAGCCTCTAGATTGGTATTCTGATCACTGCTCTGCAGATGTTAAATGATGTGCTATGAAGTGCTCTACTCTGAATTAGCTTTAAAGAACATTAGGATTAACAAAGTTAAGAAATGTCTACTGCAATACTTCTAAATGGCCTTTAATCTTCTAATATGCATTCTAAATCTAGAGAGATGTACAACCTGTATGGTTTCCCAACCTATTTGACCACAGAATTTTTATTCCCTGTGGGGCATCACTAGATAGGGATTCTGCAGAACACCAATCTAAACCATTCTAAAGATTATACTAGAGTTTCAAAGAGAAGTAGTTTTATAGTGTCAAAATCTGGAACTGATACTTGGTAAAAGGATCAAATATGCGCACCTCAAGTAACTATAGTCCATTTTATCTTTCTAATACCATTTTCTCAGTTTAAAATCCTATAGGAGTGTGAAAATAGGAGGTATTCAAATACAGGATACACATTTAATACTTCGTACTAAATGTATTAAGTACATCCAAGCAAGTTCTCAAGAGAAAATCAGCTGAGGTTTGCACCTTAAGGCTGCTATTACCTGGGCCAAGTATGTTGCATGAGAAGTTTTAGGGTTTCCAATATCTTCAATCTGGCTTCCTCCTCAGGTCCATCATAAACCTCCAGATAACCAATGATGACTCTCTCCAGCCTCTTCAAGTGCCGGACAGTTAGGATCCCCAACCTAAAGATGAAAGAAAATATGACACCAGTGCAGTGGCTCATGCCTGTAATCCCAGCACTTTGGGAGGCTAAGGTGGGAGGATTGCTTGAGGCCAGGAGTTTGTGACCAGCTCAGGCAACATAGCAAGATCCTGTCTCCATAAATTAATAACAAATAAAAACCCAGGGACTCACCTCTTCACAAAAGCCGGCAGGTTTCTTGCATAGGTCCTGCGTAAGAGAAGGCGGTGCTCTGGCTCCATGTGAATCAGGATCAGCTGCAGGACCTCGTCACAATGGGTGGTGGGTCGAGCTCCATCTCCTTTCCAGTGCACGGTTTTCTCCAGGATGGGGAATAAATCCAGCAGACAGAGGAGCACAGCCTAGGAGGAAGGAATGGAAGGACACTGTATAGTTCATCCATTTGCATTTATAATACTCATTGACTTTTCTAGAACTTCATTAATCTACTGACCTTGGGGACCATACCATAGAATTCTAAGATACTAGTAATAATACATGAAATACCTATTACTTTACATTTTCAAACTTTTTTACATTCTTAATTTCCATCTAGCAGTGCGTGGTGGCTCATTCCTGTAATCCCAGCACTTTGTGAGGCTGAGGTGGGCGGATCATGAGGTCAAAAGATTAAGAGCATCCTGGCCAACATGGTGAAACCCCATCACTACTAAAAATATAAAAATTAGCTGGGCATGGTGGCATTCCCCTGTAGTCCCAGCTACTCGGGAGGCTGAGGCAGGAGAATCACTTGAACCTGGGAGGTAGAGGTTGCAGTGAGCCAAGATCACACCACTGCACTCCAGCCTGTGACAGAGTGAGACTCTTTCTCAAAAAAAAAAAAAAAAAAGAAATCTCCATCTGACAGTCTCAAGTCAATACATTTTCCTCAGGACCATTCTTTGCTAATTTGTAAAATGGGAAAAATAGCAGAGCTGGGACTTGAACCACATTTTAGGAATCTAAGTCTATCATCACTATGTCACTAAGTCTAAGTGACTTAGTGATAAATGATATTTACACATGCTTTTTTTTTGAGCCAGAGTCTCACTACTCTGTTGCCCAGGCTGGAGTATAGTGGTGCAATCTCGGCTCACTGCAACCTCCACTTCTTGGGTTCAAGTGATTCTTGTGCCTTAGCCACCTAAGTAGTTGGGACTACAGGTATGCACCACCATGCCTGGCTAACTTGTGTGGGTGTGTGTGCGTGTGTGTGTGCGTGTGTATTTATGTATATATATATAAACATAATACATATAAATATATAATAAAAACATATATATATATATATATATATATATATATATATATATATTTTTTTTTTTTGAGATGGAGTCTTGCTCTGTTGCCCAGGCTGGAGTGCAATGGCACAGTCTCAGCTCACTGCAACTTCTGCCTCCCGGGTTCAAGTGATTCTCCTGCCTCAGCCTCCTGAGTAGCTGGGATTATAGGCACATGCCACCATACCCGCTTATTTTTAGTAGAGATGGGGTTTCACCATTGGCCAGGCTGGTCTCAAACTCCTGACTTTGTGATTTACTCTGTCAGCCTCCCAAAGTGCTGGGATTATAGGCATGAGCCACCGCACCTGACCCAACTTTTCTATTTTTTAGTAGAGACAGGGTTTCCCCATATTGGCCAGGCTGCTCTCGAACTCCTGGCCTCAAGTGATCCATCCGCCTCAACCTCCCAAAGTGCTGTGATTACAGGTATGAGCCAATGCTCTCAGCCAATATTTACACATACTTTTAATAAAACTGCTCCTAAACAGAATCTAAGAATGTTCCAAATTTAGGTCAAATTTGATGACCCTACCTGCTGAAGTCAGTGTCTACGCCAGGGGTATCTAATCTTTTGGCTTCCCTGGGCCACACTGGAAGAATAATTGTCTTGGACCACACATAAAATACACTACACTAATGATAGCTGATGAGCTTTAGAAAAGAGAAAAAAAACCCTTGTAACATTTTAAGAAAGTTTACAAATTTGTGTTGGGCTGCTGAGTCAATACCATCTTGGGAAGCATGCGGACTGTGGGTTGGACAAGCTTGGTTAAGGTACACCCTTTTAACTTTCCTGGGACCTTTGGCTTTTCTCTTGGTGTTTTGGATTTTTAAAATTTCTTTTCTCTACCACCTTAAGAACCCCAGCCTTTCTGGCTGTTACTATCTGGATTCTTAACACCCGCTATTTAAAATACTGCTTAAAAAGAAAAAGAGGCTGGGCACAGTGGCTCACGTGTAATCCCAGCATCTTGGGAGGTCGAGGTGGGCAGAACACTTGAGGTCTCAAACACTGAGTTTGAGACCAGCCAGGGCAACATGGCAAAACCCCAAATCTGCTAAAAATACCAAACTTAGCCAGGCATGGTGGCACGTGCCTGTAATCCCAGCTACTCAGTTGGCTGAGGCAGGAGGATCCCTTGAACCTGTGAGGCAAAGGTAGAAATGAGCCAAGATCGTGCCAGTGTACTCTGGCCTGAGAGTGAGACTCCATCTCAAAAAAATAAATAAAATAAAAAATAAAAAGAAAGGCTGCAGGCTAGTGAGGGGAAAAGGAGAGAAATAAGGCATAAAAAAAGAAACAAGGTTGCTTCCGCCTCTAATTTTACACAATTTGTTTCTCCTGTCTCTGGAGTTTCTTTTTCCCTCCTGAGAAACTTTTACTTACTCATCCTTCATAATGATAAATATTACCTCCTTCACAAAGCCTCCTAAAGTCACCCCAAACCTGGTCAGTTACCTACTGCTTGATAGCCACTGCACTATCCACAGAGTTTAACTCTTGTTGCCCAGGCTGGAGTGCAATGGTACGATCCTGGCTCATCACAACCTCCACCTACCAGGGTCAAGTTATTCTCCTGCCTCAGCCTCCCGAGTAGCTGGGATTACAGGCATGTGCCACCACACGCGGCTAATTTTGTATTTTTAGTAGAGATGGGTTTCACCATGTTGGTCAAGCTGGTCTTGAATTCCCAACCTCAGGTGATCCACCCACCTTGGCATTCCAAAATGCTGTGATTACAGGTGTGAGTCACCATGGCCAGCTACCCACTGCACTTTATACAAACCTCTTCTAATGCAGTTATCATTTTGTACTATATATATATATATATATATATATATATATATATATATATATATATGTAAATATATAAGTACATATTCATATTTATATAAATCTCTCTCCAAAGATTTTCTTTTTTTTTTTGAGACAGAATCTCACCCTGTCACCCAGGCTGGAGTGCAATGGCACAATCTCGGCTCACTGCAACCTCTACCTTCTGGGTTCAAATCACTCTCCTGCCTCAGTCTCTCAAGAAGCTGGGATTACAGGTGCCTGCCATCATGCCCAGCTATTTTTTTGTATTTTTAATGGAAATGGGGTTTCATCATGTTGGCCAGGCTGGTCTCGAACTCCTGACCTAGTGATCTGCTAGCCTCGGCCTCCCAAAGTGCTGGGATTACAGATGTGAGCCACCATGCCCGGCCCAAAGATTTTCTTAAAGCCAAAAAAACCTACGTGATTCATATACTCTTGGAACCATGTCTGTTGGATGAAATAATAAATGACATTCCAATATCTAACATGCAAGGAGTGTCAACTGTGTGTGCTAATGTAAGGCAAATCAGAAGAACATTTAAATTAATAAAAATAGACCTTTTCAGACATAAAGCTGTCCCCAGAGTAATATACTTTTTTTTTTAATTGAGATTGAGTCTCACTCTGTCACCTGGGCTGGGGTACAGTGATGTGATCTCAGCTCACTGCAATCTCTGCCACCAGGGTTCAAATGATTCTCATGCCTCAGCCTCCCACATAGCAGGAACTACAGGTGCACACCATCATGCTCGGCTAATTTTTTTGTATTTTTAGTGGAGATGGGGTTTTGCCATATTGGTCAGGCTGGTCTCAAACTCCTGACCTCAGGTGATCTGCCAGCTTCAGCCTCCCAAAGTGCTGGGATTACAGTGTGAGCCACCACGCCTGGCCCAAAGTAATATACGATTGACTCAGATGAAGAAAAAACACTGGCTTACCTGTGGAGATTCAGGAATGAGGACGCCTGCGTGGTGCTGAGATATTTTTAATTTGGCAACAGCCTTTAGTTATTATCCTCACTTTCCAAGACAGAAAAATGTCTCTCAATTATTCCTACTCACACAATGCAACCTTATACTCAAAGTTAGAGAATCCAGACACAGTTATGAACAAATCATATTACCTGAACGAGGTGGTGCTCTGGCGTGTACAGGTGGTTGAAAATGGCATGGTATAAAACCTGCGCTCTGTTATACTGGAGCAAATCAGCAGCTGGCTGCAACCAGACAAATTATCAAATTAAAAGAATAGTTTCCCAAGACTGGCAAATGTTGACTGTCTTTGAAATTGGATTACGGGTATGAAGAAGTGAAGAATATGTCATCCCAAAATATGCCAGATTGGTATAATGATTATTTCGAGTTGAAAATGCTGCAGAAACTGTAGATTCAGAAAGGGTGAGCTGACCCATCTCTTTCTGCACACAGCAAGTGATTAAAGATTCCTCTGAGTCAAATATGCTTTCCATATCAGGGTGAAAACAGCCCTTACCACCAGAGACTTGGAATGGAAGGCTACAATGGACCTAAATAAATAAACTGAACAAAGAAACCTTATCTTCCACCTAACCTTTATCACCCCTACCCCCAACCATATATTTCCTACTGACTACCCCAGAGACAAGTATGGTGACTTACACCTGTAATCCCAGCACTTTGGAAGGCCAAGGTGAAAGGCTCACTTAAGGCCAAGTTCAGACCAGCCTGAGCAACAGAACAAGACCCTGTCTCTACCAATTAAAAAAAAAAAAATTAAAAATTAGTGTGGCCTGGTGGTGCATGCCTATAGTCCAAGCTACTTGAAAGGGTGATGTGGGAGGATCGCTTATGCCCAGGAGGTTGAAGCTGCAGTGAGCTATGATTGTGCCATTGCACTCCAGCCTGGATAACAGAGCAAGACCCTGCCTCAAAAAGAAAAAAAAAAAAGGAAAATCTGGCTAGGAAAGGGGTAGTAAAAAAGAGAAAAATTTATCATTCTTTGTCTAAAAAGTATATTGCCTTGGCCACTTCTTCAGACTTCTCTCCTGTGAAGATCCCCACGTACATGTAAAACTAATAAATGTGTATAGTTTCCTCTTGTTAATCTGCCTGTTGTCAATTTGGTTTCTAGATCCAGGAAAAGAGCCCACTAAGATATAAAAAGGGGGCTGAGGCCAGGTGTGGTGGCTCACACCTGTAATCAATCCCAGCACTTTGGGAGGCCTAGACTGGTGAATTGCTTGAAGCCAAGAATTTGAGACCAGCTTGGCCAACATGGTAAGACCCCATCTCCACAAAAAATACAAAAAAAATTTAGCTGGGCAGGGTGGTGTGTGACTGTAATCCCAGCTACTCTAGAGGCTGAGGCACAAGAATCATTTGAACCCAGGAGGCAGAGGTTGAAGTGAGCTAAGATCACACCACTGCACTCCAGCCTGGGCAACAGAGCAAGAGTCTGCCTCAAAAAAAAAAAAAAAAAAAAAAAATGGTTGGGGGACCAGGGTTGGAGGTGATCTCTGGCGATCCCCTACAGGTACATGGAGATTAATCGTACCATTCTCTCTACTTTGGTGTGTATTTTAAAAGCTCCATAATACAATAGCTTCCACATTTAGACAGTTCCTTTCAGTTTCTGATTTTGTTTGTTTTGTTTTCCTCCTTTAAAGTCAACTGTAGGCTGGGCACGGTGACTCAGCTCTGTAATCCCAGTACTTTGGGAGGCTGAGACGGGTGGATCACCTGAGGTCAGCAGTTCGAGATACACCTGGCCAATATGATGAAACCCTGTCTCTACTAAAAATACAAAAATTAGCTGGGGATGGTGGGGCTACTAGGGAGTCCCAGCTACAAGAGAGGACTCCCACCTACTAGGGAGGCTGAGGCAAGAGAATCACTTGAACTCGGGAGGTAGAGGCTGCAGTGAGCTGAGACTGCACTCCAGCCTGGGTGACAGAGCGATAATGTCTCAAAAAAAGAAAAAAAAGAAAAAAGAAAGTCGATTGTTCACCAGTTCTCAAGATCTGGCTATTCCGTTGATAATGACCCATGCCTTCCTGTTTCTTCTATAATTTTTTTTTTTTAGTTATTACATTACTATGGGATACAACTTCTACCAGGTTAATAGAGGAAAAATATAAGGAAAAATACAAATAAATAAAGTAGAATGACTTAGCATTACCAGAAAGCCAGTTAATAAAAGATATAAGCAAAAATATAATAGTGATTTAAAAAAAAAAAAAAAAAAAAAAAAATATATATATATATATATATATATATATATATATATATATATATATATAAAATAGTGATATAATGAATGAACAACAGCCAGGAATGACTCAGTCAGTCTTGTCAACTTGGATGGCAAGGCAGAGGTTGCTTACCACATTAAGCACAATGTGATGGAGACAGTGTACACCCAGGATTTTGTTCTCAGTCTGATAATCATCGGAGATGAGCAATGATGCGGGAAGTACCCTTTCCAGATACTGGCTCAGCCAGGGCCGAGTGACCTGTTGCAGAGTCCATGAGAAAACATGCTTGATGGCAGGGTTATTCTTCCAGGATTCCCTAAGTGGAGACATGAAACTACATTAAGCGACATGGTGATAAGTAGCCAAAAAAAAGATTTCAAGCTAAACAAAGTATTTTCATGTCTTTGAAAAAACTACATCGCACATAAGATAACTCTTGATTCTATAATACACATTTTAAGATTTGGATTAAAATAACTTCCATAACTTCCACCAAATACTTAATCACCCAGGGCTTTGAGTCTAAAGCCTATCCAATGAAAAGAAGCCAATTAAACCAGAACTACATAAAGGACTTACGGTGATGGATGGTGAAGGTGGACTAAGAAGGGAGAGAGAAGTAAAGGAAATGTATTAGTATTATTACACTAAGGAAAAGAATGAATTGATACTTGAACACTTGTTAATAGTTAATAAAGTGAGTGTACACACGACTTAACTAATCTTCAAAGTAATTACTGTGTAACAGGTATATTATCTTTATTTATTCTGAAATAGTCTCGCTCCGTGGACCAGGCTGGAGTGCAGTGGCACCATCACTGCAACCTTTGCCTCCCGTGCTCAACCGATTATCCTGCCTCAGCCTCCCGAGTAGCTGAGATTACACACCTGCATCACCAAGGCCAGATCATTTTTGTATTTGTAGTAGAGACCAGGCTTTGACTGGTCCCCAACTCCTGGCTTCAAGTGATCAGCCAGCCTTGGCCTCCCAAAGTATTGGGATTACAAGTGTTAGCCATCACACCCGGCCAAGTCTATTATCTTTACATTAGAAATAACAGAGTCAGAGAGCTGTCTAATCTGGTCCTATCCAGAGTAATAAATGAAGCACAAAATTCAAAATCAAGCCTTTTAACTCTATATTCCTGGTAAAATAACAGTTACAGACACTTTTTCTCTCATCACTCCGGTGCTAACAAAGTAGCAAGTGGAAACTCATTGAAAGAACTTTAGCTAGGGGCGTTTCACTTTTTATCCTAAACACAGCTTCTCTAGCTGATAGCTATCCTTATCTAGTAATCAGTGATGAGACTCAAGATTCACAAGTCTAAATTCAAACCGTAAGTTTAAATCCTCTCCAAATCTACCATCCAATTTCTAGCAATTTGTAATTTTTTTTTTTTTTTTGAGACAGAATCTTGCTCTGTCACCCAGGCTGGGAGTGCAGTGGCCCGATCTCAGCCCACCACAACCTCTGCATCCTGGGTTCAAGCGATTTTCCTGCCTCGGCCTCTGGAGTAGTTGGAATGACAGGCATCCACCACCACGCCCGGCTAATTTTAGTAGAGACAGGATTTCACCATGTTGGCAAGGCTGGTCTCAAACTCCTGACCTCAAGTGATCCACCTGCTTCGGCCTCCCTATATGCTGAGATTACAGGTATGAGCCACGCACCTGGCCATAATTTGTAATAATAATTATTATTTTTCTTGAAATGGAGTTTCACTCTTGTTGCCCAGGCTGGAGTGCAATGGCGTGATCCTGGCTTACGGCAACATCTGCCTCTCAGGTTCAAGTGATTCTCCTGCATCAGCCTCCCAAACAGCTGGGATTACAGGCATGCACCACCACATCCAGATAATTCTGTATTTTTTTTTAGCAGAGACAAGGTTTCTCCATGTTGGTCAGGCTGGTCTGGAACGCCCAACCTCAAGTGATCTGCTCGCCTTGGCCTCCCAAAGCACTGGGATTATAGGCATGAGCCACCACGCCCAACCAATTTATAATTATTAACTCAAAGTGGGGCAGAATTTCCAATTTTCCTAGGCAGTCCTTCTAAGGGGTGGAAAGAGCACTGGACAACTGAGTCTGAAGACCTGGGTTATGACTTCCAATTTGCCACTATCCAATTATGTCATTTATAGCAAATCACAATGTTTCTGGGCCTTAAGAGATCTGCGGTTACAGCAGCCTTATTTTACTGATGAAGAAATTGAGGTTCCTTAATTTTCACTTTAAAAAATTAAGCTAGGCCGGATGCAATGGCTCACGCCTGTAATCTCAGTATTTTGGGAGGCCGAGGCAGGTGGATAACTTGAGGTCAGCAGTTCGAGACCAGCCTGGCCAACATGGTGAAACCCTGTCTCTACTAAAAATGCAAAAAAAAATAGCCGGGCGGGGTGTCAGGTGTCCTCTAACTCCAGGTACTCGGGAGGCTGAGGCAGGAGAATTGCTTGAACTCAGGAGGCAGAGGTTGCAGTGAGCCAAGATCGACACACTGCACTCCACCCTGGGCAACAAGAGTGGTGGCCGGGTGCAGTGGCTCAAGCCTGTAGTCCCAGCACTTTGGGAGGCCGAGGCAGGTGGATCACGAGGTCAAGAGATCGAGACCATCCTGGTCAACATGGTGAAACCTCGTCCTACTAAACATACAAAAAATTAGCTGGGCATGATAGCACGCGCCTGTAATCCGTTACTCAGGAGGCTGAGGCGGGAGAATTGCTTGAACCCAGAAGGCAGAGGTTGCAGTGGGCCGAGATCGCGCCATTGCACTCCAGCCCGGGTAACAAGAGCAAAACTTCGTCTCAAAAAAAAAAAGAGAGTGAAACTATGTCTCAAAAATAAATAAATAAGAATAAATAAAAATTAAAAAGCTGTGAGGCTCAAGTCGGTGGCAAAGGGCAAGAGTACTCACTTATTCAAGTTGGGTTTGAGAAGCCCTAATATCACTGAAAGTCTCCCTTTCTCATCTTCCTTTTCTCCACGTAGGAATCCTGCTACAGAACCGCATTCCGTAACTTGAAGCAGTAAGGTGAGGACCTCCCTAGCAACTTCCCGAGATCTCGGAGTGGTCCATGGTTGCTCCAAGCTGTGTGTGACGGCAAAAATATAAACGGGTCCTGCCAAGTGATGCAAGCCTGTTTGCCACGCAGGGCCGACCAGAGAATTCTTAGCAGTCTCAACTTTCCCCAACAGCTTAAGAAACAGTAACCCAACTGTGGCTGCTTTCTCGGCCACTTCAGAGTGCCTAGCACCTCCACCTTCCTCTTCCTTGGGTGGGGCTGCATACTGCTCCAGGGCTTTTGCCACCTGCCCCAGTGTCTCTGACATTCCGCGGAGCTGGGCACCACTCCCCTCAAATAACCTATCACATTCGGTGGCTTCTATTAAATCACCGATGTGTTTAAGAGCTACATCTCTTGGGTTGCCTCGTCGTGCCTCCGGGCCGTTAAGACAGTGTAAAATTTTGGAGAAGGCCTGTTCAAGGACGGGGGTGGATATCTCCCCGCACAAAGAAGAGTCTTCCCGCGATGGGGTTTCCTGAGCGTTGTCAAGCTCCATTCCTGACTGTAGTACCAGAAAGCTGGTCTCTCCCACAGGATGAGAATGGAGGCGGGGAGGGATCCGCTGAAGAGAGAAGAAGCGATCACCCAAAGAGAACTAAAATCAAATCAAAGAAAATGGAGAGAAGTCTTGGAGGTAGGCGCGAGTCTGACCGTAATACAAATAAAGAGAAAGGAAGGAAAGCAAGAAAGGGAAAAGGGACTCTCGGGGATTAAAAGAGTCTTATACTTGCAATAGTGACGTTAAAAAACTACTATTGCCTTTCTGAAGACTAAAAAGAAAAAAAAAACTTAAAAGTTTAAAGAAATAAACTTCTGAGCCACGTCGCCAACACGTCCGACGCCAGGTACCTGCAGTCGCTCATGCACCCCAGCGTGTAACAGGATCCGGACCTAGCTCATATTGCTGCCGCAAAGCACATGGCTAGCTTCCGCCAGCACTGCAGCAACGCCTTCTCATTTCACGACGTACGGTCGTAAAGCAATTAAGATCCAGACTCGGGAAAAAAACGACAGAAAGGTGGAATTATGGAGAATAAATTTACATATATAATGATTCGCTGGCTAATTGTGTTTCTGTTTTTCTTTGCTAAGGTAGAAACAAAAGAATCACCACAGAATTTCAGTGTGACTTTGAAAATATCCAGGATTTTATATGTGACAACCGGACGTATTGCATTACGGTAGTCACCCTATCTGTAAAATTAGTGGCACATTCTTGGAGCTTCTTAACGTCTAACACAGAACGATCCTTTTGTAGTTCATAAGCATGATGATTGGGTGTTCACACGCTTGTGTGAGATGTGCCACCCTTGAATCTTGTTACGACGTCGGCACATTACCCGTCTGACCTGAACTTGGAGGATCATTTTAATTTCAGTTGTGGGTCGCAGGGGAATTTGATGATCTTGTGTTTGATTTTTGCGAGTTTTTCCGCGCTCTGATTGTACTGTGCACAGGCGGCTACTCTTCCGTTTCCTAACTGTGTAGCGGTTTCTAATTACTTTAACTTTTTAGGCCTGGGGGCACCTGCGCAGGTTGGTTAGTTACCTGGGTATATCGTCTTTGGGGTGCGTTTAGCGCGTTTTCAGTGCTCCCTCTAGTAGGCCCTAGTGTCTGTTGTTGCTCTTTTTATGTCCATGTCTTCCCAATGTTAAGTTGCCGCTTAGGAGTGAGAACATGGGGTATTTGGTTTTCTGTTCAATGCAGTATTTTAGCTGGTCTCAGGAGCTAACGTTTTAAAGCCTATAGCCATAAGCATTTGAAAATTCAAATTCTGCTCAGATGTGCTTTATGTAGTGGGGAAAAAAAAGAAAATTCAAATTCTAGCGACAAGGTAAGAGCCTCCAGCCGGCATCTGGAGCAGCCCCGAGGGAGGCCGGTCGTCGTGGTGGCGGATCCGGCTTGGGCCCGCCTCGCGGGTGTGGGCGCCTAGTGCGCGGGGACAGACGTGCGCAGTCTTGGACGTGGGCGGCAGGCGGCGCCCGGTACCGGCCAGGGGAGCCGGAGGCTGCGGACTCGGGCCCCTGCGGGTGTAGGAAGCTGCGGTGTTTGGTTAGGTTTAGAAAAGGCACGAGAAGGGTCGCGCCTGTTCGACAGCCCATGTTAGCAACCCCCACCAACGCCGCGTCGGCAGTGCTTGTTCCCCCTTCCTGTGCCTTCCTGGAGGATGGAATTGCGTCCGATTGACCTTCAGTTCCTGAGGGGCCGGTCACATTTAAGAACTTGTGACTCCCATAGCTTCCACGGGTCGTAGGAGCCCGAGGAAGCCAATTTCATTTGTGCCACTGCACAGGCAGGAGCCTGGGATACCGGGAGGGGTGGCGCGAGAGAGACGTGTCGGCCACTGTTCGGAGAGGGACCCTTATTCAGCCTCTAGGCGTCCTCGCGCATCCAGGGCCCCAGAAGTCCGGAGAAAACCCTGCGGGGTCTTCTGACCAGGGGTAGTGTGAGGGGTGTGTGCGCGCAGGGGCGAGGGAGGGGGGCGTGTCACGTGTCCTTTGTCCTCGCGAGGAGGTGGTCACGGGGCAGGGGGACATTCTGTACTTTCGTTCCACCTTGGAGAGGGCACGCGCTTCTTGGTGTAGTACTTGCGACTGTCCCATCTGAGGTATCTTGCTGCCTACTCGCCTGCCCTTCTTTCCACTTTGCTGTGACCTTGGGCAAAAATTAAAGCCACCTCTCTGTGCTTTCATTTCTGTTTTATGTTTGTTTATTTATTTATTTACTTATTTTTGCTGTGTGCCCTTGGGCAAAAGTTTGGTAACCTCTGTGTACTTTAATTTCTATTTATTTATTTATTTACTTACTTACTTACTTAAGACGGAGTCTCACTGTCACTCAGGCTGGAGTACAGTGGCGCAATCTCGGCTCACTGCAACCCCCGCCTCCCAGATTCAAGCGATTCTCCTGCCTCAACCTACCTAGTAGCTGGGATTACAGAGGCACGCCACCACTCCGGCTAATTTTTTGTATTTTTAGTAGAGATGGGGTTTCACTGTGTTAGCCAGGATGGCCTTAATCTCCTGACCTCGTGATCCTCCCACCTCGGACTCCCAAAGTGCTGGGATTACAGGCGTCAGTCACTGTACCCGGCTCTTTGTATTTTTTATTTAATTAAAAAAAAAATTTGTCTTCAGAGAAAGGGTCTTGCTCTGTTGCCCACACAGGAGTGCAGTGGTGTCATATCTCACTGCAGCCTCAAACTCCTGGGTTCAAGCCATCCTCCCGCCTCTGCCTCCCAGTAACTGGGACCACTGGCGAGCCCCATCACGCCCTGCTAATTTTTTTCTAATATTTTTGTAGAGATGGGGTCTCACTATGTTACCAAGGCTGATCTCGAGCTCCTGCCTTGAGCAATCCTTCTGCCTTGGCCTCCTAAAGCTCTAGGATTACAAATATGAGCCACCTCGCCTCCCAGGTGCCTTAATGTATTTTTCTTTTCTTATTTTATTTTATTTTTCTTTCTTTTTTTAAAGAGAGAGTCTCACTCTGTGGCTCAGGCTGGAGTGCTGTGGTGCAATCTTGGCTCACGGCAGCAACCTCGGCCTACCCAGGTTCAAGCGATTCTTTCTCCTACCTCCGAGTAACTGGGATTACAGGCTGGCGCCACCACACCCCGCTAATTTTGTATTTTTAGTAGACACGGAGTTTTACTATGTTAGCCAGGCTGGTCTTGAACTCCTAACCTCAAGCGATTCATCCGCCTTAGCCACCCAAAGTGCTGTGATTGCAGATGTGAACCACCATGACCAGCCACCTTAATTTCTTTGTCTGAAAAATGCAGGTAGCAATAATTCGTACCACTTAGGAATGTGGTGAGAAAGGAGTTACTTATTTGTAAACTGCTTAGAACAATATCTGGTCAGCAGAAAGTTCTACATAGGTGTTGGCTCATGTTAAACCAAAGCTCCTGTGTTCAGTTTAAGTTACATTTCCTCTTTCCAGGGTAATTTTGTGGTTTGGACCCTCCCTCTCCAACTCTTTCATTTGGCTTTCCCTTCTCTGACCAATTGGTGGCACTCACTATTTTCTAAGCAATTTCAACCACTGGTAACCATTTCCTCCCTAGGGGATTCTCCTGTTTGCAGGCCCTAGTGGAAGCAAGACGCCAATCAATAGACAGTTATTGTATCCCTCCTGTGTGCCACTGTCTCTTCCCTGCTCCCTGTGCTCCCTGTGTTAAGTGGACCCACGCTATTACTTCTTATAAGGAAAGCACTTGTATTGTGGAGATCTCCCCATCTGCACTTCTGAGTTTCCTGAAGCCAGAGACCATGTCTTTATTCCCAGTGCCTGGCACGATTTGATCATGCAATAAATGTTTGTTGAGCCCACACGTCTGTCCACAGAGGACTGGCTGAATAAGCTACGTACATCTACACAATGCAGTTTTGTGCAGCCATATAGAGGAAAGAGAACCATCTCTGTGGACTGCCTTGGAAATCTAGGGTGTATTGTTAAGTGAAAAAAGAGGGCAGAGGCCATGTATATGTTGCCTTTATTTTTATTTTGCCCGTTTTTCACATGTGTTGAAATGTTGCCTTTCTTGTGAGAAAGATGGGGAAATAATGATGTGTGCATTTGCTTACAAGTTAAAGAAGCAATAGAGTGTAAATTTACAAATTAATGGCTGAGTGTGGTGGCTCATGTCTGTAATCCCAGCACTTTGGGAGGCTGAGGCAGGTAGACCACGAGGTCAGGAGTTGACCAGCCTCAACAACATGGTGAAACCCCGTCTCTACTAAAAATATGAAAATTAGCCGGGTGTGGTGGTGAGCACCTGCAATCCCAGCTACTCAGGAGGCTAAGTCAGGAGAATTGCTTGAATCTGGGACATGGAGGTTGCAGTAAGCTGAGATCGCCCCACTGCACTCCAGCCTGGGCGACAGTGCGAGACTCTGTCTCAAAAAAAAAAAAAATTATAAACTAATAAAAATGGTTACATATAAGAAAAGAATGGGGTGAAGGAAATAGGAATGGAAGCTAGATTTCTCTGTATACACTGTGTTTAATAGCTTCAATTTTGGATTCATGTAAATTTTTTATTTTTATTTTATTTTTATTTTTTGAGACAGAGCCTCACTCTGCCACCCAGGCTGGAGTGTAGCGGTGCAATCTTGGCTTACTGAAGCCTCTGCTACCCTGGGTTCAAGGTTGATTCTCCTGCCTCAGCCTCCGGAGTACCTGGGATTACAGGCACCTTCCACCACGCCCAGATAATTTTTGTAGTTTTAGTAGAGATGGGATTTCACCATGTTGGCCAGGCTGGTCTGGAGCTCATGACCTCAGGTGATCTGCCCGCCTGGGCCTCCCAAAATGCTGAGATTACAGGCGTGAGCCACTGAGCCAGGCCACATAATTTTTTTTTTTTTTTTTTAGGAACAAAAGCAGAGATTTATTGAAAACAAAAGTACACTCTGAAGGACAGGAGTGGGCCCAAGAGCCTACATAACTATTTTTTAAAAGAAAATAACAAAGCATTTCCTAAAAAAAGTGTACATTGAGTCACTGGCATAACCATACAGAAAAACAGGAAACTGTAAAACGTGTTAATCTGACTCTATATCCTTAACGTGACAAAGCCTAAAAACAGAAAAAAAATGGCAAAGAAATCAACTGCATTTAATAATGGTATTGTAATAATACTAATGTTATTGTTTAGGTGTATTTCCTTTGGTTTTTGTTTGTTTTTTGAGATGGCGTCTTGCTCTGTCGCCCAGGCTGGAGTGCGATGGGGAAATCTTGGCTCACTGCAACCTCTGCCTCCCGGTCTCAAGTGATTCTCCTGCCTCAGCCTCCCAACTAGCTGGAACTACAGGTGGCTGCTACCATGCCAGGCTAATTTTGTATTTTTATTAGAGATGGGGTTTCTCTATGTTGGCCAGACTTTCTCGAACTCCTGACCTCAAGTGATCCACCTGCTGTGGTCTCCCAAAGTGCTGGGATTACAGGCCTGAGCCACCATGCCGGGCCTGGTTAGGTGTTATTACATGTATTGTGTTATTGTGTATAATTTACATATGTATATAAAATAACAAATAATATTGTTAGAAACCCAGATTTTCAGTTAAACATAAAAGAGATACAAGTATTAAATCAATGAAATTAGGTATAAATTCTGTAATCTGATTGAGTCACATACTTGAATAAAAAAATCTGTAATCTGAAATTAGAATTGCCAATGTCAGTATGAATTTGTAATTAATTTTTCTCCTTCCACAAAATATATATATCTATATCCTGGCTGTGTCCACTGAAAGGCCAAGAGGTAATGACAGTCTAATGGCCATGAGCCCCCTGAATGTCCAAATTGATAGTGTAAATGCTTCCCACTAAAAGGAACCAGTGAGGCTTTAGGAAATGATTGATTTCAAAACTAGGGCAGGTAGAAGAAAAAAAAACTAGGGGAGGAATTGCACAAGGTGAGCCTGTGGCATTTTGTTATGCCCGAAAGCAAGGTACCTATCAAATGCTGCTGAGGTTAGAGAAAACAAACAAATAAAAGTCAGCCAAGGCCCTATAGCCAGGGATTACAGCACTGGTCTTGTAAAGGAGTAGTGATTGTAATGAAATAATATACACAAATCCACAAATTCAGAATGATACTAAAAAAAATCACTAATCATTCACCTTTGGATCTCTTAAGAAAACAAATGTTTATTTTGAAAATTGATATATAAGAGAGGAAAAAATCAAGCATTTATTCTTCTATTTCAGGGTACCCAAATTATTTGTAAGGGTAATAAATGTAACAGAACGGTGGAATTAGAAAGTCACTATTCATACCTCCTAATGAAACACTGGGACAATGCAACTATCATCCATTGTGATTACAATTACAAGGTGAAGGTTGATGGGGAACTTTATAACATCACTAAATGCAAGGCAGCCAGGTTCCAGGTACCTCTTAATGCATTAAGGTAGGAAGTACACACCACCTATGAAATATTCTTGCTCAAAAAGGGACCCTAAATCTAATCAAATGTTTAGGTCTACTACCAAATGACAAGAACCATGGAGGGCAAAGAAACAAAAGACACTAAGAAATTTCATTGATTTATTCAAGGAAAGATAAATAATAATCAGTCAAGCCAAGGGTGGGAACTAATATAGATTAAAAGTTTTAAGATATTCTCAACCAACAGTGTTGGATATTTTTTCCTTCCTTCCTTCCTCACTCTCTTCCTCTTCATTTCCTTTCCCCTCCCCTCTCCTCCCCCATCCCCTTCCCCATCTCCTCCCCTCATCCTTCCTTTTTTTTTCTGGCAAGACCTAGCTTTCTTGCCGCCTTGACTTCCCAAAGTGCTGTGATAACAGGTGTGAGCCACTGTGCCCCACCAGATCTGACTTCCTTTTTCTTTTTTCTTTTCTTTCTTTCTTTTTTTTTTTGGAAACAGAGTCCCACTCTGTCACCCAGGCTGGAGTGCAGTGGAACCATCTTGGCTCACTGCAGCCTCTGCCTCCCGGGTTCAAGCAATTCTCCTGCCTCAGCCTCCCAAGTAGCTGGGATTATAGGCATGCACCACTGTGCCCGGCTAATTTTTGT
The DNA here is from genome assembly GCA_031835075.1 of Saguinus oedipus. NCBI lineage: Eukaryota > Metazoa > Chordata > Mammalia > Primates > Cebidae > Saguinus > Saguinus oedipus. The sequence continues at coordinate 11,578,191 of CM063182.1, read as the reverse complement.
GTTTTTAGTGCTGGGATTACAGGCGTGAGTGAGCCACCATGCCCAGCCCAGATTTTACTTTCAATAAACAAATTGTAGGCCAAGTGCAGTGGCTGATGCTTGATCCCAGGAGTTCTAGACCAGTCTGGGCAACAAATGAGACTCTGTCTCTACAAAAAAAATTAAAAAAAAAAAACACTCAATTTGTAAGAAGCCATATTTAAGACAATCAGGGGGCCAGGCATGGTGGCTCACACCTGTAATCCTAGCACTTTGGGAGGCCAAGGCGGGTGGATCACCTGAGGTCAGGAATTCGAGAACAGCCTGACCAACATGGAGAAATCCCATCTCTACAAAATTAGCCGAATGTGGTGGTGCATGCTTGTAATCCCAGCTACTCGGGAGACTGAGGCAGGAGAATCGCCTGACCTGGGAGGTGGACGTTGCAGTAAGCTGAGATCACGCCATTGCACTCCAGCTTGGGCAAAGAGTTAAACTCCATCTCAAAAAAAAAAAAAAAAAAGCCAATCAGAGAAATATGAACATAGATTAATTATTAGGGTGTTCAAATTTGTCATCTAGCAGAATATGTTGAGAGTTCAAGGAGGCTCTATTAACATTTGTGCTGGTACAAAGGTGTAGGCCGGGTGTGGTGGCTTACGCCTATAATTCCAGCACTTTGGGAGGCCGAGGCAGGTGGATCAGGAAGTCAGATGGTCAGAGACCATCCTGGCCAACATGGTGAATCCCTGTCTCTACTAAAAATACAAAAATTAGCTGGGCAAGGTGGAGTGCACCTGTAGTCCCAGCTACTTGGGAGGCTGAGGCAGGAGAATCGCTTGGACCCAGGAGGTGGATGTTGCAGTGAGCCAAGATTATGCCACTGCACTCCAGCCTGGCAACAGAGCGAGACTTCATCTCAAAAAAAAAAAAAAAAGATGTAAACTGGATTTGTCCCAGGCAAACATGATTATCCTGGTATTACACGATTTTGTGGAATCATTGTTAATTTTTTAGATTGATAATGTTAGTACATTTATGTTTTTTTGAAAGCTATTAGTTAGAAAAATAGTTCTGGGAAGTTATAGTCTCAGGACACTTTACCCTCCTAAAAATTATTGAGTCATACGTATTATGATGGCTAAAATGAAAAACACTGAAAATAAATTTTGGCAAGGATGTAGAGAAATTGGAAGAGAAACTGGAATTCTCATACATTGCTGATTAAAATGTAAAATGGTGCAGCTGCTATGGAAAACAGTTTGACAGTTTCTTAGAAAGTTAATCATAGAGTTAGCCATCTGACCCAGCAATTATATTCCTAGATATATTGCCAAGAGAACTAAAAACATGTATTCATACAAAAACTTGTCTACAAATGTTCATAGCTGTACTATTTGTAATATCCACTGGAAACAACCCAAAAGTCAATCTATGATTGGGTAAACAAAATGTGATATATACACGCAATGGAATATTATTTAGCCATAAAAAGGAATGAAATTCTGACACATACGACAACATGGATGAACCTTAAAGACACTATGCTAAGTGAAACAAGCCAGAAACAAAAGGCTACATATTGTTTGATTCCATTTACCTGAAATGCCCAGAATAGGCAAATTTGTAGAGTTAGAAAGTACATTAGTGGTTGCCAGGAGATAATGGGAGGGGACATTTAGAAGTGACTAGTAATGGGTATGGGGTTTTCTTTTGGGGTGATAAAATGGTTTTGGAATTAGCTAGTGGCAGTGGCTGCCTACCCTTGCAAGTATACCAAGACCTACTAACGTGTACACTTTATTTATTTTTTTGAGACAGAGCCTCATTCTATTGCCCAGGCTGGACTGCAGTGGCGATATCTTGGCTCACTACAACCTCTGCCTCCCCAGTTCAAACAATTATCCTGCCTCAGCCTCTTGAGTAGCTGGGACTACAGGCGCATGCCGGCACACTCAGCTCATTTTTGTATTTTTTAGTAGAGACAAGTTTTGCCATACTGGCCAGGCCAGGCTGGTTTCAAACTCCTGGCCTCAAGTGATCTGCCCACATTGGCCTCCCAAAGTGCTGGGATTACAGATGTGAGCCAGCATGCCCAACCATGAGGTTTACATTTTATTTATTTTTTATTTTTCTTGATTTTTGTTTCTGAGATGTACATTTTAAAATAGTGAAGCTGCCAGCCACAGTGGCTCACGATTGTAATCCCAGAGCTTTGGAAGCCTGAGGTGGTTGGATCACCTGAGATCAAGAGTTCAAGTCCAGCCTGGCCAACATGGTAAAACTTCATCTCTACAAAAATACAAAAATTAGCTGGGCATGGTGGCATGCCTGTGTAATCCCAGCTACTTGGGAGGCTGAGGCAGGAGGATTGCTTGAACCTAGGAGGCAGAGGTTGCAGTGAGCTGAGATCATGCCACTGCACTCCAGCCTGGGCCACAGAGTTAGACTCCGTCTCAAAAAAAAAAAAAAAACCAATAAAAAACAAAATAAAAACAAATAGTGAAGCTGCTGGTCATGGTGGCATGCCTGTGTAATCCCAGCTACTTGGGAGGCTGAGGCAGGAGGATTGCTTGAACCTAGGAGGCAGAGGTTGCAGTGAGCTGAGATCATGCCACTGCACTCCAGCCTGGGCCACAGAGTTAGACTCCGTCTCAAAAAAAAAAAAAAACAATAAAAAACAAAATAAAAACAAATAGTGAAGCTGCTGGTCATGGTGGTATGTGCCTGTAATCCCTGCAACTCAGGAGGCTGAGGCAGGAGGATTGCTTGAACCCAGGAGTTTGAGGCTGTGATGAGCCATGATTGTACCATTGCACTCCAGCCTGGGAAAAAGAGTGACTAAAACTCTAAAATAATTAAAAGTAAATAAAATTGTGAATCTAGTGGTTTATTAATTAAATCTCAAAAATATTTTAGAAGTATTGAGGACCCCCAAAGAGCTTTTCTTCATGTGTGATGGATAAATATTCAGCTAAATGGAATATTTTCTACATTCGAAATCAAAACTGACAACATTTTAAAGTATTCATTTGATTTCTAAAAACATGCTGGGTGCGGTTGCTCACACCTGTAATTCCAACACTTTGAGAGGCAGGTGGATCAAGTGAGGTCAGGAGTTCAAGACTAGCCTGGCCAACGTAGTGAAACCTCATCTCTACTAAAAAGTAGCTGAGTGTGGCGGCAGGCACCTGTAGTCTCACCTACCTGAGAGGCTGAGATAGGAGAATTGCTTGAACCTAGGAGGCAGAAGTTGCAGTGAGCTGAGATTGCACTACTGCACTCTAGCCTAGGCAACAGCAAGTTTCCATCTCAAGAAAAAAAAAGTAAATTTTAAAAACATAGCAATAATAAACATATTACATGATAAGGACTTGTTTTATGAAAATATATTTTTCAAACAGCATCATGACGAATGTCTTTGTTTTACACTTTTGTCAACAGATTTGTAAAAATTTGCAACTCTCTCATATCTGGTTTAATAGGAGACAGCTGGATTTTCAGATTTGTGGCTGCATTCATTCTGTGTTGGAAAATTCTACCAAACACTTGAGATAATGAGAACGAAAAAATTAACAATATATTAATATTGTTATAAAAATAGTTTTGACGCAGCAGGCAGCCTGACAGGGTCTTGATAACTCCCAGGAACCTCCAGACCACACTTTGTGAAGTACTATTAGAAACACACACAAGTATTAATTGTTGAAATAATGTAACATCTCGGATTTGCTTCAAAATTTCTGACTGCGGGGCAGACACTGAGCAGACCGGATTCCACTCGCTTGTGGGCATTGCTCAGCTTCCTCTGTGACCATGTCTGACAAGCCCAATGTGGATGAGATCGAGAAATTCAGTAAGTCGAAACTAAAGAAGACAGAAATGCAAGAGAAAAATCCACTGCCTTCCAAGGAACTGATCGAACAGAAGAAGCAAACAGGCTTTGTTATGTGGTGTGCACCGCCAACATGCCCTGCTCATTCCACAAAGCATTGCTTTCTATTTAACTTCTTTTAGATGTCTAACTTTGAATAATGCGAAGAAGTTAAATCAAGTTTAAATGACTGTGCTGCCCTTTTGACATCAAAGAACTGCTGAGGACAATGGCTGTGCCTGCCTCTGCTATCTGCCTGTCTGGCTGGCAGGGAAGGACAGAACTTGCGAAGTCAAGGAAAAAGTGTGGTGGCATGACAGTGAAATCTAGAATAAAAAAGCAAGCTGGCCCAAGGCATCCTGCAGGCTGGAAAATGCAGTTTAATCAGAGTGCCATTTTTTGATGTTGTTGTTGTTCAAATAATTTTAATTATGGGAATGCGTAGTTTTTTGTTTGTTTGTTTGGAGAGAGAATTTCACTCTTGTCCAGGCTGGAGTGCAACAGTGCAATCTCAGCTCACGGCAACCTCACCTCCTGAGTTCAAGCTATTCTCCTGCCCCTACCTCCTGAGTTGCTGGGATTACAAGTATCTGCCACCATGCCCAGCTAATGCTTTTTTTGTTGTTGTATTTTTAGTAGAGACAGAGTTTCTCCATGTTGGCCAGGCCAGTCTTGAACTTCTGACCTCACCGGCCTGGGCCTCCCAAAGTGATGGGATTACAGGCATGAGCCATCATGCCTGGCTCAATTTTTAAAATATACGAATAAAAAGTTAAAAATTTTGAAAAATAAAATTCTCCATGACAAAGGATGGTGGTGAAGGAGTGGTCAAAAGCTAAATGAAAAAGATTATCAGCACCTTGTAGAAGCAGGGTAATGGATCACAGGTGTCTTCTATGTTAATCTCTCTTCTTTAGTGTAACCCTCAAATTGCCCATAATACAAACTGTTGTTATTTGCTGGGCACAGTGGCTCATGCCTGTAAGCCTAGCACTTTAGGAAGCTGAGGTGGGAGTATCACTTGAGCTCAGGAGTTCAAGACCAGACTGGGCAACATAGTGAGACCACATCTCTACTAAGAATAAAAAAATTAGCCAGGTGTTAGTGGCACATGCATGGGGTCCCAGCTTCTTGGGAGGCTGTGGTGGGAGGACTGCTTGAGCCCAGGAGGTCAAGGCTGTAATGAGCTGTAATCACATGACTGCACTCCAGCCTGGGTGACACAGCAAGTTGCTATCTCAAAACAAAACAAAACAAACTGTTGTTATTGCTCATATTTCAATCAATGCTTATTTAACTGAACAAAAGACCTGGGGTAGTTGGTAGCAGGAAAAAGCAAGTTAGAGACTGGATATGTAAAGATGCAAAGAAGTATTAGATACAGTACCTGCATTCAACAGGTTTTCATCTGACAAGGGGAAACAGTGATGCATAGCTGGAAAGAACTGTAAGGAAGACATCTGATAAAGAACTTGTCACATTTAATGAGCACCAGGCACTCTGCTGAGGGCCTACATGCACTTCCTCCTCAAGACAACCCTCTGAGACAGGCATCATTATCTCTATCTTGCAAAGAAGGAAACTGAAGCTCTAAGAAGTTGAGTAACTCACCCACGATCTCACAGCGGAAAGTGGTAGAGCTGCAACTTACACGTCTGTTGACTCCAAAGCCTGTGCTTTTCATGGCTCCACCCTTTCTTTTTCTTTTTTTTTTTTTTTTTGAGACGGAGTTTTGCTCTTGTTACCCAAGCTGGAGTGCAATGGCGCGATCTCGGCTCACCGCAACCTCCGCCTCCTGGGTTCAGGCAACTCTCCTGCCTCAGCCTTCTGAGTAGCTGGGATTACAGGCACGCATCACCATGCCCAGCTAATTTTTTGTTGTATTTTTAGTAGAGATGGGGTTTCACCATGTTGACCGGGATGGTCTCGATCTCTTGACCTGGTGATCCACCCGCCTCGGCCTCCCAAAGTCCTGGGATTACGAGCCCCGCCCTATGGCTCCACCCTTTCTTTCTAAACCTTTCAGTTACACAATCCTGGAACATCATTCTCACTGAGTGCCACATAAATGGCACTCATCAGAGGCCCAGCTGGTGACCTAGAGGAGCCCACAGTCTTTAAGAGAACAAAAAATATTATCAGCTCAGTTGGTCTTTACACTATATCCCCTCATTCAATCCTCTCAAATTCATGGAGTAGGGGCTGGGTGAGGTAGCTCACACCTGTAATGCTAGTACTTTGGGAGACTGAGGTGGGTCGATTGCTTGAGGTCAGGAGTTCAACACCAGCCTGGCCAACATGGCAAAACCCCGTCTCCACTAAAAATACAAAAATTAGCTGGGCATGGTGGTATACACCTGTAATCCTGGCTGCTTGAAAGGCTGAGGCCCCAGAGTCACTTGAACCTGAGAGGTGGAGGTTGCAGTGAGCTGATATCGTGCCACTGTACTCCAGCCTGGGCGACAGAGTGAGACTCTGTCTCAGAAAAAAAACAACAACAATAACTATGAGTGCTTGTTTACAAAACAATGCTTTAAGAAGTGAATGCTCAGGTGCAGTGCTATAATCCCAGCATTTCTGGAGGCCGAGGCAGGTGGATCACCTGAGTTCAGGAGTTTGAGACCAGCCTGGCCAACATAGCGAAACACTGTCTCTATCAAAAATACAAAAAAATTAGCTGGACGTGGTGGCACGTACCTGTAACCCCAGCTACTTGGGAGACTGAGGTGGGAGGATTGCTTGAGCCTGGGAGATGGAGGTTGCAGTGAGCTGAGATTAAGCCACTGCACTCCAGCCTGGGATACAGAGCAAGACTCTTTCTACCACCCCTGAAAAAGAAGTGAATGCAGAGGCTGGACGCAGTAGCTCACACTTGTAATCTCAGCACTTTGGGAGGCCAAGGTGGGCAGATCACGAGATTAGGAGTTCAAGACCAGCCTGGCTAACACAGTGAAACTCCGTTTCTACTAAAAATACAAAACTTAGCTGGTGTGGTGGCGGGTGCCTGTAATCTCAGCTACTTGGGAGGCTGAGGCAAGAGAATTGCTTGAACCCAGGAGGTTGAGATTGCAGTGAGACAAGATCGCGCCACTGCACTCTAGCCTGGGCGACAGACCCAGACTCCATCTCAGAAAAAAAAAAAGAAGTGACTGCTCTGTATGTGTAGACCCATACATATGTGTAGGTATAAGATTACCTGAGTAACGAGAAAATAAGGGAGGATACATCCCAGGTTCTCGGGTGGATGGGTGACCTTGGGCAAATGGTGTTGACGTAGGTGAAGGAAGGAGGAGAGGAAGAGGGAGGGGCTCAGTTAAACAAATAAAAGGAAAGGAAAAAAAGAACACTCTTTCTTTTACAAAGCATGTATGTTACTATATTTATGTAGTTAAGTAAAATTATATATGAGTGTGATTATAATAAAGGGATTACAGTGTAAAGTATTTCTTTTAAAAAGAAATGGAAGGCTGAAATAAATTCCGGGGAACTGATGACTAAAACGGTAAGCAATACTTGGCTTTCCAAAGACCAGATGATCAACAATTTTAGATGAAAATTTCTTCATAAGGAAAAACAAAAGTCAGAGAAAGTAAAAAAGGAAGTGTTTGCTCTCCTTCATTCTAAGAGTAACAAACTAATGGGATTGAAGTGTGACAAATATACCAACCACAGCTTTCAAGATTCATGTGGTCTAAACATGGTTAACAACAGAAGTAGGAAACACACTGTAAGATAATTACTGCTCTCAGCAGAGCTACTTTTCTGATTATAGACCAAATGGAAAAATAATATTACAGTATTTATCATCCTTGAATGCCTGCTAAGAATGAGGCAACTCCTATATTCTTTTGCATATGAGGCTACAAATTTTTGTTGTTTTTGAGACAGAGTCTTGTTCTGTTGCCCAGGCTAGAGTGCAGTGGCACAATCTTGGCTCACTGCAACCTCTGCCTCCCAGGTTCAAGTGAGTCTCCTGCCTCAGCCTCCTAAGTAGCTGGTACTACAGGTGTGTGCTACCACGCCTGCCTAATTTTTTTTTTTTTTTTAATTTTACAAGTTTATTTATTTTTCTTTTAATGGGGTTTCACCATGATGGCCAGGCTGGTCTTGAACTCCTGACCTCAGGTGATCCACCCACCTCGGCCTCCCAAAGTGCTAGGATTACAGGCATGAACCACCGCGCCCAGCCAGAATTTGTTTTGTTTTTATTTTATTATTAGAGACAGGGTTTCACTGGGTTAGCCAGGATGATCTCTATCTCTTGACCTTGTGATCTGCCCGCCTCAGCCTCCCAAAGTGCTGGGATTACAACTGTGAGCCACCATGTCCAGCCTACACTTTTTTTAAAAATAAAAATTTAATATATATATTTTTTTTTGTAGAGGTGGGGTTTCACCATGTTGCCCAGGCTGGTCTCAAACTTCTGGGCTCAAGGGAGCCATGTGCCTCAGCTGCCCAAAGTGCTGAAATTACAGGCATGAGTCATTGTGCTCAACCAACAAAATTTTTAACATGGATTATGAGGGTTGGTTTAGACTCAGGGATATACTAATAATTTTAAAGAATATTCTGATATCTGTGGCTTAAAGAGCCAGAGCAAAAAGAAAAAAAAAGATTATTCTAATATACTAAACATTTGATGTTTTTAAATTTGTAGAACAAGCACCAAGTGAAACCAAAATCTTTTCAAACAATGTAAAGAGAGCTATAAACAAAAGAATCCTGTAAATATGAAATAGCCATCAAAGTAACAAAAGTTACTTTTGTTAAACAGTTGACTCCACATGTCTGCTTTGACTATGAGACAAACTCATCACATGGCTAACATTCCCTTCCTCCTTCTACAATGCTATGATTGCTTAGCTTCCTTTTCCCTTTTATTTTTTTTGGAGACAGAGTCTCACTCTGTGGCTCAGGCTGGAGTTCAGTGGTATGATCTCGGTTCACTGCAACCTCCACCTCCCAGGTTCAAGTGATTCTCCTGCCTCAGCCTCCCAAATACCTGGGATTATGGGTACGTGCCACCATGCCCAACTAATTTTTTGTATTTTTAGTAGAGACAGAGTTTTGCCACGTTGGCCAGGCTGGTCTCAAACTTCTGGCTTCAAGAGATCTGCCCACCTTGGCCTCCCAAAGTGCTGGGTTGACAGGTGTGAGCCACCACGCCCAGCTAGCTTCCTTTTCATTCCGTATTCAGTTTAATATTTCCACAAGTATTTTGACTAGGTAGGTAGTACATTATCTAAGAACATCTTACCCAAAGGATAAGACCACACTTTTTTACTTTAGAGATTCAACATGTTCAATTTCATTGTTGAAATTTTCTATATGCCATATTTCAGTTGCTATTTCTCTGCTCAGCAAAATGTCTTAAAAAGAGACTGGGCTCAGTGGCTCATTCCTGCATCACAGTGCTCTGGGAGGCCAAAGAAAACGGACCGCTTGAGCCCAGGAGTTCAAGACCAACCTGGCAACTTAGGGAGACCCCATCTCTACAAAATTAAACATATTTGCTGTGCATGGTGCTGCATTACCTGTAGTCCCAGCTACACGGGAGGCTGAGGTGGGAGGATCACTTAAGACCAGGAGTTAAAGGCTGCAGTGAGCCATGATCATACCACTGCACTCCAGCCTGGGTGACAGAGTAAGACCCTCTAAAAAAACAAACTAAAGAAACACAACCAATCCACACCTGTTGTCCCCAATTATCCACCCATTAAAAAATCTTTTTTTTTTTGAGACAGAGTTTTGCTCTTGTTACCCAAGCTGGAGTGCAATGGTGCGATCTTGGCTCACTGCAACCTCCGCCTCCTGGGTTCAGGCAATTCTCCTGCCTCAGCCTCCTGAGTAGCTGGGATTACAGGCACGCGCCACCATGCCCAGCTAAGTTTTGTATTTTTAGTAGAGACGGGGTTTCACCTTGTTGACCAGGATGGTCTCGATCTCTCGACCTCGTGATCCACCTGCCTCGGCCTCCCAAAGTGCTGGGATTATAGGCGTGAGCCACCATGCCTGGCCCCCCCAAAAATTTTTTTATTATTATTTTGTCATGTTTCTTAAGTTTTAGTTTTTTTTTTTTTAATTAGAGTTATCCTGGAATGTTTTTAAAATAGAGATGGGGTCTCACTACATTGCCTAGTCTGGTCTTGCACTCCCAGGCTCGAGGGATACTCCTGTCTCAGCCTCCCGAGTGCTAGGATTACAGGCATGAGTCACCGCACCTGGCCCTGGAATATTTAAGTTTTAAAAACTTTATATTATCCCCCTCTGTTTTAAGAAATGACATGTATTTGTTGAAGAAACAAAGCCATTTTGTCCTGTAAAATATCTGAAGCTCTAGATTTGGCAGATTGCCTCCTCTTAATGTTATTATTAATTAACTTACTTATTTAGAGGCAGAGTTTCACTCTCATTGCCCAGGCTGGAGTGCAGTGGCGTGTTCTTGGCTCACTGCAACCTTTGCCTGCCAGGCTCAAGCAATTCTCCTGCCTTAGCCTCCCAAGAAGCTGAGATTACAGGCATGCACCACCATGCCTGGCTGTGTTTTGTATTTTTAGTAGAGACGAGGTTTTACCATGTTGATCAGGCTGTTCTTGAACTCCTGACCTCAGGTGATTCTCCCACCTCGGCATCCCAAAGTGCTGTGATTACAGGAGTGAGCCACCATGCCCGACTATTTATTTATTTTTGAGGCGGAGTTTTGCTCTGTTGCCCAGGCTGGAGTACAGTAGCGTGATATTGGCTCACTGCAACCTTCACCTCCCATGTTCAAATAGGTCTCATACTTCAGCCTCTCGAGTAGCTGGAACTACAGGCATGTGCCACCACTCTTGGCTACATTTTGTATTTTTAGTAGAGATCACTATGTTGGCCAGCCTGGCCGCAAGTGATCCGCCTACCTTGGCCTCCCAAAGTGCTGGGATTACAGTTTTAAATTTGTTCCTCTATCTTCTTCATTTCCTGTAAAGAGGTGATTGAAACTAGAGATAAAATGAAATTTAGGATTAGCGTTTGAGGTGGGGCTGTGTACTTCTTACTGTATCGCAGGAGGCATGTGATGTCTGATTGTCCCACTTTTACTGATGATAAGACAGATTGATCTATTAAAATGTCTCCATCAATCTTTCCCCTGGTGGCTACAGGAGCCATGAGTAAATGACTGCTTAATTTCGTTACTTCATTAGTGTTATAAAATGTCAGTTTCCTAACTCTATTATTTCCTTTTGCATCTTTACCTGGTACTCCGTTTTAAATAGAACTTTCACTCAGCAACCAGTCATCTGATCACCCTGAATACAATTTGCACAGGAAAAGCAGAATAAATGCTTATCTTTTTCCTTTCATTTACCAGTTTTTAGAATAATGAATTTAGTGCCCTAGTGACCTTGTTCTTGTTAGTTTTTATTCATTTTTTTGTTTGTTTATTTTTGAAGAGACTGGTTCTCATTATGTTGCCCAGACTGGTTGCTAACTCCTGGCATCAAGCAGTCCTCCCACCTCAGCTTCCCAAAGTGCTGGGATTTCGGAGGCAGGAGCCACCACACCCAGACTGTTCTTACTAGTTTCATATGATCTTAAGGAATTTTATAGATGTGATGATTTTTATTCCATTGTAACTATTCTTATTATATTCAAATTGCCCCATTGCTTGCCAAGAAGTGTCTTTTCATTTTGGCTTCTGTTTCCTGTTAACATGACCCAGTAGTCTTGGATTGCTTCCTTCCTTTCTAGAATGACAAGATTAAACGGACCACTCCTTGTAAGGTGAAAAGCTATTTTAAGGGCTCCAATTTGAAGAGTGAGAGGTCATTATTCTTGGATTTGTATTGATTTTAGTTTTTTAGCTCTCAGTGGACACATCTAGGAAATATATGCTCTTTAAAAGGAGAAAAAAATCATAAATTCATTTAATATTTCCAAATCAGATGTATAAGATTTCAGGCTTATACGTTTTTAAAATAAATGAGACTTGTATCTCTCCTCCCTTTTACTGAAAATCTTTTTTTTTTTTTGAGTCTCGCTCTGTCACCAGGCTGGAGTGCAATGGCACAATCTCAGCTCACTGCAACCTCTGCCTCTTAGGTTCAAGCGATTCTCCTGCCTCAGCCTCCCAAGTAGCTGGGACTATAGGCACATGCCACCATGCCCAGCTAAGTTTTGCATTTTTAGTAGAGATGGGGTTTCACCATGTTGGCCAGGATGGTCTCAATCTGTTGACCTTATGATCTGCCCATCTCAGCCTCCCAAAGTGCTGGGATTATAGGTGTGAGCTGCCACGCCCATCCTTTACTGAAAATCTTGATTCATAATAACATTAATGTAATTATTTGCTTTATCCAAAAATGTACACATAAAGGTATTAAAATAGCAATATTGTTATTACTAAACATAAGATTAACTGGGTTTGGTAGTTCCAGCTACTTGGGAGCTGAGGCAGGAGAATCCGTTGAACCCGGGAGACAGAGGTTGCAGTGAGCCAGGATGGCACCACTGCACTCCAGCCTGGGTGCAGAAAAAGACTCCATCTCAAAAAAAGAAAAACAATAAGATTATTGAACATAATTTAAGATTTCTTTGCTATTTATTTTTGTCTTTAGGATATACCTAGTAAATAATTGCAATCTTCTGGGCATGGTGGCTTACTACTGTAATCCAAGCACTTTGGAAGGCCAAGGCGGGAAGATTGCTTGAGGCCAGGTGTTTGAGACCAGCCTGAGCACCACAGCTAGACCACCCCCACCATCTCTACAAAAAGTAAAATTAGGCAGGTGAGATGGCACTTGCCTATGGTCCCAGCTATTCTGGGGGCTGAGGCAGGAGGATCACTTGAGCCCAGGAGGTTGAGGCTGCTTGAGCCATGATTGGGCCACTGCACTCCAGCCTGAGTGACAGAGTGAGACCATCTTAAATACTACTACTACTACTAATGATAATAATAATTTCAACCAAATGCTATGTTTCAAGTCACTTGAAATAGGCTTCTTTTCTCTATGGCTGTGATGTTCATTTTAGGTGTTGACTCAACTGGGTCAAGGAATATCCAGATAGCTGGTAAAGCATGATTTCTAGTTATTCTGAGAGGGTGTGTGGGAAGTAAAAAAGTTCCTCATTAAAGTTTCCTTTCTTGTTAAAGAATAAGTGTGCTAATAAATTTGTTAAGCCCTATTCTATGTAGCTGTTAGACATGCCATGCTTACATAGTACATTTTATGACCTTGTATTTTAACCAAGATATCTATGCTGGATGTGCTCACAGGCATGTCCCAGCCCTCTACTGCTTTTACCTGTTTAGAAAAGTTGTAAGATGTGGCTGGGCGCAGTGGCTCATGCCTGTAATCCCAGCACTTTGGGAGGCCAAGGTGAACGGATCACCTGAGGTCGGGAGTTCGAGACCAGCCTGACCAACATAAGAAACCCCATCTCTACTAAAAATATAAAAAAATTAGCTGGGCATGGTGGCACATGCCTGTAATCCCAGCTACTTAGGAGGCTGAGGCAGGAGAATGGCTTGAACCTGGGAGGCAGAGGTTGCAGTGAGCTGAGATCATGCCATTGCGCTCCAGCCTGGGCAACAAGAGTGAAACTCTGTCTCAAAAAAAGAAGGAGAAGAAGAAAAAAGTTGTAAGTTGTTAGCTAATTGGGTTTTAGTTTAGATTATGAGGTCTGGCTCCAGCCAACGGAGATCAGACACAGCAGTAAGGACAACCCCAAATGCATAAGGGATAAATTTGTGTGTTTTCCTTTGTTCATTGTACTCTTGTGGCAAGATGGCTAGTGAGAGTACCCTTCCTGCAGTTCAGGAAGTAAAAATAGCATTGCTGAAAAATCCTTTGTCTCAGTGTTAATTTTTCTTTGCTATTTCCAACAGGGTGTTTCTGGAAGAGATTGGCATTTGAATCAGTGACTGAGTAAGGAAGAGCTGCCTGATGTGGGCAGGCATCATCTAATTTGTTGAGGGCCTGGATAGAATAACAAGGCAGAGGGAAGTCTAATTCGTTCTGTCTTCTGGAGCTGTGACACCCATCTTTTCCTGTCTTTGGACATGAAAACTGTAGGTTCTCGGGCCTTCAGACTCTGGGACTTACACCAGGGGCCCACAGGTTCTCAGGCCTTCAGACTCAGACTGAATTATGTCACTGGCTTCCTGGGTTCTCCAGCTTGAAGGTAGCATATCATAAGACTTCTCAGCCTCCATAGTCACGTGAACCAATTCCCTAATAATTCCCCTCTTATCTACCTATCTGGAAAATTCCGACTAATATAATGGCTATATGAGCAACTTGATAAACGTTTGTATGCATTTTTGTTTCTTTTCAATTTTCTAGGAATGGCTTGTCTCTTTTCACTTATTATTTTTCTTTGTAGAGATGGGGTCTTGCTGTATTGCCCAGGCTGATCTTGAATTCCTGCCCTCAAGTGATTCTCTTGCCTCAGCCTCCCAAAGTGCTGGGATTACAGGCATGAGCCAGTGTATCCAGCTCATTCACTTTTCAACACACTCAATCCTGCTTTCACCCCACAAATCCAGCAAAACTGCTTTGGCTCAGGTCCCAAATGGTCTCCTCATTGCCAGATTCAGTGGAGACTTTCATATTCCTCTTAGGTGATCTCCAAGGACATGTGACTCTTACCCTTTCTCTCCTTAAACCCATCTCTTCTCTCACTTGTGGTGAGCCCACCCGTCCTGGTTCTCCTTCCACCCTCTCTCATTACTCCTTTCCCAGATCCTCTGCTTCCTTCTGGTCTTAGAAGATTGTAGTGCTTTAGGACTTTGTCTTGGAAACTCTTCTCATTGCCCAACTGAGGCAGGATAGGTAGTCAAGGAAGTAACCGCACTCTTGAGACGAGGCAACCGTGGTGGTGGCAACCTCATCATCCACACAATAAGCCCCAGTGGTCACATCCTAGTCAAGCTCATTCAAGCAAAGCTATCTCTAGTAAGGAACTCTGCCCCCTGCCCCAAGAGGGTATGTGCATTTTCATTTTACCTGTCCTCAGACTGGCCCTTTGCTCATTATAATAGTAAAAAACACTGCTGGGTGGAGATTTAAGATGGCAATGGAGGCTGGGCACGGTGGCTCATGCCCGTCATCCCAGTACTTTGGGAGGCCTAGGTGGGTAGATCACGAGGTCAGGAGATCAAGACCATCCTGGCCAACATGGTGAAACCTCATCTCTTAAAAAATAAAAATAAAAAAAAATGATGGCAACGAAACATGCGATTAATGAACAAGCATGTACAGCTATCGTGCATGGGCACCCAGAGGACCACCCAGAACTCACTTGCTAGTAACACTTCTTCCCACCCCCTGATGAATAATCATGTAAGACTCCCAGAAAGGGGGTGTCCCCAGTTAACAGTCAGCGCTGTCTCATCCCCTTGAGCAGCAACCCTGAATTTCCTCAGGCTATCCTGTCTGTTCTACAGCTAGCATTCAGAATATTTTCTCCCTGGCAATAAATTGCTGTGTGCTGCATCTCCTTTGCTATGTGTCTCTGATTTAAATTAATTAATGAATTTATTTATTAAGATGGAGTCTCGAGGGCCAGGCGCAGTGGCTCATGCCTGTAATCCTAGCACTTTGGGAGGCCGAGGTGGGTGGATTACCTGAGGTCAGGAGTTTGAGACCAGCTTGGCCAATACGGTGAAACCCCATCCCTATTAAAAATACAAAAATTGGGGCCCAAAGTGGCTCCGGCCGGATGTCGTGGCGCTTGCGAAGGCGAGGCCAAGAGTTCAAGGCCAACCAACCTCAGCAACCTTACAAGCTCTCATTGATTGGCAAAAAAAAAAAAAAAAATACAAAAATTAGCTGGACGTGGCTGTGTGTGCCTGTAATCCCAGCTGCTTGGGAGGCTGAGGCAGGAGAATTGCTTAAACCTGAGAGGTGGAGGTTGCAGTGAGCCGAGATTGCCATTGCACTCCAGCCTGGGTGACAGAATTGAGACTCCATCTCAAACAAACAATAAAAAGCAAAAAAAGAAATCTTCCCCACTAAAGCTTTTCCTTCTATAAGCTTCTTACTGTTATTGAACTGCCTTTCTATCCACCTAGTTATTTAGCATCACTCTGCTAATTCCCCCTTTCCCCATGTAGTCTATCAGCAAGTCCTATTGCTTTTAGCTACAAAATTTATCTTGTTTTTTGTTCCTTTTCTTTTCCTTTTTTTTTTTTATTTTTGAGATAGGGTCTTATTCTGTCACCCAGACTGGCGTGTAGTGGCGCAATCTTGGTTCACTGAAACCTCTGCCTCCCAGGTTCAAGCAATTCTCCCACCTCAGCCTCCGAAGTAACTGGGATTACAGGCATGTGCCACCACACCCGAATTTTTATATTTTTGGGTAGAGACAGGGTTTTGCCATGTTGGCCAGGCTGGTCTCGAACTCCTGACCTCAAGTGATTCACCCGCTTTGGCCTTCCGAAGTGCTGGGATTATACACGTGAGCCACTGCATCTTGCCCAAAATATATCTTGAATTTATCCATTACATATTTATATTTTTGCTGCTGTTATCACCATTGGCCTCTTATATTCTTTTTTTTTTTTTTGAGACAGTCTCACTCTGTTGCCCAGGCTAGAGTGAAGTGGCATGCTCTTGGCTCACTGCAACCTTCACCTCCCAGGTTCAAGCAATTCTCGTACCTCATCCTCCCGAGTAGCTGGGATTACAGGTGCGTACCATACACCTGGCTAATTTTTGTATTTTTAGTAGAGATGGGGTTTCATCATGTTGGCCAGGCTGGTCTCAAACTCCCAACCTGAGGTGACTGACCTACTTCAGCCTCCCAAAGTGGTGTGATTACAACTGGCCGGCGCGGTGGTTCTCACCTGTAATCCCAGCACTTTGGGAGGCCGAGGCGGGTGGATCACGAGGTCAAGAGATCAAGACCATCCTGGTCAACATGGTGAAACCCTGTCTCTACTAAAAATACAAAAAATTAGCTGGGCATGGTGGCAAGTGCCTGTAATCCCAGCTACTCGGGAGGCTGAGGCAGGAGAATTGCCTGAATCCAGGAGGCGGAGGTTGCAGTGAGCCGAGATCGCGCCATTGCACTACAGCCTGATAACAAGAGCGAAACTCCGTCTCAAAAAAAAAAAAAAAAAAAAAAATACAAGTGCAAGATACCGCACCCCAGCTCATACTTGCTCATTCTTTTTTTTTTTTTTTTTTTTTTTTTTGGCAACAAAGTCTCACTTTGTTACAGTAGGTAGCTGGTCAGACATGAGCAGGCCAGGAGAGGCCTCTGCCCAATATACACAAATATCAGGAACGTCAGGCAACCATCAGGTGATGGTCAGGCAGTTGTTAACTGTCTTTCTGAAAAAATAATTGGTCACAGCCAGTGCCAGGGAAAGGCAGTGTCCTTATAAATGGAAAACACCTGAAATGTGATCAGTGGCTTCTCGATAAGACCTCAGGGGGACAGGCAGGAGCATGCAGACAGCCCACCCCAAGGGAAGAATCAGGGGAGAAGTAACAAGACCCCGGAAGCATGCCAACATATAAAACCCCAAGTCAAAAGCCCAAACCGCACACCTGTCTTTCAAGTCATACACTTGGTCCTTGTCCAAGTGTATGTTCTTTCCTTCCTTTTATTCCTGCTCTAAAGCTCTTCAGTAAACTTTCACTCCAGCTCTAAAACTTGCCTTGTTGAAGATGATTTGGATGGAAAGAAAAAAATAAAAAACTTGCCTTGGTTTCTCCTTCCGTCCCTCGGTTGAATTCATTCTTCTGAGGAAGCAAGGTGTGAGGTTGTGGCAGACCCCTACAAAGTTGTCTTGTCTAACATTTTGGTTCCATGTGACTTTCACTTGGACACTTTCCACCAGTAACAATTCTGTTGTCCAAGCTGGAGTGCAGTGGTGCAATCATGGCTCACTGTAGCCTTGACCTCTAGTGCTCAAGCAATATTCCTACCTTAGCCTCCTGGGTAGCTAGGACTATAGGTACATGGCCTAATGCCTGGCTAATTTTTTGTATTTTTTATATATATACATATATAGTAGAGATGGAGATTCGCCATGTTGCCCAGGCTAGTCTTGAACTTCTGGCCTCAAGCGATCCTTCTGTCTTGGCCTACCAAAGTGCTGGGCTCATAGGCATAAGCCAATGTGCCTGGCCTTTTTTCCATTCTTATACACAATTCCATTTCCAATAGAAACTTAACTCTAAGGATAATGTCACTTTTCTGCTTCAGTCCTATTATCACAAGTTATAATTCCCTAATGGCTACTAGGCCCTCCCTGAGCTGCTCCTGTGTCTCTTTGACCTAATTGGTACCTTCCTTCCCCATCTCTCACTAAGCTTAATTACATGGCATGTGTTCACCAACAGCCCAGGCTCAGCTCTATTCTGTCTCAATTTCCTTCTTTTTTCTTTCTATTGTTGTCGTTGTTGAGATGGAGTTTTTGCTCTTGTTGCCCAGGTTGGAGTGCAATGACACGATCTCAGCTCACTGCAACCTCTGCCTCCCAGGTTTAAACGATTCTCCTGATTCAGCCTCCTGAGTAGCTGGGATTACAGGTGCCTGCCTCCAAGCCCAGCTAATTTTTTTGTATTTTTAGGGGTTTTTGCCATGTTGGCCGGACTGGTCTTGAACTCCTGATCTCAGGCGATCCGCCCGCCCCAGCCTCCCTAAGTGCTGGGATTATAGGCATGAGCCACTGCACCTGGCCCTCAGTTTCTTACATACACTCTTCCATTTGGCCTTTCCCCACCTCTTGTCATTCTTGTGATCTGACCTTAAACGCCTCTTGCTCAGAAAGACCTTCCTTGTCCATCCCTCTCCTCTGGTTTTACTAAGGCAGGCACTGCATACCTTACCATGGTGACTGCGTGTATCAAATATATGAGTATGCCTATTTAGGCTTCCTCTCCCCCATTAGACTGTGAACATCTTGGGAGTAGGAGCCATTTTGGTCTTGTTCATTGGCATGATGATGGGCATGTAGTAGGCACTCAATACATGTTGGCTGTTGAATAAATTTGAGAAGTTTGACTCAATCATCCACATTAGACTTCTTTATAAGTGGTATATTCAGTGGGAATCAGCTGTGCCCAGTGAAGGAAAGCAACCCTGAATGCAGTGCCTGTGACTTAGTACAGGCTCGGTAAAGCCAGCTATATTAATTGGGATAATGGCAGGGAAGGGAGGTAACACAAGCTTTCTTATTTCTTGCAGACGTTTCACTTATTTCCTTTGTTTAGTTGCCTGGCGGCCTATGACTTTATTTTATTAATTTTTTTATTGTTTTGAGACACAGTCTCACTCTGTCACCCAGGCTGGAGGGCAGTGGCGTGATCTCAGCTCACTGCAACCTCCTCCTTCTGGGTTCAAGCAAATCTTTTGCCTCAGCCTCCAGAGTAGCTAGCTAGGATTACAGGTGCCTGCCACCATACTTGGCTGATTTTTGTATTTTTAATAGAGGTGGGGTTTCACCATGTTGGCCAGCTAGTCTCGAACTACTGACCTCAAATGATCTGCCCGCCTCAGCCTCCCAAGGTGCTGGGATTACAAGTGTGACCCCCCTCGCTGGATCCCCTGTGACTTCAGAAACAAAAACAGCTTATAATTAGTATGACTTTGAGTCTTTTGTATACACTCTTTTATGTACTCTTCTTATTGACACTCTGAGGCAGTTACTATGACTCCATACTATGGAGGAGAAAAATGAGGTTTAGAGAGATAAAGAATTAGGCTGAAGTCTCTCAGCTAATTAGAGGCAGAGCTGAGTTTCAAATCCATTCTTTGGATTCCAGGGTTAGCTTTGTTTATTTCACTCAACAAATTAATCTCATAATGAGGTATGCAAGGGAAAGATTCCATGTTTTCCTAAAACACAGCCACATTTCATCACTGACTCTTGCCTCACGTGAGCCTTTTGTTTCTCAAATACTTGGAACAAAAATCATTCATTTGGAATTGCTCATTCTCCCTCTGTATGTGCTTAGTGCATTTTTCTTTGTAAACAAGACTTTAAGTAAATTACTTCTAGGCCAGGAGCAAGGGCTTATGCCTATAATCCCAGCAATTTGGGAGTCCTCAAGGCAGGAGCATCACTTGAAGCCAGGAGTTTGAGACCAGTCTGGGCAAAAAATCGAGACTCCATCTCTACTAATAAATAATAATAAAAAGAAAACCAAAGAAATGACTTCGAATTGTTTTATTCTATAGGCATGTCTCACTAAAAAAAACTTAGCAGGTGCAGTGGCTCATGCCTGCCATCCCAGCACTTTGGGAGGCTGAGGCAGGCAGATAACCTGAGGTCAGGAGTTCAAGACCAATCTCACCAACATGGAGAAACCCTATCTCTACTAAAAATACCAAATTAGCCGGGCATGCCTGTAATCCCAGCTACTTAGAAGGCTGAGGCGGGAGAATCAATTAAACCCAGGAGGCAGAGGTTGCAGTCAGTCGAGATGGTACCATTGCACTCCATCCTGGGCAACAAGAGTCCAATTCCATCTCAAAAAAAAAAAAAGAAAGAAAGAAAAGAAAAGAAAAACTTATTTTATATGCAGATCTTAGTGTCTCAAAGTATATAAAGTAAGTAAGAAACTCCTTACCTCTCATTTTAGAGAATGTTTTAGTCATAAAAACATCTCGACATACACTTTAGATGATGTGTTTCAATCCCCTGGTGTGTTTCAGGCAATTATTCAATTCAATGTGCACAGCTTCTAGAACACAGAATGCAGAGATGCCTGGAATTAATGGTCTGGCAGCAAGTCTGTTTCTCACGTTTTCCAATCTGAATGTGTAAATTTTTGATCTTACAAACCTGTAATGAATGCGTTGGATTACTGTCTTCGCTCTATTGTCAGCATATAATGAGACTCGGCTTCTTGGCAGAATGACTAAGTTAAGGATATTGCATTCTAACCACAAGGAAACACAGATCTCCTCCTTGTCAGCATTCTTCCTTTCAAAAAGTTTGTTTAAAGTGGTGCTTAAAAGATAATTCTATCCTAAAACACAGTGACTTACAGGAAAAAAAGAGAAAAAAAATAAAGATAATTCTAGCTTGTTAAATTTAAGGTGTAGAAAAGTCCAAAATGAGAATATTCACTGGGTAATTGTGCAAGAAATGTTAATATGTGCATTAAGGGGAGGGTGTTCTACCCTCCTGATGCCTGCCTCTGCCTCTCTCATTTTGCCTTGACATACAACATAAAATGTATCAAGGTTAAAAGTTAAATGAGAGCTGAGCACGGTGGCTCACTCTGGTAATCCCAGAACTTTGGGAAGCTGAGGCAGGTGAATTGCTTGAGCTCAGGGGTTGAGACCAGTTTGGGCAACATGGCAAGACCTTGTCAGTAGGATTAGCTGGGTGTGGTGGCACTAGCCTGTAGTCTCGGCTGCTTGGGAGGCTGAGGTGCAAGGATCACCTGAGCCCAGAAGGTCGAGGCTGCAGTGAGCCATGATTGTGCCTCTGCACTCCAGAGCCTGTGTGACAGAGTGAGACCCTGTGTTAACTCTGTTCTCAAACTGCTATGAAAAAAATCCCTAGACTGGGTTATTTATAAAGGAAAAAGGTTTAATTGACTTACAGTTCTGCATTGCTGGGGAGGCCTCAGGAAACTTACAATCATGGCAGAAGGCAGAGGAGAAGCAGGCACCTGCTTCACAGGAGAGCAGGAAGAACAGACTGAGCACAAGCATGGGAAGTGCTAGACACTTATAAACCATCAGATCTAGCTCAGTAACTGCACAGATCAGGAAATTAAAAAAAAAAAAAAAAAACAGAAAAAACAAACAAAACCCATCTCTCGAGATAGATCTCTCTCGAGACTCACTATCATGAGAACATCATGGGGGAACTGCCCCCATGATCCAATTACCTCCGTTTGGTCCCCCTCCCTTGACACGTGGGGATTATGGGGATTACAAGGATTACAATTCAAGATGAGATTTTGCGTGAGGGAAGAGCCAAACCATAGCAGACTCTGAAAAAAAAAAGAGGGAGGGAAGGAAGGAGGAAGGAAGGAAGGAAGGAAGGAAGGAAGGAAGGAAGGAAGGAAGGACGGAAGGAGGGAAGGAAAAGAAAAGTTAAGTGAGTCAGTGAACTCTGCCTCTGCCACTACATTTTAAATACAAAATGGGCTGGGTGCAGTGGCTCACACCTGTAATCTCAGCTCTTTGGGAGGCCGAGGTGAGTGGATCACCTGAGGTCAGGAGTTGGAGACCAGCCTGGCCAACATGGTGAAACTCTGTCTCTATTAAAGATACAAAAATTAGCTGGGTGTGGTGGTGGGTGCCTCTAATTCCAGCTACTCAGGAGGATAAGGCAGAAGAATTGCTTGAACCCAGGAGGCGGAGGTTGCAGTGAGCTGAGATCGCACCATTGCACTCTAGCCTGGATGTCAACAGCAAAACTCTGTCCCCCTCACACCAAAAATAATAATAAATAAACAAGCAAATAAATACAAAATGATTTCATACCTAAATTAATCCTTCTTTTTGTTCTTTTTTTGAGACAGGATCTCACTCTTTTGCCCAGCCTGGAGTGCAGTGGTGTGATCATAGCTCGCTGAAGATTTGACCTCTTGATCTCAATGAGTTCTCCCATCTTACCTTCCTGAGTAGCTGGGTCCATGGGTCCACGCCACCACATCCAGCTCACCTTTGTTTAAATTTTTTTGCAGAGATGGGTGTCTCACTATATCGCCCAAGCTGGTGTCAAACTCCTGGGCTCAAAGTGATCCTCCCACCTTGGCCTCCCAAAATGCTGGGATTGCAGTCAGGAGCTACTATACCCAGCCATGTACCTGAGTTATTCCTGAAACCATTCTGAAGTCAGAGCTACTCTTTGAAAATCTGTCAGCAAGTTCTCTGCTCATCTTCATATTCAAGGAGGATTTCTAGTCACCCTCAGTTAACTCACAAAAAGATAAGCTAGCAGCACAAGTTAATATAAGAAGCTTACTGGTATCTGAATATTGCTTTGAAATGCATTTTCTTTTTTGGTGATAGGGGCTTGTGCTGTTTGTTACCCAGTGTCTGGGCCTTGGACATTTCAGTAAGCTTCCTGTACTCCACACTAGGCACAAAGGGTAATAGATAGGGGCAGGGGCCAGAGAAGGTGCCCAGGAGACCAGCAGCTCAGTGGTTTAATGCTGTGTACAGAAGGATGGCTGGGGAGTGTTGATCTGTGTGACTCTGAGGTACATGAATATTTCTGGAAAGAAAGATAGCATTGCAGATAAGGTATGGATTTCCCATGATCTCAGAAGTTTGGTAGCTCTGCATCAATTTAAAGGGAGGAGGCTGGGCGCAATGGCTCATGCCTGCAATCCCAGCACTTTGGGAGGCCGAGGCAGGCGGATCACAAGGTTAGGAGCTCGAGACCAACCTGGCCAACATGGTGAAACCCCGTCTCTACTAAAAATACAAAAATTAGCTGGGTGTGGTGGTGGGTGCCTGTAGTCCTAGCTACTTGGGAGGCTGAGGCAGGAGAATCGCTTGAATCTGGGAGGCAGAGGTTGCAGTGAGCCGAGATGGCGCCACTGCACTCCAGCCTGGGCAACAAAGTGAGACTCCATCACAAAAAAAAGAGAGAAAGAAACGAAAAGAAAGAAAGGAAAACAGTAATTTCTAGAATGTCTGAGTTTGAGATGGAGGAGATTCATGCTCACGACATAATACTAATGACCACCAACTTGTCTCTTGGTCTTTTTCCCTACAGATTTAAAAATACTCTCCTAATTTCTTCCTCATAGCAGTTATTATATATATACATATATATGGCAATTATTATGCATATGCATACATGTATATATATACACATATGTGTGCATATATATAAAAAATAATTGCCATGAGGAAGAAATTGGTATATACTTATATATATATATATATACATACATATATACACAAACATATATATACATATATACACATTTATGTATATATACATATATACACAAACATATATATACATATATACACATTTATGTATATATACATATATACACATATATGTATACATATATATATATTATATATGAATGATGGGGTCTCACTATGGTGCCCAGACTGGTCTCAAGTGATTCTGGACTCAAGCGATTCTCCTGTCTCAGCCTCCCAAAGTGCTGGAATTTCAGGTGTAAGCCACTGCACCTGGCCCCTCATGGCACTTTTTGCAGCCTTTCTATTTTTCTGCAGATGTAAAATGTGAGTAAAGGAATTCAATAGAAATTTGGTCAATATTGAAGGCAGAAAGGAGGACTCCCCGACTCCCCAGCTCCCCAGCATGTTATAATTGTGCTATTGCATTTTAGATTCGTTTTGATTTTTTTCTGCCTTATGCCTAACTTGACATCCACTATGCTTCCAAATCAATTTCACCTACACTGAAGCAAATCTAGTTTTTTCTTCCATTGGGTTGGTATTTGAATGGGCGCACTCACATTGCATCAAAAGTCACATGGATTCTATTCCTGTCTTTGAGGATATCAGCACCTTCTTGAGAAATAAGGGACATGTATAAGTAAACATTCAGAAACTCAGAGCTGGTTGCTGTAGGAGCTTAAACCACCATTTGGGTGCCCTCTTAGTAATCTGTATATCCTTTGAATTATTCATGACCATCATGGCCCATTAGGAGGCTTCTGCAATGGCTTGATGTTCTTAGCAATGACAGAGACTAGACTGGGATGAAAGGGAAAAAAAGAGGAAAGAAAGGAAGAGGGAGAAAAAAATGAATGGGAGAGAAGAGATGGGTAAGAAAGAAGTTCTGATCTCAGTGTGCAATGGCTGCAAACGGCACCTTCCTCGGTAGTGAATACAGCCTGTTTCTTGTATGGGTTGCTCTAAGGGACATTGGAGACAGGCCTTTCAAATGTTATGTTCATGTCTCTGACCTTGCACTACCCCTGATGTAGGCTCCAACCTGGTATTTGAGGTACCTTTGGAAAGCCCCAGGGCATTGTGGCCAGAGTTCACATTGGCCAAGTCATCATGTCCATCTGCATCAAGCTGCAGAACAAGGAGCATGTGATTGAGGCTGTGTAGGGCCAAGTTCAAGTTCCCTGGCCACCAGAAGATTCACATCGCAAAGAAGCTGGGCTTTACCAAGTTCAATCTGGACAAATTTGAAGACATGGTAGCTGAGAAGCAGCTCATCCCAGACAGCTGCCTGGTCAAGTACATCTCCAATCATGGCCCTCTGGATAAGTGGTTTGCCCTGCACTGGTGATGGCTTCCACTGCACTGCCCCCTCTTAATACCCACCAATAAATCTGACTTCCTGTCCAAGAAAAAAAGGAAAAGAGGCCGGTCTTAGTGGCTCATACCTGTAATCCCAGCACTTTGGGAGGCCAAGGCAGGAGGATCACTGAGGTCAGGAGTTGGAGACCAGCCTGGCAAACATGGTGAAACCCTGTCTCTACTAAAAATACAAAAATTAGCTGGGCATGGTGGTGGGCGCCTGTAATTTCAGCTACTAGAAAGGCTGAGGCAGGAGAATTGTTTGAACCTGAGAGGCAGAGGTTGCAGTGAGATCGTGCCACTGCACTCCAGCCTGGCTGACAGAGCCAGACTCTGTCATAAAAAAAAAAAAAACTGATGGATGGAACAAGGAATGGGAGGGTAGTCTTTGAAGAAACCTGCTGCCTCAGTCTATCAGTCAGTGGTTTTCAAATTCACATTCTTGCTCCAATTACTCATTTCATAAATGCTGCTTCAACATAGATATCTTTTTTTTTTTTTTTTTTTGAGATGGAGTCTCACTCTGTTGCCCAGGCTGGAGTGCAGTGGCGCAGTCTTGGCTCACTGCAACCTCCACCTACTGGGTTCAAGCGATTCTCCTGCCTTAGCCGCCTGAGTAGCTGGGACTACAGGTGTGTGCCACCATGCCCAGCTAATTTTTTGTAGAGATGGGGTTTCACTGTGTTAGCCAGGATGGTCTTGATCTGCTGACCTCCTGATCCACCCGCCTCGGCCTCCCAAAGTGCTAGGATTACAGGCGTGAGCCACCACACCCCGCCTAGATTTCTTATTAGCTGGGCGTGGCAGTGGGTGCCTGTAATCCCAGCTACTTGGTAGGCTAGGGCAGGAGAATCACTTGAATCCAGGACGCGGAGGTTGCAGTGAGCCTGGACCATGCCATTGCATTCCAGCCTGGGCAGCAAGAACAAAACTCCATCTCAAAAAGAAGAAACAATCAAACAAACATAAATTTCTTTAAAAGAAGTAATCCACTATGGAATTGAAAAAACAATGAACATTTTATGGAAATAGAGTAGAGTGATAGATACCAGAATCTGGGAAGGGTATGTGTGGCAAGTGTAAAGAGAGGGTGATCGATGGGGACAAATTGTTGTCAGACGGAAGGAATAAGTCCTGATATTCCACAGCAGAGCAGGATGATTCAAGTTAGCAACAACGTTTTGTATATTTCAAAATAGCTCGAAGAGAGGACTGGAAATGTTCCCGTACATCGAAATGGTAAATACTCAAAGTGATGGACACCCTAAATAACCTGACTTGATCATTGCACATTCTGTGCATGTAACAGATATCACACGTACCCCAAAAACACGTACAAATATTAGTTTCTTGTATGGGTTGCTCTAAGGGACGTACAAATATTACTCACACCCTAAGGCCCTAGACAATGACAAGCACACAAATCACTTGACAATGATCTGGAGTTTTTGTCTTCCCGGATTGCATTAGTTTAGACATTAATAGCACCTGCCATTTTCTTATCTCTGAGAGAGCAATCTGCTTCTGAAGCTACACGGGGCAGTAAAGCCATATTGAACTTAGACCCATACAATCTGGGTTTGTGCCTTGGCTCTGATGCTTGTTATCTGTGTAGTCACAGGTAAGCCATTGCTTTTCTCAACATTCTTTTCCTAATCTGAAACTCAGAGGGATATGTACGGCGGCGGGGGGGGGGGGGGGTGTGTGTGGTGGGGGGGCAAGAAAAGCATTTTGTGAAACACTTTGGTGGGTAAATGCTTATTATCTTTGACTGATTGGTGTTTGTTTGCCAAAGGTAAGATCATTGAAGTTGGAATTCTGGTACCTATGATTATCACCCAGCTTCCTTCAGCTTTTTACCTTTTGTTTTGTTTTGAGACAGAGTCTTGCTCTGTCACCCAGGCTGGCGTGCAGTGGTTCAATCTTGGCTCACCGCAACCTCTGCTTCCTGGGTTCAAGCGAGTCTCCTGCCTCAGCCTCCCCAGTAGGTGGGATTACATGCACCTGCCACCATGCCCGGCTACTTTTTTATTTTTAGTAGAGACAGAGTTTCACCATGTTGGCAGGCTGGTTTCAAACTCCTGACCTCAAGTGATCCACCTGTGTCAGCCTCCCAAAGTGTTGGTATTACAGGCTTGAACCACCATGCTTGGTACAGTTATTTTACCTTTTGAAACACATTCAGGGTACAAATTCTCCTTCAGTAATGAGAATAAATACCCTCTGCCCATGGATATCTCATGAACGTTCAAGAGGAAAATAATGGGCTTAGCTCTCAAATAGTGACCAAATTTGTAAAAAGCCCAACCTAAAGAAACTGCAAGATTCTCACTCTATCAGGTCCCAGGTTTCTGGCCCCACCCGACTTCTCTTCCCCAGTCTTTGCCCACCTTAACTTTATTCTCAACAGTTTGTACTCCCTGGTACCAGCAGGCTGTTAATCCTGTGTGTGTTTGCTCACACAGCTCCTGAGACTCAGGTGTCCTATCCTGGCAGGCACCCTCGCAGTTCTCACACCAGTGGTGCTGAGGGTCTCTCTGACATACAAGCCTGCTCACCTAAAATACACTGCTTTATGAGGCAGGAGCTGTTCTATCTCAGCACCTGGCCCAGGGAGTAGGTTCTTCAAAACACTGAACTTAGTCACTAGACCATACTAATGACTACGAGTTTATTTATGATTATTTAACTTGTTCTCAGCTGCTACCAAGTCAAATCTGATCAATATCCAGTTTTCCCTTCTCTGTGCTCTGTAATGGCATTCAACCTAATTCTATGGAAGCACTAGAAATAATACAAGGCAGTTTTTCCCATTCTCTTGACTTCAGGGCACTGATTTCCAAATTTGTGAACACAGACAATTTAGTGCTAATATTTTGGTCGGAATTGGTTGGGCACAGTGGCTCATGCTGGTAATCTCAGCACTTTGGGAGGCTGAGGCGAGCAGATCACCTTAAGTCAGGAGTTCGAGACCTGCCTGGCCAACATGGTAGAACCCCGCCTCTACTAAAAACACAAAAATTAGCTGGGAGTGGTGGTGTGCACCTGTAATCCCAGCTACTTGGGGGGCTAAGGCAGGAGAATCACTTGAAACTGGGAAGTGGGGACTGCAGTGAGTCAAGAATATGCTACTGCATTCCAGCCTCAGCAACAGAACAAGACTCTCAAAAATAAACACAAAAAATTCAATCAGAACTATGCTAATGCTGATGAATTCAAACACATTTTCCATAAGAGGAAGGGGAGATGGTGAGGCAAGAAAGTTGAAGCCAACCTACTGATCATGCTCTTCCCATCTGATTCCAGCAATGTACCTACCATGAGGCTGTGGCAGGAGCTGGAGGGAAGGCTCTGTGTTTTGCACAGGAAATGCATTTCATTCCCCATATTAAAGCAAGCTGGGGGTGCTGGGAGATGATGCAGTGTCCCCAATGAAGCAATGATCAGGCCTCATAGGGTTGGCGGCAGCAAGCAGGGGCTGGTGGCTTCAAGGAAGAGCAGGAGTTAACTCTGAGGCGGAGCTAGGTGGCAAGAATAGGTGCACCCATGGGCAAATAATCCCATCGAGACCAGTGCTAATAACTGCACCACGACTGCCAGGTGCCCCAGCTGTACCTTGGGGCTGCCCAGCACAAGCACACACTGTGCTGAAAGCCTCCATGGCGCAATCATGGCTGAGAAGACATTGCACCTACCCCTGGGGCCTGGCACCTCTGGGTGCATGGGTACCTCCTGCTTATCTATGACTCACCAGAACAGTATACATACTCAGCAGACGCTCTTTCTGTGTTCAACACTCAGGGGCAAATATAGGCCCAGCTGCTCCATGCTTATTATGGTCATGAAAATCATTCCCAACACTCTTTTTACCTTTTTTTTTTTTTTTTTTTTGAGTCTCACTGTGGCAGAGGCTGGAGTGTAGTGGCGCAATCTTAGCTCACTGCAACCTCTACCTCATGGGTTCAAGCAATTCTCATGCCTCAGCCTCTCGAGTAGCTGGAATTACAAGCGCGCACCACCACGCCCAGCTAATTTTTGGATTTTTAGTAGAGATGTGATTTTGCCATGTTGGCCAGGCTGGTCTCAAACTCCTGATCAAGTGATCTGCCCGCCTCATCCTCCCCAAAGTGCTGGGATTACAGGCCATTCCCAACACTCTTAATGCACTTTGCATACCCACCACTGACCCAGTGCTTCCTTGGGACACGAACAGAACAAAGGTGGAGGGCATGGATGCAAGGCATGAGTGCACAGAGGACCATAAAGCATCACCATGTAACACTGCTAGAGGTGGCAGTAATTGCCAGCAAGTAGCTAGGAAAAAATAAGACGGCTGGGCACAGTGGCTCACCCCTGTAATCTTAACACTTTGGGAGGCTGAAGTGGGCTGATCGCTTGAGCCCAGGAGTTTGAGGCCAGCCTGGGCAACATAGTGAGACTCCATCTTTATAAAAACAGTACAAAAATGAGCTGAGCATGGTGGTTTGTGCCTGTGGTCCTATCTGCTTAAAGGCTGAGGTGGGAGGACTGCTTGAGCCCAGGAATTTAAGGCCACAGTGAACCATGATTGCACCACTGCACTCTGGCCTAGGTTTTTTTTTTAAACTCAAGCAATCCGCCCACTTCACCCGCCCACAGTGCTAGGATTATAGGTAAGAGCCACACCTGTTAAATAAATAAACAAGGGGCCAGGCATGGTGTCTCATGCCTATAATCCCAGTACTTAGGGAGGCCAAGGTAGGTGGATCACTTGATCCCAGAAGTTCAAGACCAGCCTGGCCAACATGGTGAAATCCCGTCTCCACTAAAAACACAAAAAATTATCTGGGTGTGATGATGCATGCCTCTAGTCCCAGGGACTTGGGAGGCTAAGACAGGAGAATCTCCTGAAGCCAGGAGGTGGAGGCTGCAGTGAGCCAGGATTGTACCACTGTCACCCCCCAGCTCCAAAAAAAGAGATCAAAGCCTCTATGGTAGCAACCTAGAACTTTTTAGTTGTGACTGGTTATATTAAGGGGACTGACAATTGCTTGAATTACAAGTAGAATTCTGTTATAGTTTCAAGTCTTAGTTGATGGAATGCTGTGATTGCAAACATCGACTTCCTTTAAAAATATGCTAGAAATCAGATGGAGCCTGGTTTAGCAAGGTCTTCATGCCCCTTGATGTTAGCCCTAACATATATTATACAGATAATAATCGAAGATCAATTTCTGTTCTTAAAGATTAGGAACGGCTGGGTGCAGTGGCTCATGCCTGTAATCCCAGCACTTTGGGAGGCTGAGATGGGTGGATCACCTGAGGTCAGGAGTTCGAGACCAGCCTGGCCAACATGGGGACACCCCATCCCTTAAAAAAAAAAAAAATCAGGAACTTTTAGGCTGAGTGCAGTGGCTGACAACTGTAATTAACCCGAGCACTGTGGGTGGCTGAGGTGGGATGATTGCTTGAGCCAAGGAGTTAAAGACCAGCCTGGGCAACACCGGGAAACCTAGTCTCTAAACAAAATTTTAGACAATTAGCCAGGCATTGTGGCACATGCCTGCGGTCCCAGCTACTTGGGAGGTGAGGTGGGAGAATCACTTGAGCCAGGAAGGTGGCAGTGATCCATGATCAAGCCATTCCACTTCAGCCTCGATGACAGAGACCCTGTCTCAAAAAGATAAAAATCAAGAAATGTAAAAAGGATTAGGAACTTGTGTGTATTTGGTGTGGATATAGGGAAGTGAGAAGAGGCAGTTTGAGGATTTTATTCCCTCTATTGGCAGAAAGGGATGAGGCAGTCACAACCACAAGCAAAAGTAGGTTAGAGAAACTTGGTATTACATTTATTTTTCTTTAAATACATAACTTTCTCCCACCCTCACCCACTGCAGGGAGGAACAGAAAAAATCCCCACCCCGTTCCATTCTGGGGATTTCATATCTAAAGCCTGAGGTGAGGAAGAAGTATAAAAATACTACTTACAATGGGAAGGAGGTATCTGTTGCTTAATGGCAGATAACCTCATCCCTATGCCCCTTTTGATCCAAAAAAAAAAAAAAAAAAAAAAAAAAAAGGCCCCTGGGAATCAATTGGAGTACAGAACTAGCCCTCCTCTAGAGGGTCCACAAACCTCAACATGGAACAGGAAGCTCCGAGATTAACTGAGGAAGAGAATGAATGGATAGCACCTTGGGTCCTGGCAGGGGAAGGGCTCTCTCTCTTACCCTGGAGTCAGCCGGCACCGGCCAGCCTTTGTTTCCATAGGTCCCATGTAAACATTGACATTTTCCTTTATGTCCCTGCTCTTCTGTTTCATACAGAGCCTCCCTCGCCTATTGTGGAGGCGCTTGGTTGCTTGATCTTTCCTTCCTTCCCTTCTAACCTTCCTCTGGAAGAATTGAGAAGGGGAGGGAAGGTTTGTAGAGGGGTCACAGCCCATCTTATCCCTTCTGGGTCAGGGCAGCTCATCCTCCTAAGGGGAACCTTGAAAGAGGATGTCCTCCATGTTCTTGATTGGGATGGACGCCTTCCCCCAGAGCAGGGACAAGGCAGGTAGATAGTCCAGTACCAGGAGACAGTGGTCTTGATGGGTGAGGCCACCAGCATGGAGTAGCAGGGAAGAAGGCTTCATGAGGCAGGAAGTGGGGGCACATCTGGCACTGGTCTTGCACTGAGGGTGGAAGCCCAGCCCTGGACTACCCTTCCCATCACTGGGAAAGTGACCATCATCACCTTACAGTCCTGTTTGTTACAGCTGTGCATCCACGAGGCAAAAGGTCTTCTCCAGGTCTCGGTGTAGCTGCAGCACTCATACCAGCTCATCCAATAGAATCCCAATATTCTGCGTGGCCTCTGAGGGACCAGCAATGGGCTTGTTACACATGGGGCAGACACAGCGAACTTCCAGCCATTTCACCAGACACCTGGGAACAAAGGAATAACGGTAATCTCTATTGAGGTAGACCACACCGCTCTGGCTGTCTCCCAAAACAAGAATATCCCGTGGTGGCTCATGCCTGTAATCCCAGCACTCTGGGAGGTGGAAGCGGGTGGAAGGTCAGGAGTTTGAGACCAGCCTGGCCAGCATGGTGAAACCCCATCTCTACTAAAACTACAAAAAATTAGACAGGTGTGGTGGCAGGCACCTGTAATCCCAGCTACCTGGGAGGCTGAGGCAGGAGATTCGCTTGAACCTGGGAGGCAGAGGTTGCAGTGAGCCGAGATCACATCATTGCACTCCAGCCTGGCAGCCTGGGCAACAAGAGCGAAACTTCGTCTCAAAAAAAAAAAAAAAAAAAAAAAAAAAAGAAGAGGAGGAATATCCCTATCCCTGCCCCAATCTAATCCCTCTGAGCTTTGCTTGGTGTTTACACAGGACCTGGGGCATCTCTGGCAAGCGGTAGATAGGAAGTGGCAGACTGGAAGCAAAGACGCTTTCTGATTACTTCTCCTTCGAGGGGCACCCTGGACACATTCCCACTTACTTGCGGTGAAAGGCGTGTTGGCACGGGAGCACGCCTAGCTCATCCTTCCCCTTGAAGTCTTCCAGACAGACCGCGCAGGTCTGCTGCAGAGAGAAAGGAGCAGGTAAAAGCATCTCACTCATTCATCCCCGGACAAGAAAAAACTAAGCTCTAGCCTAGTCTGTTCTATCAAGCAGCGAACATAGAACATTCCTATTATCACAGAAGGTTCCACTGCACTGGAAAGAGCTATCCTAGAGGAATGGTTTTCAATACTTTCTTGCGCAATACATTTGGTGAGAGGGCATGTAATACTGTGCAGAGGTAAGGATGGGGGCAGCAGTATTTGTGATCAGTTACATTCTTTAGATCTAGACTTCCCACATCCCTACATATTAACTCCCTTGACCTCAGGTGAATTATTCTCCTAGAGGAAGGCTTGGGAAACATTTGCACTTGCTGAGTGAGGTGTAACAGACAAAATGAGCCCACGTCTAGGTGGTCTCATGTGTAGTGGAACTGTGATCCTCCCCACTCCCAGACAACCACCAACATGCTCTAAGCAGGAGTGTCTGTGGTCATGAACAGAAGGCTTGGGAAATGGGTTAGGTGACCTTAGAGGCAGAAGTAGGAAAGGAATGGGATATGACTAATTCCTAAAGTCAGAGCTGAGGGGACTAAAGGAATTAGTGTATGGGTGGGAGTGGGGTGGGAGAGAAATGGCAGAGTCACAGGAATGAACACACCAGTTAGATCTAGTCTGTTAAGATGGGGTATACACAAAAATCAAAGGATCTCATTGTCTACAGTATCAACCAGGACATAGGGGCTGAACAGGGGAAAGTTAGCTGAATTCTGTCTATGGCACGAAAGGGTGTGACCATCCTCCTGGTAAAAATTATGCAAGTGGATTCCTGGGGCCTAGGATGGTGGGATTCCTGGGGCTGTGGGGCACTACATATCTAAACCCTTCTGTGATCCCTTCATGTCTTCTGCCTGAGGCTGTTCCAGACACAATCAATTCCATGTATTAATTACTTGCTGAGATGTGTTCCTATTATTTGGCCAAAGGAGATACAAAAGCAGGAACTAAGCAGATTTCTGAAAGCGTCCAAGCTGAGAGCTGGAACAAGGTGCTATCTGTCTCACCTGCTGGGGCCCTCCTGCACACTCTCCTAGCACACTTACCCCATATAATTGTAACTTCTTGGCATCACCTTTAATCACCACCTGAAAAGAAAGAAGACACATGATGTCCGAAGAAGAAACCAAGCACTGGGGCCAGCCACGTATCAACCAACAAAGGGAGTCCCATGGAAGGCCTGGGGCAAGCCAGACTTCAGACACTGAAGGGGGTTAGCCTCAGGGAGGCTCAGAGGTGAGGCCAGGGAGGATTCCTGCCCAGGAGAGCCTGAGCCTACCCCCCTTGCCTCTTCCCATCAGGTCAGGCAGAGAAGGAAGCTTCCCGGAAACATGTAGCACTTTACCTCCTTATATCCATATCGCTCACTCTGTGCCTGGTTCCGGAGTTTGCTGAGGGAAACAGAAAAAATAGAGAAAGCAGTTTAAACAGAATGATTCAAAGCAGGAGAGGCTGGCTGGCTGCTTGGGAATTCTTTTGAAGGCGGGGAGGGGTGCTTGTCCCATACACACCACGGGGCATACTTTGGACCTATGCAGGCCAACGAGGGCTGATGAAAGACCAAGATTCTTACTCAGGCTTGACAGTCTCAAAATTCACTGCCAGGTCTCATACACAGATTGGGGGATCCTCCAGCACAGCACCCCCAAATAGTTCATTCACTCTTCCCACCCTTTCCTGGTGAGCAAATTCCTTCGGTCACCCAAACTATACAGAAATCACCACTGTGTTTACTGAGTGCACAGAAGTGAGACAGATATGCATAAAGGCGTTATTTCTGCTAAGCCAGGATAGCAGGATAAATAGGTCTCTGTTGACCCTGGGGAATTTTCCACCCGGAGAACACAAGTATTCTGGAACCAAAGCACACTCTTCCCTTCACTGTGCCAGACAACACAGACGATGCCTCCTTTGTTTTCCTCTTTTCATTTTAAGCTGGTGGCCTGCATACCAGCTGACTCTCAATGGCCGAAACATGGCATGCCGTTACTAATGGCAATAGCATAATATAATGGTTATGGAGCAGTTGCTAATATGTCGCTGGGACACTTAAGATATTCACATATGTTCTTAATGATTCTAAACTCTAAGAGTGAGATACCTTCATTTTTATAGATAAGAAAAATGAAGCTCGTCGAGGTGTGGTGGCTCATGCCTGTAATCTCAGTACTTTGGGAGGCCGAGGTGGGTGGATCACTTGAGGTCAGGAGTTCGAGACCAGCCTGGCCGACATGGTGAAACCCCAACTCTACTAAAAATACAGAAGGAGCCAGGCATGGTGGCACACACCTGTAATCCCAGTTACTCGGGAGACTGAGGCAGGAGAATTGCTTGAACCCAGGGGACGGAGGCTGCAGTGAGATGAGATGGTGCCATTGCACTCCAGCCTGGGCAACAAGAGTAAAACTCTGTCTCAAAAAAAAAGAAAAAAAAAATGAAGTCCAAAGAAGTGAATTTATTTGTCCAAACATCACAGAACTAGTTGGTAGCAGAGTCTGGATTTGAATCAAAGTTGGTGTGATGATAGAGCCCAAGCTCTTTGCCAGATAATGTGGTCTGTTTTCCCGTCAGGTGGAATACTTCATAGTCCTGAGAATACGATCTAGTCCTGGGACATTCCTTACCTTTTAGTAAGTCTACAACTCTGAGTGGCTTGCCGTGCAAATGGCTGAGACCATAATTATACACGGGACTTTGTGCCGTTTTATTTTCAAGGAGGGTGGGGGATCTTTCATGCAGAACTCCGCAGGCAGCTTTAGAATGCCTCCTGTATGTGGGTTGGGTGGGATGGCTCACACTTGTAATCCCAGCACTTTGGGAGGCTGAGGTGGGAAGATTGCTAGAGCTCAGGAGTTTGAGACTAATCTGGGCAACCTGGTGAAACCCTGTCTCTATAAAATATACAAAAATTCACAGGGCATGGTGGCATGCACCTGTAATCCCAGCTACTCAGGGGGCTGAGGCATGAGAATCGTTCTAATCCAGAAGGCAGAGGTTGCAGTCAGCAGATTGCACCACTGCACTGCAGCCGGGGCAGCATAGCAAGACCCTGTCTCAAAACAAAACAAGAATGCCTGCTGTATGTGGCCGATGGGGGAACCCGATGGGGCTTTTTCTGGTGATCACTTCTTAACACAGTACTGGGTTATTTGGAAGGAAGCATAGAAACCCAGCAAGCCAGGAGAAGCAGAAACTCCAGTCTGAGGACCAAATCCAGCTCACTTACTTGTTTTTGCAAGGTCCACAGGCTAAGAGTGGTTTATATTCTTAAATGGTTGAAAACAGAAATAAAGGATAATGCTAAGTTAGGCGGACTGCTTGAGGCCAGGAGTTTGAGACCAGCCTGGGAGATACAGCTAGAACTTGTCTCTTCAAATATAAACAAGCAGAAGAAAAGTAGCCGGATGTGCTGGTACATGTCTGTAGTCCTGGCCACTTGGGGGGCTGAGGCAGAAGGGGCACTTGGGCGTAAAAGTTCAGAAGTTACAATGAGCTAGGATTGCCCCCCACTGTACTTCAGCCTGGGCAACTGAGTGAGACGCTGTCAAAAAAAAAAAATTTTTTTTTAAATAAATAATTAATTAAATAAATGAGGAGATAGATGGATGGCTGACCTAAGTCAAAAAGAGAGAAGTTCCAATCACAGAGAGTCCCAGTGGAAGTGGGTGGGGTGAGAAGTTGAAGCTGTTCCCTGGGTGATGGACGAGGCAGAAGACGGGGGCAGAGCCAGGCCTGGAGCACAGAGCAGGGCAGATAAGATCAGGCTGCCAGCCTCCTCCGTCGTTCCTGATGGGAAGTCAGGTGACCTGGCAAGGTTCATGTTCCTGGGGCCTCTTGGGAGCTCCAGGCCAAATGGACTTATGCCATGGGCTTGGGTACCGGGGCAGCACATCGACCATCCCCTCCCCTCCCCCTTCTCCCCACCATATCCTGTCTGCTTCAGGCAGGGCTGGGGTAAAGGCCTAACCAACGCTCCCACTGTCCCATCCTTCACTTTGCAGAAAGCTCCTTGGTCCAGAAAAGGTCTTTGTACATACACGTGTCTCTGTCCCAATTTCCAAATGAGCAGGGCAGAGGGGCGTTGGGACGTACCCAGCGCTCAGGTGGCTACTGTTACTTGACTGATACTGGGTTCGGCAGAGGTGGGAAGTGTTCCCAAGGACAGAGAGCACACAGCCGTCTTGAGGGACAAAGACACTGCTGCTCTGTTTTGAGGTACGTGCAGAGTAAACAAGGAAGTGGTGAAGAGCCTGTGTTTCTAACTGTCTGGGGAATGAGGGACTGCTATGCATTTTTGAGGCACCCATATCTCACCTGCAACGTGGCTATACTTATGTAGCAGACACCGTCTTTTTGTTTTCTGTACCCCAGGCACCTAGCTCTTCCCCACCCCTCATGCCTTTCTGGGACCTTTAGCGGTTTTGCCCAGGGATCCTTCAAAACTCAGAATGAGAAGGGCTTCAGAGCTGCCCCCTCATCCTACATATAGATTTCAGCTCAGAAAGGATGAGATCATGATGAAATGTGGCCACGAAGCTTGCAAGGAAAACAGAGCAAAAAGCAGAAACCCTGGGCAATCCCAGCTGGGGACCTAGTACCAACCAGTCTTGACAGGTGGCCTTCTCAGCTGTTGGGTGAGCGCAGCCACTAAAAATAACCCATTTCAATGAGACCATTTCTAGCTGCTGCCAGTGGGCTCTCCCTTTCCTCTTTTCCCTTTTAGAACAAACAATGCAGCCAGGCCCTGAAAATAATGTTTCCCTTCCTGCCTATTTGTACTTCCTCGGCCCCTCCATTCCTGTGTAGGGCAGAGGTCAGCTCTGAGAGAGGGGGAAGCTGGCCTTGGCCACTGGGCTCACCAGGCTAGGAGCAGTGGGGGCCTATTTTGGCTGAGGAAGAAACTGAGAAGCAGGGAGAGGAAGTGGTGGCTTCTACGCCTGTGTGTCTTTTTATATATAGACGTTCACAGGCTACCACATACCACTGAGCCTCTGGGACTGTGAAACTCCAGGGCCAGCGGGCTTCAGGCAGGCTGCAGAACAGGACAAGGTGACAAAGGAGCAGATTACTGCAGAAGGAACAGGTGGTGCTGACAGCACCACAGTGGGGACAGCTTTTAGCATCATGTGGTTACTGTTCTGTTTTTTTGTTTTGTTTTATTTTTATTCTTATTTTTTTTTTTTGAGATGGGTTTTCACTCATGTGGCCCAGGCTGGAGTGCAATGGTGCGATCTTGGCTCACTGCAACCTCAGCCTACTGGATTTAAGCAATTCTCCTGCCTCAGCCTCCCAAGTAGCTGACATTATAGGTGTCCACCACCACGCTCGGATGATTTTTGTATTTTTAGTGCAGACTGGGTTTTATCATGTTGGCAAGGAAGGTGTCGAACTCCTGACCTCAAGTGACCCACCCACCTCAGCCTCCCAAAGTGCTGGGATTATAGGCATGAGCCACTAGGCCTGGCCCTGGTCTGTTGACTACAGCCAATAAAAAGAAATCAGCAATCCACAGCTCTCCAGCCTGTCATTCTGCGAGACCAGATCCCTACCTGCAAGCGGGTGGCTTGTCTACAGTGGCTCCTCTACTTCAAGGAATACGACTCAAAAGGCAAACACTTGCAAGGACTGGCCAAGATCCTAGCTCATTGCTGCCAGACTTGCCCACCTCTGTATCTTCCTCTATGTGTCACCTTGGGCAGATGCTGAATTGCCTGAGCATGAATTTCCTCATTTATAAAGTGGGCTAATACCTAAACTGAGGATTAAGTGAACTAAATGGTTTATAAAATGCTGACCACCACAATACCTGGCCTATGCAAAGCCCTTGGCGAAGAGTGGCTAAAGGCTGCGCATGGTGGCTCACGCCTGTAATCCCAGCACTTCGGGAAGCTGAGGCAGGCAGATGGCTTGTGCTCAGCTTGAGCTCAAGAGTTTGAGACCAGCTTGGCAACTTCGACACCCTCCTTGCCAACATGATAAGACCAGCTTGTAGCGATGGTGAAACCTCATCGCTACAAAATGTATAAAAATTATCTATAAAAAATGCAAAAATTAGCCAGGCATGGTAGGGGGCACACCTGTACTTGGGAGATTGAGTTGGGAGGACAGCTTGAACCAGAGAGGTGGAGGTTGCAGTGGGCTGAGATCTTATCACTGCACTCCAACCTGGGTGACAGAGCAAAACCCTGTCTGGAAAAAAAAAAAGTTAAAAAGAAAAGAGTAGAAAACCTAAGGTTCACACCTATTAGTGGTTGACTTAGGAAATGAACCCTGGCCACCCACTTCATTTCTCTAGGTCATTTGTGTTTTTGTAGAGATGGGGTTTTGTTGCCCAGGCTAGTTTCAAAATCCGGGACTCAAGTGACTCTCCTGCCTTGACCTCCCAAAGTGCTAGAGTTACAGGCAAGGGCCATGGTGCCTGGCTGGCCTGGATGGTTTTTTCTTGAGGCCCTTTGCTGCTTGGCATGGCTGTGTCTCTGTGGTGTGGTGGGGAGGAGGAGCAGGGAGAAAAGGGACCTGAGAGAGTTGGTTTTACAAACCCCTCTCAGCTTCATCATAGAGAGACCTTTGGTATTTGGTATATCTTCATATCCCGTCTCTAGAAATTAAGCATGAATTGCTTAACATGGGGAGGTTGGTGGTCAGGAAGAAATTGAGGGAAAAAAATAGGCTTTGGGGAAAGGGAGGAGATGGGAAGAGAGGACAGATACCAGAAATCTACCCTCACCTCCACTTAATGGTTATATGCAATCTTCAGACCCAATTGTACAAGAGGGAAGATAAACCAGTATCTCCTCTGCATAGACTTTTACACGGAAAATTCCAGTTCCAGGAAAAGTTCTGAGAAAGAACAGGTCCAAGGAAACACCTGGGGGTGCTGGGGAGATGTGCCTGAGGGCATTTCCCCTTCTTAGAGGGAGCTCTTCCAGCCTTGGGGAAGATGGACCAGTTCCTGCCTCTCTTGTAGCAGCTGCCTTCCAGCAAAGCACTCAAACCCAGAAAGGCATCTTAGGACCAAAGCCAGCAAAGCCTTTT
The DNA here is from genome assembly GCA_031835075.1 of Saguinus oedipus. Lineage (NCBI taxonomy): Eukaryota > Metazoa > Chordata > Mammalia > Primates > Cebidae > Saguinus > Saguinus oedipus. Next base: position 11,538,503 of record CM063182.1, on the reverse strand, counting down.
CCTTAATCTTAATTTAATCTTCTTAAATGATTTGATCAGACACCAGCCCAGACCCCAGCTGATGTCTCCCCAAGCATCTGGGAATGTGTGCGTGGTGAGGGGGACAGCTACCAGCCACAATGGCCCTAAAGACTTCTAGCATGCCCTACTGGCCAGGGAAGTCCAGTATTCTCCAATGTACAAAACAATCCCATACAATGAGGAATTGTCAATGCTAACAGTAAGCCCCGTCAGAAACACGACTAGTTTGATTCTCATTCTAAATACCAGTCATGTTCTAAATTTTTTATAGAATAACTGCCACCAGAGGCCGGGCATAGGGGCTCATGCCTGTAATCCCAGCATTTTGGGAGGCTGAGGTGGACGGATGACTTGAGGTCAGAAGTTTGAGACCAGCCTGGCTGACATAGTGAAACCCCGTCTCTATTAAAAATATAAAAATAAATCTTAGCTAGGCATGTGCCTGTAATTCCAGCTATGAGGGAGGCTGAGGCAGGAGAATTGCTTGAACTCAGGAGGCAGGGGTTGCAGTGAGCCAAGACTGTGCCACTGTACTCCAGCCTGGGTGACAGTGAGACTCCATCTCAAAAAAAAAAAAAAAAAAAAAACAGGCTGGGCGTGGTGGCTCACACCTGTAATCCCAGCACTTTGGGAGGCTGAGGCGGGTGGATCACCTGAGATCAGGAGTTCGAGACCAGCCTGACCAACATGGAGAAACCCCAACTCTACTAAAAATACAAAATTAGCTGGGCATGGTGGCACATGCCTGTAATCCCAGCTACTCAGGAGGCTAAGGCAGGAGAATATAGCTTGAGCCCTGGAGGCAGAGGCTGTGGTGAGCTGAGATCGTGCTATTGCACTCCAGCCTGGGCAACAAAAACTCCAAAAAACAAAACAAAAGAACCCAAAAAACAGCCACCAGTTCCCATGTCCTTCAGCAGGAGACAGAGAAACGTTTCCGGAGTGTGGGGAGCCCTGCCAAGCTCCAGGTCTTCCCTTAGATCCCTAAGCAATTAAGAATAAATGACAGTTTAAACAAATAGCTCTGGCAGGGCATGGTGGCTCACACCTGTAATCCCAGCACGTTGGGAATGCTGTGGCAGGTGGATCACTTGAGGTCAGGAGTTTGAGACCAGCCTGGTCAACATGGTGAAACCCCATCTCTACTAAAAATACAAAAATTAGCTGGGCATGGTGACACACCACTGTAATCCCAGCTCCTTGGGAGGCTGAGGCAGGAGAATTGCTTGTTGAACCCGGAGTTGGAGGTTGCAGTAAGCCAAGCTTTGAGCTACTGTACTCTAGCCTGAGTGTCTCAAAAACAAAACAAAACAACAAAAACCAAGTGCTCTCTTTTTTTTTTTTCTTTTTTAAAGACAGAGTTTCACCATGTTGGTCAGGCCGGTCTTGAACTCCCAACCTCAGGTAATCCGCCCGCCTTGGCCTCCAAAGTGCTTGGATTACAGGTGTGAGCCACCACTCCCGGCCTAAAACCCAAGTGCTCTCTATAGACACTTGGCTTGCTTCCTAATATTAGTATCTGGAGGGCTGACAACAGGTCCCAGGGGAGCAAAGGAACATGATGCTGGGTTAACTGATGCCCACCTGTTGCTGACCACCCAAAGGGCATGAGTAGGAATAGAGAAAGACAGACAAGGGACCACTAACTTTATCACTCAGTCACACAGTAATTCCAGGCAACCTTAGAATAACTGGCCAGGAGTGGGGATGCAGCCCAACCCGTGGTGACCTTATATGTTCAGGAACAACTTGATAGACTGATATAAATAGAAACACCAGACCCTCAGGGGCCCAGAGAAGGGCAGGCTCAGCCATGTCCTCAATGCGGTGACTCCAGAATAAGGCTGGTAACTCTGCTATGGGACCCTTGCTCAGCTTACCCCACAGCCCTGGTCTCCTCCCTCCTCCTGGACTCCCACCCCAGTCAGCCAGGGATCCACGCACCTGATAAAATAGCAGCAGAAGATAAGGCTGAGCATGAAGACAAAAATGCCGGTGCCGAAGATCACCATGTAGATGTTCAGTGGAAGGTCCTGGAAACTGATGGGTGGCATCGAGCAGGACTTGTTGGTGCTCACCAGTCCCAGGCCACAGAAACACCCTGCAAAGGGAAAGGAAAAAATAAATCATATTAGGGTTGGAAATTTACTGCTGGGGCTGATGGCACTGTGTCAGCAGGATAGAAAGAGAATTGGCAGGCTCCAGGCGCCAAAGCCTCAGATTCAGTGGCTCCAGTTTTATATCCCAGCTCTAACACTTACTGGCTATGTAATCTCGAGCAAATTTAACTAATCTACAAAATTGAATACTAGCCAAAAAACTTGAAACAATATCCCCATCTAAAGGATAATAGATTTAGCCAAACTGGGTCTGGTGGCTCATGCCTATAATCCCAGTATTTTGGAGAGGCTGAGGCAGGTGATCTCTTGAGGCCAAGAGTTTAAGACCGGCCTGGACAACATATAAGACCCATCTCTACACAAGACCCATCTCTACGAAAAATAGAAAAATTAGCTGGGCATGGTAGCACATGCCTATAGTCCCAGCTACTCAGAAAGCTGAGTGAGGTGGGAGGATCACTTAAGCCCAGGAGTAGAAGGCTACATACAGGGAGCGGTGATTGTACTACTGCACTCCAGCCTGGGTGACAGAGTGAGACCTGATTTCTATTTTTAAAAATTAATAAATAAAATAATTTAGGCAATCGGTAGAAACCAGAGAACTTAATTCCATCAGGTAGGAGCCCATATAGCCTTAGCTGAGAAAATACTATTTGGGTCCAACTTCCCCCTCCCTAGCTAGCCATATGACCTTTAAGAAGTAACTTCTAAGCTTCACTTTGTTATATGAAAACAAGCAAAATAGAGAGAGGACTGAAAATGGGTGTGTAAGAAAATATGCTTTGTAAATTGCAAAGGGCAATTGCAAAGGTTATTTGTCATTATTAAGCCACCTGCTCCAGAAGACAAGCTGTGCCAGGACTAGAATAGAAATGGTTCACTCCAAGTCCTGGGCCAGCATTCCAGAAAATGGTGATGGGGGTGGGGAGGAGGTTACAGCTTCCCTCACTGGTCACCTTCCCGCTTTCTACTCAAAGCCTCAACGTGCAGTCCCAGTGACAGCAGCATCCTCCGGGAGCTTTTTAGAAACGTACACTCTCGTGTATGTGCCATCCCAGCCTAAATGAATCAGGACCTATGCTTTTTTTTTAGGGGGGTGACAGAGTCTCACTGTGTCACCCAGGCTGGAGTGCAGTGGCGCAATCTTGGCTCATTGCAACCTCTGCCTTCCAGGTTCAAGCGATTCTCCTGCCTCAGCCTCCTGAGCAGCTGTGATTACAGGCACACACCACCATGCCCAGCTAATTTCTGAATTTTTAGTAGAGATGGGGTTTCACCATGTTGCCCAGGCTGGTCTGGAACTCCTGATCTCAGGCAATCTACCCACCTTGGCTTCCCAAGGTGTTGGGATTACAGGTGTGAGTCATGGTGCCTGGCCGGCCAGGACCTACACTTTATAAAGCTCCTCAGGTGATTCCCCTGCACATTGTTTGAAAAGCAAAGGCCAAGATGTGTCCCTTCTCGCAGGACTCCGGGATAAATACTGACTGGCCTACCGATTATGACAGTTACTTCTCTCTTGCTAGTATTTGGTGTTCAGGTGGGTATGTGACCAGGTTCTGAGCAAAGAAACAAAAAGACCTTTTGGAAAAGGAATTGTTTGTTTCTAGAGACAAGGTCTCGCTCTCCCTGCGGGCTGGAGTGCAGTGGCATGAACATGCCTCACTGTAGCCTGCAACTCCTGGTCTTACGAGATCCTCCTACCTCAGCCCCACAAAGTGCTGGGACTACAGGCATGAGCCACTGAACCCGACAGGTTTTTCTTTTCTTTTTTTTTGGTGGGGGAGGGGGTTCATGTCTCTCAGAGACACCTAGAATTGCAATAGCCAAGCTGTAGTTGGAAAAAGAGCAGCCCAGTAGAAAGTCAAATCGCTTGGCGGAGCACAGTCGTTCACACCTGTAATCTCAGCACTTTGGGAGCCGAGGTGGGCGGATCGATTGAGGTCAGGAGTTCGAGACCAGCCTGGTCAACATGGTGAAACCCCCATCTCTACTAACAATACAAAAATTAGCCGGGCATGCTTGCGCGCATCTGTAGTCCCAGCTACTTGGAAGACAGGAGAATCACTTGAACCTGGGAGGTGTAGGTTGCAGTGAGCTGAGATCATGCCACTGCATTCCAGCCTTGGTGACAGAGCAAGACTCCATCTCAAAACAACAACAACAACAACAACAACAACAACAAAATGTCAAATGGCTGAAGATGGCTGAAGGGGAAGAGAGGAATACTTGATGAACAGAGAACTGGAATTTGCTGTCCACCTGCTACATTCTAAGCACATTCTCATGATATCAATTTCATCTTTGTACTGCCACGGTAAAGGTTACTTCCCCCACCAATGGGAAAAAGACTCAATCATTTAATAACCCGCCCACAGTCAAATAGCTAGGAAGGCCTAGCTCCTAAGGGCTCTCTGTACTCAGGCGTTGGGTTCTAGACACTTTCCTGACATCTTGGTTGGGAGCCAGGATGCATTTGCATGCCACAGAATTCTATACTCTAATGACCAGTGCTACCACAATTCAGCAGCAGGCTGGCTTGAAAGACTGGAAGTCAACTTGGACATCAGTCCTCTTCATCTCTTACTGGCAATTATATAACGAGCCTCCATTCAAACCTCTTTCAGACTGTGCCCCATTCTACTGCCACAGCCCTACTGTAAACACTCATCACCTCCCACTGTTTCCTAGTTGATGTCATCCCCGTTTCTAGGTCCTTCTCTCATTTACCTCACACACCTAACACATCCTCCTACTTGCCTTTTTTTTGAGACAGATTCTTGCTCTGTTACCCAGGCTGGAGTGCAGTGGCACAATCTCGGCTCATTGCAACCTCTGCCTCCCGGGTAAAAGTGATCCTTCGATCTCAGTCTCCCCGAGTAGCTGGGGTACAGGCATACACCACCACACCCAGCTAGTTTTTGTATTTTTAGTAGAGATGGGGTTTCACCATGTTGGCCAGGCTGGTCTTGCCCTCAAGTGTTCCACCTCAGTCTCCCAAGAAAGTGCTGGGATTACAGGCATGAGCCACTGCACCCCACTCCCTCCTGGTCGTTTTGATCTTGTATTTTCCAAACTCATGACTGGCTTCAAGTCCTCCTAAAACATTCACCCTGTCCCTTCACAGCTTCCTACTTAAAAGTTCTCTAATACTATCCCACATGGGCCAGTCTTTCTCACTATTTCTTGTACAGCCTTGCCCTTGCCTGCCTCCCTGTCTTTGTTCACAGAGTTTTCCCTTCCTGAAACGCCCTCTCTGAGGCCCATCAAGCCTGGCCTTTGTTTCGGTCCAATAACCTCTCCTCCTTGAATTCTACAGCATTCATGACCTCCATCATTTGTTCTGGCCCCTGCTTACTCAGTAACTGTCTTACATCGACCCTAGCATTGAGCTACTTTAACTCAAATGTGCGTTAAGCACTGATTGTATAAGTACTATTATAAGAAAACACAAGCCGGGTGTGTTTGCTCACACCTGTAACCCCAGCACTTTGAGCGGCTGAGGCAGGAGGAGGACAGCTTGACTTCAGAAGTTCAAGACTAACCTAGGAAACAGTGAGATCCAATCTCTACAAATAATAATAATAGTAATAATAAATTGGCTGGGCATGCTGGTAAGTGGCTGTAATCCCAGCAACCTGGGAGGCTGAGATGGAAGAAGCACTTGAGTTTGATTAGATGATCTTAACACATGGGGAAAAAAGACACAAAAGTTTTCACCATAGAAAGTGAGGCTCAGTTTTACTAGAAGGAAAAAAAAAGTGAGGCACTGTAGTAAAGGTGTGTCTCTACTCCTGAGAACAAAGATGAGAGCTCCACTAAGAGTATAAAGTTCCTTTTTATACTGGAAACTGGCGCGGTGGCTCATGCCTGTAATCCCTGCCTTCGGGAGGCTAAGGCGGGCAGATCACGAGGTCAAGAGATCAAGACCATCCCGGCCAACATATTGATACCCCGTCTCTACTAAAAATACAAAAATTAGCGAGGTGTGTGCACCTGTAGTCCCAGCTGCTCAGGAGGCTGAGGTAGGAAAACTGCTTCAACTGGGAGGCAGAGGTTGCAGTGTGAGCCGAGATTGCACCACTGCACTCCAGCCTGGCAACAGATTAAAAAAAAAAAAAAAAGAGTATACAGTTCCCCTAAAAGCCTGAGCTGTTGGGTGTGGTGGCTCACACCTGTAATCCCAGCACTTTGGGAGGCCAATGCAGGCAGATCACTTGAGGTCAGAAGTTGGAGACCAGCCTGGCCAACAGTGAAAGCCTATCTCTACTAAAAATACAGAAAATTAGCCCGGTGTGGTAGTGCACGCCTGTAATCCCAGCTACTCAGTAGATAGGGGCAGGAGAATTGCTTGAACCCAGGAGGCAGAGGTTGCAGTGAGCTGAGATCGTGCCATTGCACTCCAGCCTGGGCAACAAGAGCAAAACTCCATCTCAAAAAAAAAAAAGGAAAAGCCGAGTGCGGTGGCTCACACCTATAATTCCAGCACTTTGGGAGGCCGAGACGGGTGGATCACAAGGTCAAGAGATGGAGACCATCCTGGTCAACATGGTGAAACCCCGTCTCTACTAAAAATACAAAAACTAGCTGGGCATGGTGGTGCATGCCTGTAGTCCCAGCTACTCGGGAGGCTGAGGCAGGAGAACTGCTTGAACCCAGGAGACGGAGGTTGTGGTAAGCTGAGATCGCACCATCGCACTCCAGCAACTGGGTAAAAAGAGCGAAACTCCGTCTCAAAAAAAAAAAAAAAAAGAAGGAAAAAAAGATACAAAGGCTTTCACCATAGAAAGTGAGGCTCAGTTTTGCTAGAATGAAAAAAAAAAAGTGAGGCACTGTAGAAGAGGTGTGTCTATACTTCTAAGAGCAAAGGCGAGAGCGTCACTGAGAGTATACAGTTCCCCTAAAAGCCTGAGCTGTCAGGCATGGTGGCTGATGCCTGTTAACCTAGCACTTTGGGAGGCTGAGGCAGGCAGATCACTTGAGGTCAGGAGTTCAAGACCAGACTGGCCAACACAGTGAAACCCCATCTCCACTAAAAATACAAAAGATTAGCTGGGCGTGGTAGTACGAACCTGTAGCCTCAGCTACTTGGGAGGCTGAGACAGAAGAATTGGTTGAACGGGTTGAAAGTGGGAGGCAGAGGATGCAGTGAGCAGAGATGGCGCCACTGTACCCCAGCCTGGGTGACAGAGCGAGACTCCGTAAAAAAGCCTGAATCCTCCTAGGTTTGCCAACTCCAACTTGGACTTTTGTATATTCTCCAGTGTCCAGCATAGCCTAGTATTTGGCTTGTTCTCAATAACTAGTTAATAGATAAATAATTTTCCATTTTCTTAAAATAACCTGGTCCCATTGGCAAAACCTCCCACTTCAAAGCAACAGGACTGATGTTTGGGAAAGTTGCCCAGAAACTGCCTTCAGCTAATGTCACCAGTCAACCAGCAAGCATTATTGAGGGCTTGCTTTATGCACTGACGTACACATTGTGGGAAAACAGAAAGTAAAAGTTCTTGTTTTAAAAGACTTCTTGATTAAGTTGAAATGAAAGAAATAATTAGCTACTAAATTCTGCTGTGCCCAACAGGAAGTCCCTTAGAAATAAAGTGGTTTTCACCACCACTCCCTGCCCTAATATTTACTTTCTGTGGGCCAAAGAAGAACAATTTTCCATGAAGACATTATGGCGGACTGGCTGGAGTGACAAACTTCAGTCGATGTGCCCCTAACTGTCTTCCCACCTCCTTCCTCAGCATTATTTAATGCTACAAGAGGGTCTAACCCCCATCTGCCTTGGTTCTTCCAGGCACCTTTTATGAGCTGAAACCTCCTTTGGTTTGCAGTTCTGGGAACTTGCAGAGCCTGGTAGGAGATATTATAGAGGTTGTGTGTGCATTCTGCAAGCACGGTGCCCCCCGCCCCCAAGTCCTCTGATCAGTTTATCCCCACCGTCTTATCCTGTCTGATAAAGGCTTCCCCTCTGTCTCCCCACTGATTGAATCCTCGAGCCTGGGACTTCACGTGATAGAGGTTGGGGGGAAGAGCTTCATAGTCAAGAGGAGACGGTCCATTTGCTTGTTTTCTTATTAAAGAAATGGCAAAGCCATGCATGGTGGCTCACTCCTGTAATCCTAGCACTTTGGGAGGCTGAGGTGGGCAGGTCAGGAGTTCAAGACCAACCTCACCAACAGGGAGAAACCCCATCTCTACTAAAAATACAAAATTAGCCAGATGTGGTGGCGCATGCCTGTAATCCCAGCTACTTGGGAGACTGAGGCAGGAGAATTGCTTGAACCCAGGAGGCGGAGGTTTCAGTGAGCTGAGATCGTGCTATTGCACTCCAGCCTGGGCAACAAGAGCAAGACTCTGTCCCCAAAAAAGAAAAAAAAAGAAATGGCAAATAGTCTATTGGTCAAAAGCTGCCACTGCAGAGAGGTTTTTCTTTAAAACTATATAAGGACAGCAAAGTCCCAGGAAAGAGGGGCTCCAGATAGTTTCTGAAGGGGTGGGGGAGGGGTCGCTTCTTCACTCCAGTCAAAGAACAGGATCTCTCAGTCACTTTAAGAAGTGCAAAGAGGCCAGGCAAGGTGGCTCCTGCATTAATTCCAGCACTTTGAGAGTAGTGGTGGGAGGATTGCTTGAGCCCAGGAGTTAAAAACCAGCATAGGCAATGTAGTGAAACCCTATCTCTAAAAAATAAACACATAAAAATTAGCCAGTAGCCAGGTGTGGTGGCACACACCTGTGGTCCCAACTATGCTGGAAGGCCGAGAAAGGAGGATCCCTTGAGCCTGGGAGTGGGAGGCTGCAGTGAGCTCTGATGGTGCGACTACACTCCAGCATGGTCGTCGGAGACCCTCTCTCTCAAAAAATAAAATAAAGCAGCAAGTCTAAAACCTGATATGAAAGGGGGCTGCCCAGAAAGGGCAGTGTTACTGACAGCTGCCTCATTTCTTCCCTAAGTCTCTGTTCCATTGTCTCCGCCAACCTATGAAAGCATTGACATCAGAATGTCTCATCTCATCTGGCAGACTGGAAGCAGGAATGACGTCAGACAAGGGCTGGCCAAGAAAGACCAGGGGATCTGGGAACTGCTTCTCTTTCCCAGCCAGCGGGAATCTTTCCCAGATGCTAGGGTGCACGGGCCTTCCTTCAACCCCCATCCTCTGCCCCCTCTCCCACAAAACCGCCTATCACACACGGCTTGTTTCATTTTCAGGAAATGAGATCCGACCAGCAAGAGGAGGAAGGGAGGGAGGGCGTGGGGTATACATGCTACCCAAACCCTGCCTTAAGACAAAGCCTCTTGACATAATTAATCCAAGATCTGGCAGGAGTCTACTCTCAAGAATGATTTTTTTTTTCCCCTGTAACTAGCTAGCTTGCCACACTCAGAGATAACGCCAGCTGCTTCCCATCTCTCCCTCCCAGAAACTCTGCAAGCACCGGAATAACGTGGTCAAGACTAGGACCCCAGGGGGACTGGAGAGGGTGAGGTGGTGGGGGGGATTAGTATACAAGGTTTAAGTGTCCCACTCAGAAACACCTTCCTTTCTGGTAGCTTGCTGAGGAAATCAGACTCCAGCTTAACCATGTATCACCAGAACCTACAAAAGCCTCAGGTGAAATGAACTAATTTAGAAGCATCACCCAGGCCTGGGGAGAAACAGGGCGAGGGGTTGCCGGGTCGGAGGTGCAGCCCTCACTTGGGCTCAGGAACAGACACACCAGTCTGGCCTTCGGGGCCAGAAAGCACAGCTCCCGTCAGGCCAGCCTCGAACGGGCGCGGAGCTCTCAGCAAGGTTTTATCAACTCAGGAAAGCGACTTTTTTTTTTTGAGACTGAGTTTCACTGTTGTTACCCAGGCTGGAGTGCAGTGGCACGATCTCGGCTCACTGAAAGCTTCATCTCCCGAGTTCAAGCGATTCTCCTGCCTCAGCCTCCCGAGTAGCTGGGATTACAGGCATACGCCACCACGCCCGGCTAATTTTGTATTTTTAGTAGAGACGGGGTTTCTCCATGTTGGTCAGGCTGGTCTCGAACTCCCGACCTCAGGTGATCCGCCAGCCTCAGCCTTCCAAAGTGCTGGGATTACAGGCGTGAGCCACAGCGCCCGGGGCCGAAAGCGATTCTTTAATCCAGAGTCTTCCAAAGGCACCAAGCCCGCCAGCAGCCCGTGGGAAGCCAACAAAGCCAAAGGAAGCCACCCCTGCGCCCCCGTCCCGCACGCTGCACTGTATACATATTTAAAATAGCCTGCAAAGTTTCAGGCCCGGAACTTGAGCTCCCTCTAGGAGATCCCAGCCTGAGCGCAGATTTAATTCTCCAACAACCACAACAAAGAACAGAGTTTGAACGCACAAAGGCAGGGGAAGAGGGTAGAAGAGCCGGGCAGCCACACAAAGGCCGGGAACCTCCCGGCTCCCACGCACCCGGCCCGCCAACCTTCGGAAAGCCCCTTCCAGGCCCTCGAGTGAAACCTGGATTGTTTTAAATTCCGCGCTTGCAGAGCAGAGTGGGGCGCCAGGACGCCTTCTCGACCGTCCCATTTCAGGAGAAACTTCGCTTCCGAAGGAGGACCAGCGCGCTGCTGTCCGACCTCGCGCCCAGCGCCGCGGCTATCCCAACCCCACTTCGGCTCGGTCCTGGCTCCGGGACTCACCGTTACACCACTGGAATGGGTGCATCAATGAAGTCGCAGTTGGCTTCCTCGGACGAACGGACGCAGGCGGGGTGCCAGGAAGGCGGGGTGGGCGCACTGGCGGCGTGCGGGGCCGCAGGCGGGTCGGGGCAGCGCGCGGCAGCTGCCCTTCTGCAGAGGCCGAACTCCCTCCGGAGCGGGGGGCTTTGGCGAAGCTGGTGTTCCGCGCAACAAAGAGGGACGAGGAGGAAACAAAGTCCCGCGGAGCAGAGCCGCACGGAGCGCACGCGCCGAGGGCCCCGGGCTGGGGGAACGTGGGACGCCGCGGGGCGGGGGTGCCCGGGCGGCAGAAGCGCTCGGCTGGGAGGAGGGAACAACCTTCGCCGGAGGCTTGGCTCAGGCCCAGCGGCGCTGAGGTGAGCCGGCTGAGGTTCCGAAACTGACACCGGGCGGTGCACACCCCCTCCCTTTTACCGCCCTCCTGGCCCCCAGGGAGGCTCCGCCCCTTCTCGTCACCCGCCCTCCGACCAATCGGAGCCTTTCTCCTGTCCCCGGCTATTACTTGCAGGCCCGCCCTCCCGCTCCTGGGAGCCGCGGGGATCTTCGCACTGTGGGCGCCTCCTGCTTCAGCTTCCCAGGCCCGGGGAAACTCCTGTCTGCAGAAAAGCGCGCGGAGGGCTTGGTGGCTCACATCTGTAATTCCAGCACATTGGGAGGCCGCGGCGCGCGGATCACCTGAGGTCAGGAGTTTGAGACCAGCCTGGCCAACATGGCGAAACCCCGTCTCTACTAAAAAATACAAAAATTAGCCGGGTGTGCTAGCATGCGCCTGTAATCCCAATTACTCCGGAGGCTGAGGCAGGAGAATCACTTGAACCTGGGAGGCGGAGTTTGCAGTGAGCCGAGAACACACCACTGCACTCCAGCCTGAGCAAGAATGAGAACCTGTCTTGGGAGGCCGAGGTGGGTGGATCACGAGGTCAAGAGATCGAGACCATACTGGTCAACATGGTGAAACCCTGTCTCTACTAAAAATACAAAAAAAATTAGCTGGGCATGGTGGTGCATGCCTGTAGTCCCAGCTACTCAGGAGGCTGAGACAGGAGAATTGCTTGAACCCAGGAGGCGGAGGTTGCAGTGAGCCTGGGTAACAACAGTGAAACTCAGTCTTAAAAAAAAAAAAGAGTGAGAACCCGTTTTTTTAAAAAAAAAAAGGAAAAGAAAAAAAAAGCACAACTGGACGTGCGATTCCTCAGGGTGGGGGCCGCCTTTTGCCTGGGGACACTGAGGCAAATTACTGCCACACTGTTTTCCGCCGTCGGATCTGTTATTTATTTATGTATGTATGTATTTGGCGACAGTCTCCCTCCGTCGCCCAGGCTGCCGTGCCGTATCTGATATGGTCTCACTGAAACCTCTGTCTCTTGGGTTCAGGTGATTCTCCTGCCCCCTCCAGAGTATCTGGGATTACAGGCGCTCACCACCATGCCCAGATAATTTTTGCATTTTTAGTAGAGACAGGGTTTAGCCAGGTTGGTCTCCAACTCCTGGCCTCAAGTGATCCTCCTGCCTCGGTCTCCGAAAATGCTGGGATTATAGGCGTCAACCAGGGCTCCAGGCCCTCTTTTTCTCATTTGAGATAGTCTTGCTCTTTCACTCAGCTAGAGTGCAGTGGCACAATTATAGCTCATTGCAGTCTCCAACTCCTGGGCCCAAGCAGTCTTACCACCTTAGCCTCCCAAGTAGCTGGGACCACAGGTGCCTGCCACCAAGCCCAGCTACTTTTTAATTTTTTTTGTATAGATGAGGCACTATGTTGGCCAGGCTGGTCTTGAACTCCTGGACTCAAGTGATCCTCCCACCTGAACATCCTGAATTGCTGGGATTATAGGCATGAGCCATGGCCCCGGAACATTTCATTTCTTAATTGGATAATTGCAAATTATCCAATTTTTGATTGGTTTGTAGCTCAGACTTGAGAGCCCACAAGAATCCCTCCTACGTTTGAGATGTAACACAGGCAGATTCCCAAGGCCTTGAGCCCAGAGATTGTTATTCAATAATTAAAGGATGGACCCAGAAATTTTCATTTTAATGTGCTTTGTTTCCTCCACCTCTCAAATTCTCATGCAGCTATTGAAAGAAACAGTGCTCTGATTTCACTCTCAAGTCCATCCCTTCTGGGCACAGCTATCTTTCTAAAAGGTAAATCTGAGTATTTCTTTGCTAAGGTCTCCAGTGTTTACAAAAGAAAGTTCTGTAAACTATAGTGCTTCATTCAAAGTATTTCATCCTAGGCTCGCTCCTATAATCTCGAAACTTTGGGAGGCTGAGGCAGGTGGATTGCTTGAGCTCAAGAGCTTGAGACCAGCTTGGGCAACATGGTGAAGACATGTTTACAAAAAATACAAATATTACCTGGGCCTGGTGGTGCACACCTGCGGTCCCAGCTACTCAGGTGACTGAGTTGGGAGAATCACTGGAGCTGGAGGAGTCAAGGCTGCCCCTGCAGTGAGCCGTGATTGCACTGCTGAGCTCCAGCCTGGGCTTGGAATGAGACTACTCTGTTTCAAAAACAAAACGAAGTGTTTCAGTCCAGCTTTATTTGTTTCAGTCTCCCTGATACTCAAATACTCCCTTTGCCCACACACTATTCATCAGCCATGATGCTTTTTGTTGTTACTCTTCCTTTAACATAGTCTGTGTATATTCTATCTTTTTTTGTTGTTTGTTTTCATTTAGAGACAAGGTCTGGCTCTATCACCAAGGCTGGAATGCAGTTGCGCAATCTCGGCTCACTGCAACCTCCACCTCCTGGGCTCAAGCCATCCTCCCACCTCAGCCTCCTCAGTAGCTGGCACTACAGGCACTCACCACTATACCCAGGTGATTTTTTTCTTTTTTTGTATTTTTTGTAGAGACTGGGTTTTGCCACGTTGCTCAGGCTGGTCGCAAACTCATGAGCTCAGGCTATCCAACTGCCTCAGCCTCCCAAACGCTGGGATTGATGGGGGAGGCTACACACGTGCAGGGGTGGAGGTGTATGGGAACTCTGTACCTTCTCACTTTTGCCATGAACCTAAAACTACCATGAAAAATAAAGTCTTAAAAAAAAAAAGGCGTGCATAATGGTTACTTCTCCAACAGTCCTTTCTATTCATTGGCTCAGGGGAGAGGTGTGATGGATGATCCTAATTTCATTAAGACTCTCCTGCCAAGTGCCTCCAGCACCAGGATGTGAAAGGAGAGCCTTTGAAGGGAAAATTGAGAGGAAGTGAGGAACACCTCCTGTCCCACTCCCCTTTGAACTAGAGGGTCTTGGTAGGAAAATATCCTGAAAGGTAGGAAAGATAGAAGTTCTTTTTTGTTGTTGTTTTGAGATGGTGTCTTGCTCTCTTGCCTAGGCTGCAGTGCAGTGACTTGATCTCAGCTCACTGAATTCCCGGGTTCAAGTGATACTTGTGCCTCAGCCTCCTGAGTAGCTGGGATTACAGGTGCCCACTACCACGCCTGGCTAATTTTTGTATTTTTAGAGATGGGTTTTTGTCATGTTGGCCAGATTGGTGATCCACCTGACCTCAGGTGATCTGCCCGCCATGGCCTCCCATTACAAGTGTGAGCCACCACACCAAGCCCCAGTGGAAGTTCTTATGGGGACAAACCTAGACAGTCAGAACAGTGAACATTTCACGTCACACCTACTGAACTGTGACTACAGTCATCAGACAGGATATTCTAAATAATTTATATTTTATTATTTTTATTTATTTTTTGAGACAGGGTTTGCTTCTGTCAGCCAGGCTGGAGTACGGTAGTTCAATCAGCTCACTGTGGCCTTGAATCCCAGGCTCAAGCAATTTTTCCACTACCACCATGCCCAGCTAATATTTAAAATTTTTTTGTTGAGATGGGGTTTTGCCGTGTTATCCAAGCTGGTCTCAAACTCCTGGGCTCAAGCGGTCCTTCTGCTTTGGCTTCCGAAAGTGCCAGGATTACAGGCGTGAGCCACCATGCCCAGCCCAACAATGTGTGTGTGTGTGCGTGTGTGTGTGTGTGTGTGTGTGTGTATTTATTTTATTTTATTTTTTTGAGATGGAGTCTTACTCTGTAGCCCAGGCTGGAGTACAGTGGTGCAGTCTTGACTCACTGCAACCTCTACTTCCCGGGTTCAAGTGATTCTCCTGCCTCAGCCTCTGGAGTATCTGGGATTACAGGCACAACAATTTAAGCCTGTATTTTTTTTTTTTTAAAGACAGGGTTTCACCATGTTGGTCAGGCTGGTCTTAAACTCCCGACCTCAGGTGATCCGCCCGCCTTGGCCTCCAAAGTGCTTGGATTACAGGTGTGAGCCACCACGCCTGGCCAAACCTGTATTTTAAGCATTCAATAGAATCTCTTGAGGTACTTCAAGACTCCAATCTGGAAAAACTGGCGAATCCCTTCACACTCTCCTCCCCTCATCTTTCCTGGCAAATGTGGCCACAGGACCTCAGCTGATGGCTGACCTTGGGAGTTGTATGTTGGAAGAGGGGCTTTGGTTCTGGGCATCTTTAAAGTGATTAGTTCATTCCCAGCATTTTCCTAGACTGAATGGTCCTATGGAAGATAAGTTGATTTCTCACATCTTGTTACCAAATTTAGATCTCTTACTCCTCCACCCTCACCAACAGGTGACTTAGTTCTACATGAGTCAGGAAGACTAGTCTCGGTTATTGAAGAAGAAACTGAAACAGAAAAGAAGATGATGAGCCATATATTCAAAGCCATGTATTCAAAGTGCATGTCATGGTTACTTATCCAATGGTTCTTTCTATTCATTGGCTTAGGGGAGAGGTGTGGAGGGTGATTCTAATTTCATTAAGGCTTTCCTGCTAAGTGCCTCTATACCAGGCTGTGAAAGGAGAGCCTCTGAAGGGAAAATTGATAAGTGAGGACCACTTGATAAATATGAAGTAGAAGTATGTTTCTAGGATGAGTGTGGTGGCTTACACCTGTAATTTCAGCACTTTGAAAAGCTAAGGTGAAGGAGCTTGAGCCCAGGAGTGGGAGACTAGCCTGAACAATATACATCTCTACAACAAATAAAAATAAAAATTAGCTGGGCATGGTGGCACATGCCTGTAGTCCCAGTTACTTTAGAGGCTGAGGTGTTCAAGGCTGCAGTGAGCTATGATTGTGCCACTAGACTCTAGCCTGAATAACAGAGCAAGACCTATCTCGTAAAAGAAAAAAGAAAGAGATATGTTTTAAAATCTTCCATGGAAAGAGAAAAAATAATACTAAACCTCCAGAAAAACTTTTTTTTTAATTAATTTTTTTTTTTTTTTGAGACAGAGTTTTGCTCTTGTTGCCCAGGATAGAGTGCAATGGAATGATCTTGGCTCACTGCAAACTCCATCTCTTGGGTTCAAGTGATTCTCCTGCCTCAGCCTCCCGAGTAGCTGGGATTACAGATGTGCACACCACGCCTGGCTCATTTTGCATTTTTAGTAGAGACGGGGTTTTGTCATGTTGGCCAGGCTGGTCTTGAACTCCCAACCTCAAGCAATCCTGAGGCAGAGGTTGCAGTGAGATGGTTCATCCACCTCGGCCTCCCAAAGTTCTGGGATTACAGACATGAGCCACCATGCTTGGCCAAATTGATTTTTTTATACAGGGTCTTGCTCTGTCACCCAGGCTGGAGTGCAGTGGTGACATCTCGGCTCACTGCAACTTCCACCTCCAAGTCTCAAGCGATCGTCCCACATTAGCCTCCCAACTAGCTGGGACTACAGGTTCATACCACTACACCTGGCTAATTTTCTGTATTTTTAGTAGATATAGGGTTCCACTGTGTTGCCCAGGCTGGTCTTGAGCTCCTGAACTCAGGCGATCCCTCGACCTTGGCCTCCCAAAATGCTGGGATTACAGGCAGGAGCCACCGTGCCCAGCCTGGAAAAACTTCTAAGGAGTCAATGGATTCTTTTTATTCCCACTGCCCAACCCCAACTTCCTCTTAGAGACTCTGTGAGCCCCCTCATTTTAATGCCTTGTGGACATTAGAGAAACACTCTGGAGAGAAGCAGTCAATTCTGTGGAGGTGCGTGGGAAAGAGGTCTGAATCAGCTCCTTTCATTCTTAATAAGACACTCTCTTCCATGGGCCTCCAAGTGCGGCCTGATAATATAGGAGAGAATGCTAACCATGGTTGGTTATAAACAGTGATAAATGGCTGGGCACCATGGCTCACGCTTGTAATCCCAGCACTTTGGGAGGCCAAGGTGGGCAGATCGCTTAAGCTCAGGAGTTCAAGAGCAGCCTGGGTAACATGACAAAACCCCATCTCTACAAAAAGTACAAAAATGAGCTGGGTGTGGGGGAGTGCACTTGTAGTCTCAGCTATTCAGGAGGCTGAGGCAGGAGGACTGCTTGAGCCTGGGAGGCAGAGGTTGCAGTGAGCTGAGATTGTGCCACTGCACTCCAGCCTGGGCGACAGAGCGAGACCCAGTCTTAAAAAGAAAAAAAAAAGATAAATAACCACAAGTAAACACGTCATACCTCAGAGTTAGACAAATTGTCACAATATTTCCCCAAACGTTTGCATTTTGTAGAAGAAGCATTTTCATGGGAAAAGCATGTAATTCTTTGAAAGTGTTGAGAGTTGTGCATTGTATATTGAGCAAATGAAGCCCTTCACTTTTTCTTCTTTTTTAAAATTAATTTCTTTTTTAATTTTTGAGACAGGATCTTGCTCTGTCTCCCGGCTGCACTTTTTATTATTAGAAGATCTAGCCTTCCTCTGTCCAGATACCCTAGAGGTCTCAGTACCAGGATGTTTTTAGGGAATTGATGCAACTCCTAGTTGAAGGTGTTCATAATCTACCCAGCAATGTCCCCAAGTCCTAGTCTGTGGTTCTCTAGGAAAACAAAGCAGCAATTTCTCATCCTTCCTGTCAGCTCCAAAACCCCGGGAAAGTGCAATTGGAGAAAAAGGCAGTGGTGTGACTAAGAAGGAAAGAGTTTCTCTCTCCAGAAACTGCGCTAGTTCTGGGATGGTGCCAGCAGCTTTGATTAATTAAAGCATTTCTTCAGGGAATGCCCTGATGCTTTTTCTAAATGTCAGCGGAGGCTGGGAGGAAACAAACGAGGGGGTACAGGCTTACCTGATTTCGCAGGAATTCCACATAGTCCTGCTACGTTTTGCTTTCTGGAACAAAGAAAGCCAACACTCTGGCCAGAGCTGAGCCATCTCATGTATGAATGAAAGTGGAGATTTGAGAATAAAGTGCAGGAGGGTAGAGGGCCACCTTTTACTGACCGCCCCTATCTGTGCCAAGCCCTGTGCTCAGGTCTTTGCATAGTTTCATTTATTCCTCCTCCTAACTGTTAAGGGATTCTCTTTTTTCTATTTTTCTATAAGGTAAAATCAAAGCCCAAGAAGGTTAGGTTTTACCAAAAATCATATAATTCTTGCCTAACAAAGACAAGAAAATAGAAGAAAAAATATCACGTAATTCTTTTCTTTTTTTGAGACAGTTTCACGGTTGTCGCTTAGGCTGGAGTGCAGCAGTGTGATCTTGGCTCACTGCAACCTCCACTTCCTGAGTTCAACCAATTCTCCTGCCTCAGCCTTCCAAGTAGATAGGCACCCTCTGCCACCTGGCTAATTTTTGTATTTTTAGTAGAGATGAGGTTTCACCATTTTGGCTGGGCTGGTCTTGAACTCCTGACCTCAGGTGATCTGCCTGCCTCAGCCTCCCAAAGTGCTGAGATTACAAGTGTGAGTTACCATGCCCCACTCAAAATCCCATAATTCTTAAGTGTTGGTGCCAGAATTCCAACCAAACACCGTCTCTTTCACTCTCTCTGTCTCTCTGTCTCTCTCTCTGTCTCTGTCTCTATAAGGCACACACTTTTCCCAGCACTAGTGCAGTGATTAAGAGTAAGGCTTGGGACCAGGTGTGGTGTCTCATGCCTACAATTCCAACACTCTGAGAGGCCAAGGTGAGTGGATCACTTGAGGCCAGGAGTTCAAGACCAGCCTGGCCAACATGGCAAAAAACCCCATCTCTACTAAAAATAGAAAAATTAGCTGGTCGTGGTGGCAGGCACCTGTAATCCCAGCTACTTGGGAGGCTGAGGCACAAGAATCACTTGAGCTTGGGAGATGGAGGTTGTAGCCAGGCAAGATTGTGCCACTACACTGCACTCCAGCCTGGGCAACAGTGTGAGACTCCGTCTCAGAAAAAAAAAAAAAAGTAAGACTTAGGAGCCGGTATGAACTCTGTTAAACCTGTTTCCTCACCTATAAAATTAAGGCTTCTTGTAGAATCTACTAGAGATTCTCATGAGGGACAAAATGTTTGGAAAATGCTTGGCACGTGCCTGGCACATAAAAAGCCCCCAGTGATGTCGTTTATCATTGTTCTTGAACTACATCATGAAGATCACGGCTCAGAATATGCACTGGGCTAGGAGTCAGCAGATTTAGTGGATTAATTAGGATGCAGCAAAAAAAATTCTGTAAAAGTTATGGATTAGGCCAGACACCATGGCTCATCCCTATAATCCCAGTGCTGTGGAAGGCTGAGGCGGGTGGATCGCTTAAACTCACAAATTCATTTGTTTTTTTGAAATGGAGTCTCGGCTGGGCGCGGTGGCTCACGCCTATAATCCCAGCACTTTGGGAGGCCGAGATGGGTGGATCACGAGGTCAAGAGATCGAGACCATCCTGGTCAACATGGTGAAACCCCGTCTCTACTAAAAATACAAAAATTAGCTGGGCATGGTGGTGCTTGCCTGCAGTCCCAGCTACTTGGGAGGCTGAGGCAGGAGAATTGCCTGAACCCAGGAGGCGGAGGTTACGGTGAGCCGAGGTCGAGCCATTGCACTCCAGCCTGGGTAACAACAGCGAAACTCCATCTCAAAAAGTAAAAAAGATAAGAAAAGAAATGGAGTCTCGCTCTTGTTGTCCAGGCTGGATCTCGGCTCACTACAACCTCTGCCTTCCAGGTTCAAGGGATTCTTCTGCCTCAGTCTCCTGAGTATCTGGGATTACAGATGCCTGCTACCATGCACAGCTAGTGCTTGTATTTCTTTTTTTAGTAGAGACGAGGGTTTCACCATGTTGGCCAGGCTGGTCTTGAACTCCTGACCTCAGGTGATCTGCCCATCTTGGCCTTTCAAAGTGCTGGGATTACAGGTGTGAGCCACTGCACCTGGCTGAACTCACTTGTTTGAAATGAGCCTGGGCAACATAGCAAAACACTATCTCTACAAAAGAAGACACACACACACACACACACACAATTAGCTGGGTGTGGTGATGTGCCCCTGCAGCCCCAGCTACTCTGGAGGCTGAGAGGAAAGGCTGATTTGAGCCTGGTAGGTGGAGTTTGCAGTGAGCTGAGATGGCACCACTGTACTACTTGATGAGTTCAAAATAGTCATAACAGGATACAGGCTGAACCACTGCGGTAGTTTGAAAATATGTCCACACATTCTTTGGTACTCCTCCCTTTAAAAGGTGGAGCCTAGTTCTCACCCCCTTGAGCGTGGGCAAGATTTGGTGACTCTTTTTTTTTTTTTAGACAAGATCTTGCTCTGTCACCCAGGCTGGAGTGCAGTGGCTTGATGTCAGCTCACTGCAACCTCCGCTTTCTGGGTTCATGTGATTCTCCTGCCCTGGCCTCTCGAGTACTTGAGATTACAGGCGTGCACCACCATGCCTAGCTAATTTTTGTATTTTTAGTAGAGACAGAGTCTCACCATGTTGCCCAGGCTGGTTTCAAACTCTGTTCTAAAGTGGCCCGTCCGCCTCGGCCTCCCAAAGTCCTGGGATTACAGACATGAGCCACTGCACCCAGCCAACTCTTTTTTAAAAAAGAAATTTATTTTAAATATGTATTTTTTTGTTTTTAATTATTGTTATTATTTTTTGCGATAGCGTCTTGCTCTGTCACCCAAGCTGGAGTACAGTGGCTCAATTCTAGTCCACTGTTTCCTTCAGTGTCTGGGATCAAGCAATCCTCCCACCTAGGCTCTGGAGTAGCTAGAACTACAGGTGTGCACCACCATGCCTGGTTGTTTTTTAAATTAATTAATTAATTAATTAAATAGGTAGGGCCTTGCTATGTTGCCCACCTGGTCTTGAACTCCTGGCCTCCCACCTCAGCCTCCCAAGGTACTGGAATTACAGAGAACTTGGTGACTCTTTCAGCAAATAGAACAAAATGGAGGTGACAGTGCTTGGGACTGGAGACTGGGTTATAAAAATGCACTATAGTTTCCTTCTGGGCCACTCCTTATCTCTGGTCATTTGCTCTGGGGTAAGCCAAGAGCCGAATCACAATGACACTCACCTGTGGAGAAGCCACATGGTGAGGAGCTGTGGTATCTGACAACAGCCAGAGTGAATGAATGTGGGAGTGGATATTCTAGCCCTGGGCTAGCAGTTCTGGATGACTGTGGTCCCTGCCAGTACTCTGGCTGTAGCCTCAGAAGGGATCCTGAGGCAGCTGAGCTGCTCCTGAGTTCCTGACCCACAGAAATTATGAGACAAGAAATGTTTAAAAAAAATTTTTTTTTAAAGATGAGTTTTCACCATGTTAACTAGGATGGTCTTGATCTCCTGACCTCGTGATCCACCTGCCTCGGCCTCCCAAAGTGTTGGGATTACAGGCGTGAGCCACCTTGCCTGGCCCAATTTTTTTTTGGTTTGAGATGAAATTTTGCTCTTGTTGCCCAGGCTGGAGCGCGGTGGTGCGATCTCGGCTCACTAAAACCTCCACCTCCCGGGTACAAGCGATTCTCCTGCCTCATACTCCTGAGTAGCTGGGATTACAGGCATGCACCACCACGCCCAGCTAATTTTTGTATTTTTAGTAGAGATGGGGTTTCTCCATATTGGTCAGTCTGTTCTTGAACTCCCAACTTCAGGTGATCCACCTGCCTCAGCCTCCCAAAGTGCTGGGATTATAGGCATGAACCACCGAGCCCCGCCAGGCCAATTTTTGTAACTTTAATTTTCATTCATTATTTATTTTTTTGGGACAGAGTCTCGCTCTGTTGCCCAGGCTGGAGCACAGTGGCTCAATTTAGCTCACTGCAACTCCTGCCCCCTGGGTTCAAATGATTCTCATGTCTCAGTCTCCCAAGTAGCTGCGACTACAGGCATGCACCACCATGCCTGGCTAATTTTTGTATTTTTAGTAAAGACAGTTTCACCGTGTTGACCAGACTAGTCTTGAACTTCTGGCCTCAAACAATCCACCCGTCTTTGCCTCCCAAAGTGCTGGGATTACAGATGTGAGACACTACGCCTGGCCTAATTTTTATTTTCAAGATGAGGTTTCACTTCGTTGCCCAGTCTGGAATGTACTGGTGTGATCATAGCTCACTGCAACCTCAAACTCCCCGGCTTGAGTGACCCTTCTGCCTCAGCCTTCTGATATCTACAGGTGCAAGCTGCTTTGCCTAGCTAATTTTTTTAAAGATGGGGTTTCACCGTGATGGCCATGCTGGTCTTGAACTCCTGACCTCAAGTGATCCACCCACCTCAGCCTCCCAAAGTGCTAGGATTACAGGCGTGAGCCACCGTGCCTGGCCAGAACATTATTTTTATTCACATTGTTGAAAACTTCGTCACAGGATCATATGTCTCTGCAAAGGAGGCTGCAGACTGTGGTCTGTAGCCCGACAGTCATGTGTCCAGTTAAAGCCTGGGGCAAGTGTTTCAGTTGAAGGGGAGAATAGAATCTGGTGGATGCCTAGAAATTTCTCTATACTTGAGTCCTGGTTTGTGACTTCCAGTTATTCACTTATCTCAATTTTCTCATTTATAAAGTTAAGAATAAGACTGGTGATTTTCAGCCATGTGCGGTGGCTCACGCCTATAATCCCAGCACTTTGGGAGGCTGAGGCGGGTGGATCACAAGGTCAAGAGATTGAAACCATCCTGGTTAACATGGTGAAACCCCGTTTCTACTAAAAATACAAAAATTAGCTGGGCACGGTGGTGCGTGCCTGTAGTCCCAGCTACTCGGGAGGCTGAGGCAAGAGAATTGCTTGAACCCAGGAGGTGGAGGTTGCAGTGAGCCGAGATTGTGCCATTGCACTTCAGCCTGGGTAACAAGAGCAAAACTCCGTCTCAAACAAAACAAAACAAAACAAGACTGG
Organism: Saguinus oedipus; assembly: GCA_031835075.1. Classification (NCBI taxonomy): domain Eukaryota; kingdom Metazoa; phylum Chordata; class Mammalia; order Primates; family Cebidae; genus Saguinus; species Saguinus oedipus. The sequence goes on along the minus strand of CM063182.1, from coordinate 11,515,567 downwards.
TGATTCTCAGGTTTTTGTTTTTGTTTTTTTGTTTTGTTTTTTTTGTAGCTTAACCTGTTTTTTGAGACGGAGTCTCACTCTATTGCCCAGGCTGGAGTGCAGTGGCGCAGTCTTGGCTCACTGTAGCCTCCGTCTCCCTGGTTCAAGTGATTCTCCTGCCTCAGCTGCCCAAGTAGCTATGATTACAGGTGCCCACCACTATGCCCAGCTGCTTTTTGTATTTTTTTTTAAATTAGAGATGATGTTCCACCATGTTGGCCAGGCTGATCTTGAACTTCTGACCTCAGGTGATTTGCCCACCTTAGCTTTCCAAAGAGCTGGGAATACAGGTGTAAGCCCCTGTGCATGGCCTTTTAATGCAGTAATTTTTAAAAAAGAGATGGAATCTCACTACGTTGTCCAAGTGGGAATGCAGTAGCTGTTCACAGGCATGATCCCACTGCTGATCAGCCCAGGAGTTTTAATGTGCTCAGTTTCTGACCTGGGTGGGTTCATCCCTCTTTAGGCAAACTGGTAGCTCTGAACTCCTGGGAGGTCACCATATTAATGCCAAACACAAGTGTAGACATTTAATTGGCATAGCACACTGTAGCCTAGAACTCTTGGGCTCAAGCAATTATCCAGCCTCAGCCTCCTGAGTAGCTGGGACCAGAGGCATGGGCCTCTGCACCCGGCACGTGTGCAGTAATATAGTTAATGTAATTAACTTAGTTATTTAAATACTTAATTGATGTAAAATGTACAAACTGTATGTTTAAAACAAAAATAGGCTGGGTATGGTGGCTCACACCTGTGATCCCAGCACTTTGGGAGGCCGAAGTGGGCGGATCACCTGAGGTCAGGAGTTCAAAACCATCCAGCCTGATCAACATGGTGAAACCCCGTCTCTACTAAAAACACAAAAATTAGCTGGATGTGGGGGCACATGCCTGTAATCCCAGCTACTTGGGAGGCTGAGGCAGGAGAATTGCTTGAATCTGGGAGGTGGAAGTTGCAGTGAGCTGAGATTGTGCCACTGCACTCTAGCCTGGGCAACAAGAGCAAAACTCTGTCTTAAAAATAAATATATAATTAAGGCAAAGATTTAAAAAAGAAGAAAAATAATAAATAAGTAAAATAAAAATAGCCAGGCATGGTGGCTCATGCTTGTAATACCAGCACTTGCAGAAGGGCTTGAGCCCAGGAGTTTGAGACCAGACTGGGCAACTGGGTGAAGCTCTACCAAAATAAAAAAATGAAAACATTAGCTGGGTTTGGTGTGCACCTGTAGTCCCAGCTCCTTGGGAGTCTGAGGCAGGAGGATTGCTTGAGCCAGGGAGGTCAAGCTACAGTGAGCTTTGATCATATCACTGCACTCCCGCTCCAGCCGAGGTGACAAAGAGAGACCCTGTCTCTAAAATAGTTTTTAAAATAAAATAAAAATAGAGCTGCTTTGTTTGAATCACAGTGGGATTTCTCTCTCTGTCCGCCTTCCACGTCAGTGGCCCCGTTGAAAGTTATTTAAAATACTAGAGCTCTGCCAAGCACTGTCAGACTAGAAGTTGGCCTGGATTCCTTCCAGTTCTGCTGTTTCTGAGGTTGTGATTATTCACCTGTGTGGCCTGAACTGGGTTGGATCACAGGCTTGTCTTGCTTGGCTGCTATGGGCTTTTTGTACCTGGCATGCATTGGTGGAGGAAAATGCCCTGGCTGTCTAACCTCACGTCACTTCCTTTCGCCCCACATGAGGAAGGGGCATACCTCTCCCTTCTCCTAATGCAAGGGAGGGTCCTCTTCCTCCCAGGACCAGGGGCCAAAGTGTGGTGGGGCTGGGATGGATTGTCGTGGGTTGCCCGTATGCACCCCCGAACTGAGCTCCACACTGCCCCCTTCTCCTGGCGTTGGACTTGGAGATTCTTGGAGTGGACTCTGCCTCTCTCCCTGGGTTAATATTTTTATTCACCCTCTGGCCTTTTCCTCTTGTAGGCTGCCATTGGTTTGGACTGGAGTCGAGCTTAGGCTCCATCAAAGTTATAGATTGAGGAAGTGAAATATGAAAAAAAAAATTCATTGAGGATGTGAAGTTGCCCAGCCCCAGCTCAGTTTGCGAGTAAACTCTAGAGGCCAGAGAGGAGGGGCCTGAATTCATCTGCTATCTCTCCAGAACACAAACTGCTCCGGGGAAAGTTATCCAGGAGGAGGGGGCATTTGGCCTTTTCCTGGGAAGGCCTTCAGAAAGAAGCCTGCCTGGGAACTGATAAACACATCTCCCTCTCTGCTTCCCAAGGGCAGGGCTTGGCCTCTATCCATTTGTTTCCAAAGTTCCTTCCTGAGTGGCCTGGCTGTGTTTGCCACCTTCTCCCAGGCTGGCTCCAGATGCTGGGTGGGAATCTGGCTGGGGGCTTAAGTGTCTGCTGTATCAGGCCATTTTGAAGGCCAGCGACCACTGCCCCAAAACTAAGAACATTCTCAGAATGGCTGGGGGAGGAGTGGGGATTGGGAGAAGATCAGAGAAGGTGAACCAGCCTGAGTTCCTTTTTTTTTTTTTGAGATGGTGTCTCACTCTGTTGTCCATGTTGGAGTGAAGTGGCATGATCTTGGCTCACTGCAACCTCTCACTCCTGGGTTCAAGTGATTCTCATGCCTCAGCGTCCCAAGTAGCTGAAACTACAGCTGTGTGCCACCATGCCTGGCTATTTGTAGTAGAGACAGAATTTCACCATGTTGGCCAGGCTGGACTTGAACTCCTGACCTCAGGTGATCTGCCTGCCTTGGCCCCCCAAAGAGCTGGGATTACAGGTGAGCCACTGTGCATGGCCTTACTTAGCCTGAGTTCTTAAGATGAGTAATATCGTTTTGGTTTTTTTTTTTGAGACATGATCTTGCTTTGTCACCCAGCTTGGAGTGCACTTTGTCACAGCCTCACTGCCACCTCCAAATCCCAGGCTGAGGCCATCCTCCTGCCTCAGATCTTCAAGTAGCTGGGACTACAGGCATGCACCACCACGCCCGGCTAATCTTTCTGCTTTTGTAGAGACAAGAATCTTGCTTTGTTTCCCAGGCTGGTCTTGAAGTGATCCTCCTGCCTTGACCTCCCAAAGTGCTGGGAGTACAGGTATGAGCCGCAACACCTGGCCTCCCTTTTAACTTTTTAAGAGAAACTGGAAATCCAAATTGCATATCAAGTTTTCTAGTTATTGAAGCAGTGTATAGAAAACGAAACACCCTCTTCTGTAGGCTTTGCTCTTGAGCTTTTCATTTGCAACCCCTGGTTTAAAGCCTTTGCCAGACACACACATCCTTCTCTAATCGCCAATTTCTCAAACCGTGTTAAAGATGAGTTCTGTCCTTTGTAATCAGCAGCTGGAGTCAAGGGGCTCATATCAGAGCCCTATTGCTGCTGTAATAAATGACCACAAACTTTCTCTTTCTTTTTTTATTACTTTTTATTTTTAATTTATTTATTTGTTTCCTGAAGCAACTGGATTGATAGAATGGTATGACCACAAACTTAATGGCTTAAAGGACACAAATTTATTCTCTTAGGTAGGTCAGAAGTCTGACACAGATCTCGTTGGGCTAAAATCAAGCCCTCTCAGTAGGGCTGTGTTGACGAAGAGTCACATGTCACATTCTGTAAAAATACTTAAAGAGGTTTACTCTGAGTCAAATATGAATGAGCATGGCCAAAGGGACAGTCTCAAGAGGTCCTGAGAACATGTACCCAACATCATTGGGTTACAGCTTGGATTTATACAGACATAAGACATCAATCATTACATGTGAGGTACACATTGGTTCAGCCTGGAAAGGCAGGACAACCGGAAGTAAGGCTTACAAGTCACAGGTGGATTCAAGGATTTTATGATTGGCAATTGGTTGAAAGAGTTATCATCTAAAGACCTGGAATCAGTAGAAAGAGGTGTCTGAATATAGGTAAGGGGTTGTAGAGATGAGAGTTCTTACTATGTAGATGAAGTCTCTCATAGGTCGCTGCCCTAGGAGACAATAAATGGCAAATGTTTCCTACTTAGACCTTTAAAAGATGCTACACTAGCTGGGTGCAGTGGCTCACACCTGTAATCCCAGCTCTTTAGGAGGCTGAGGCAGGTGGATCATGAGGTCAGGAGACTGAGACCATCCTGGCCAATATGGTGAAACTCCATCTTTACTAAAAATATGAAAATTAGCTGGGCGTGGTGGCACATGTCTGTAATCCCAGCTACTTGGGAGGCTGAGGCAGGAGAATCACTTGAACCAGAGAGTTAGAGGTTGCAGTGAGCAGAGATTGTGCCACTGCACTCCAGCCCGGTGACAGAATGAGATTCCATCTCAAAAAAAAAAAAAAAAATGATGCTAGACTCTAGCTAATCTCTTCAGGAATGGGAAGGGCTGGAAGAGGAAAGCTCTAGTTAATAGAGATTATTGGCTGGGCTCTGTGGCTCACGCCTGTAATCCCAGCACTTTGGGAGGCTGAGGCAGGTGGATCACTGAAGGTCAGGAGTTCGAGACCAGCCTGGCCAAGATGGTGAAACCCTGTCTCTACTAAAAATACCAAAAAATCAGCTGGGCATGGTGGTGCATGCCTGTAATCCCAGCTACTCAGGAAGCTGAGGCAGGAGAATTGCTTGGACCCAGGGAGGCAGAAGTTGCAGTGAACCGAGGGTGGGCCATTGCACTCCAGCCTGGGCAACAGAGAGAGACTGTCTCAAAAAATAATAGAGGGATTATTATTATTATTACTATTTTGAGACAGCAGCTCACTCTGTTGCCCAGGCTGGACTGCAGAGGCATCATCTTGGCTCACTGCAACCTTTGCCTCCAGGGTTCAAGCAATCCTTCCACCTCGCCCTCCCAACTACCTGGGACTACAGGTATGCGCCACTATGCCTGGGTAATTTTTGTATTTTTTGTAGAGACAGGATCTTCCTATGTTGCCCAGGCTGGTCTCAAATTCCTAGGCTCAAATGATCTGCCTGTCTTGGCCTCCCAAAGTGCTAGGATTATGATGTGAGTGAGCCACAGCTCCCGGCTATTTCCTTCTTTGCCTTTCATGTGATGTGCCAGAGTTGGGTTGGAAACTAAGCCACATTATAGAGGGCTAAATAAAACCCACCTGATGAGATTTTATAGTTTGTAAAAGGTGAATCCCAGGGCCCCTTAGAAAGAAATTTGGGGCCAGGAACAGTGGTTCATGCCTGTAATCCCAGCACTTTGGGAAGCTGAGGTGGGTGGATCACTTGAGGTCCTTGAGTTCATGACCAGCCTCACCAACATAGTGAAACCCCATCTCTACTAAAAATACAAAAAGTTAGCCTGGTGTGGTGGCATGAGAATCACTTGAATCTGGGAGGTAGAGGTTACAGAGAGCCCAGATCGCTCCACTGCACCCCAGCCTGGGCCACAGAGCAAGACTCCATCTCAAAGAAAAGAAAAGAAAAAAAAAAGACAGACATATGCTATCAGGCCTGGCTAATTTTTGTATTTTTAGTAGAGACGGGGTTTCACCATGTTGGTCAGGCTGATCTTGAACTCTTGACCTCATGATCCACCCGCCTTGGCTTCCCAAAGTGTTAGGATTACAGGTGTGAACCACTGTGCCCGGCTACCACTTTATAATTTTAATTTTTTATAGAGACAGTGTCTTGCTCTGTTGCCCAGGCTGGAGTGCAGCGGCAGGATCATAGATCACTGCAGTCTCAAATTCCTGGGCTCAAGTGATCCTCCCACCTCAGCCGTGGGAGGCTGGACCCATCTCTAAAAACAAAAGAAAATTTTAAAAATTAGCCAGGCGTAGGTTTTAACCTGGCTAATTTTTAAAACCATGCTTGGCTAATTTAAAAATTTTTCATTTGTTTGTTTGTAAGATGCCGGGGCTGGTCTCAGACTCCTGGCCTCAAGCCATCCTCCTGCTGCGGCCTTCCAAAGTGTTAGGATTACAGGTGTGAACCACTATGTCCATCTGGTTATCTACTTTTAAGGATTGCCGTGATAGGGCCCACTCAGACACTCCAGGGTAATTGCCTCATCTCCAGGTTGTCATTTTAATCAAGGGCAGAGTTCCTTTGGTCCGATAAAGGGACATATTCACAAGTTCTAGGGATTTTGGTGTGAACAGGGCTTTCTCATAAACTTTTGAAACTCTTGCCCCTTCATCCCACTCAAAAAAAGGTAAAAAGAACAGAAACTTATGATAAACAGGGTTCATCTTTCCTTATAATCCAGCCCATTCTTTTTCTATTCAGTCCTCCTTTTCATTTCATTTCTTTTTTTTTTTTGAGCCGGAGTCTCTGTTGTCCAGGCTGGAGTGCAGTGGTGGGATCTCTGCTCATTGCAACCTCCACCTCCTGGGTTCAAGCAATTCTCCTGCCTCAGCCTTACGAGTAGCTAGGATTACAGGCATTCGCCACCACACCCAGCTAACTTTTTGGTATTTTTAGTAGGGACAGGGTTTCACCATCTTGGCTAGGTTGGTCTCGAACTCCTGACCTTGTTATTTGCCCGCCTTGGCCTCCCAAAGTGCTAGGATTACAGACATGAGCCACTGCGCCTGGCTTCAGTCCTCCTTTTCTTTAAGGGATCCGTTTCTAGCAGGGCCCTTTGGTGCAGTAATGCTGCACCCAGTACAGCGAGCGTAATTCTGAGCTGCCTACCTGTGTATTTCCAGCTCCATCTGCCGAACTGGGGCTTAGAATCAGTTTTTTTTTTTTTTTTTTTTTTAAACACAGGAATAATAAATTATAACAATCGCAGATGGTGGGGTAGTGCACATAAAAAAGTGAGGGAAGAATCAGTAGTTTTCTCTTAGCTTTATCCCTGTGGAATTTCCCAGCTGGGATTAGTTGTAGGGATGAAGGACTGGGCAAACATCCCCCCACCTCCCCAGAGACAGCAAAGGCTCCAGGGGTCTGCTGAAGGGTTTGAGTCAACATGGCAGAGCTGGAGGCTGGAGGTGATAAGGGAAGAAGGGATAGGATGACAAGATTGACTTGGATCTCAATTTCAGAGCATTGAGGCTCCCTGGGCTTGAAGCACAGGCTGAGCACAAGAGCACACTTATTCCTATTAATGCTCTGGTCCACTGACTGGAATCAAATGGTTAACTGCCCAAGAACAGGATGGGGAAGGCTGGATTCCTCGGTTTTGGAAGTGGGAGTGAGACTCATTTGTGACAGGTGTCACCCTCGGCCCCCCTGAATGATAGGACTGATTCTACCTGTGTGACATCCAGGCTGTGGCCTACCAGTTTTCCCCCTTGAACTACACAGATTCCTCTAGAAGAGTGGCAACACTAGAGAACCCTCTAGAAAAGATAGGGAAATCTTCAGTCAATTGACATCTCCAGATGTAGACTCTCAGAGCTAGTAAGAGTGGGGCTGACCAGTCTGAAGTCTCAGCAGCAGTTCTTCTCCTCCCTCCCCCAATACACACACACACACACGCACACCAACATACAACCTGAGATGTCGGAGTTGAAGGCAAAACATAGTAGCATGATGTCATCGACATAGATTCTGGAGCCTGAGAGCGCAAGTATAAATCCTAGCTCTTCCATTCACTATTTGTGTGTCCTCGGGCAAATTAGGTGAACTCAATCTGCCCATTCCTAAGCAACTACAATTACACCTACTTCACAGGGTTCTGATGAGGATTCAATGAGTTGGTATCTATAAAGACAGAAGAGTGCCTGAGCGTAGCCATAATGCGGCTTTGTTAAACAATAAAAATATACAAACTGCTTTGTGAGGATAATCTGGAAGCCTGTTCTTCGATCAAATATACTTTTTTTTGAGACAAAGTGTCGCTCTGTTGCCCAGGCCGGAGTTCAGTGGTGCCATAACTGAGCTCACTGTTAGTCACAACCTCCTGGGCTCAAGCGATCCTCCCATGTCAGCCTCCTAAGTAGCTGGGACTACAGGCATGCTCCACCCCACCTGGCCAATTTTTAAATTTTTTTATAGGGATGGGGTCTCGCCATGTTGCCCAGGCTGATCTTGAACTCTTGGGCTGAAAAAATAGGCCCCCTTCGGTTTCCCAAAGTGCTAATATTACAGGCACGACCCACTGCGCCTGGTCACGTTATATTTCATAACACCCACGTGTGTCAATAGAGATCTCTTTTAAGCTGGGAAGGTACAGGGGAATGCCTTCTGAGCAGCAACAGATCTTGTTGCAAACCTGAAATTTCTGGTCCTCTGCTGCCTCTTTGTGGACGAACTAGAAACAACAGCCCAAGATAAGACGTAGGAGTGTGAAATTGGTCTTGGGAGAAAGGGCACCAGGAGAACTGGTGGAGGTTTGAAGGCTGGGAGAGGATATAAGAAGAGTCAGGAACTGCCCTTTTTCTCAGGAGAGAGGCCTAGAACTCTTTCAAACTGTCAATGACTTCAAGAAATTCTCTTCTTTTTCATGATCTTTATTTTTTCTCTAGACACTTGGATCCCTTAAGCGAGTAACCATCTGAAGCCTGCCAGCCATGCACCTCTGTAGGTTTTTGGCCCCAAGTAGCAGCCTGGGTCCAATGCCAACCCTCCACGCTACCTCCTCTGCGCTTGGAGTGAAAAGTCTGTGGGGTTCTCTCTCTGGTTCTGCAAACCTTTTGCACCATCTCTTTGCGGTCTGTCTCTACGCTATGGGGTTCGCACAATTCTACATGATTGCATTCATGCCTGCTGCATCCCTGACTTGCTGCACAAGTGCAGGGCAGAGATGGCCCTTTTGTTTTGGTGAGGGAGAGAGGGGAACACTTGGGCACAAAGATGGGAAGGGACTGTGAATCCCTGGGAGCACCCTGGCCAGATCCCAGTGGTGTTCGAATCCCAGGACAATCTCCATCTACAGCCTAGCTGCCTCCTTCCCCGGTCAACCCTTCCTGGGTGCCCGTCCACCACGCGGCCCAACCTCACTCCCTGTCCCCTCCCACAAAGATTGACAGTGGCCTGGGGCTCGGCCTCTCCCGTCCCCAGGGGAGGATAGGTGATCTGGGCCTCCTGCTACCTGCCACCTGGGCTTCCTTTCTCCAGCTGGGAGCCAGGGACCCACCCACGGGCCTGGCCTGACCTCTCTCCCTCTCCCCTCATGCCTCTAGACCCTGCCGCAGCCTGCGGTCCAGGGCCAGGAGCTGCCTCAGGAAGCCCCGGTTGGGGATGATGCCTCGGTGGTCTTTGACTTTCTTGATGGCCTCCACGAGGGTGAGGTGGTGGTACAGCATGAGGTAGGCCAGTACCAGGGTGGCGGATCGGCTCACGCCCACAGCACAATGCACCAGGATCTTCCCTAAGAGGAGACACACACACACACACACACACACAGAGAGAGAGAGAGAGAGAGAGAGAGAGCGAGAGAGAGAGAGAGAGAGAGAGAGAGAGAGAGAGAGAGAGAGAGAGAGAGAGCTGTGAGACCGCTTGTGGCAGCTTGGAGGAGGCTGGGGAAAGGGTGACATGGGGCTGGACATGGTGGCTCACACCTGTAATCCCAGCACTTTGGGAGGCTGAAGAGTATGGATCACCCGAGATCAGGAGTTCAAGGCCAGCCTGGCTAACATGGTGAAACCCCATTTCTACTAAAAATACAAAAATTAGCTAGGCGTGGCGGCAGGTGCCTGCAATCCCAGCTACTCAGGAGGCTGAGGCAGGAGAATCACTAGAACCTGGGAGGTGGAGGTTGCAGTGAGCTAAGATCATGCCATTGCACTCCAGCCTGGGTAACAAGAATAAAACTCCATCTCAAAAAAGAAAGAAAGAAAGAAGAAAGAGAAAGATAAAAGAAAGGGTGACATGGACAGGGAAGAGGAAGACAGGTAAACACAGGTGCATGAAACAGGAACAGGTGCAGTTGAGCGGAAGTTAGGAATGCGGATCCCCAGCAAATGGGGAGAAGCCTGGACAGAATGAGAGGAAAGGGTCATGCAGTGGCTCAGTGTCCATAAACCTGAAAGGACTCAAAGGTGGAGACTCACCACTGATGTGAGGGCCAGCTTTGCACAGAGAAGCGTGAATGCATCAATCAAAAACACTATTGTGTCTCTCTGACGCCTTCCTCAATTTCCCCATCATTCTAGCTTGTTATTCTCAACCACTGTGTGTGTGTGTGTGTGTGTGTGTGTGTGTGTGTGTGTGTGTGTGTATTTAGAGATAGGGTATTGCTCTGTTGCTCAACCTGAGTGCAGTGGTACAATCATAGCTTGCTACAACCTCTAATTCCTGGGCTTAAGAAATCCTCCTGCCAGCTGGGCACAGTGGCTCATGCCTGTAATCCCAGCACTTCTGGATGCCGAGGTGGGCAGATCACCTGAGGTCAGGGGTTCGAGACCAGCCAGCCAAAATGGTAAAACCAAGTCTCTACTAAAAATACAAAAATTAGCTGGGTGTGGTGGCAGGCACCTGAAATCCCAGCTACTCTGGAGGCTGAGGCAGGAGAATCACTTGAACCCAGGAGGCAGCGGTTGCAGTGAGCTGAGATCACATCACTGCACTCCAGGCTGGGCGACAGAGTGAGACTTCTTTCTTTAACCAAAAAAGAAAAAATTAAATCACATATAATCTTGCCACCCAGGTGTAACTTGCCACTATTAACATTTTGAGTAATTTCCTTCTTGTATTTTTCTGTATTGCTTTAAAAAAATGTTGAGAGAATATTTTTTTGTCGTTCCTAACAAGATCCTGAGCATTTTAATCATGTCGCTGAAATATCACTCCACTCTCAGACCCTTGGGCTTCCCCGAATTCCAGGTACCCTGTTCTTTCCTGCTCCCAGCATTCCCCTCCTACCTCCTGGCTGGCTCAGTGCGCGGTGGATGAAGTCGGCAGCCGCCTGGAAGTGGATGCTCATGTCAAAGGCTGGCGAGTCGTGGGCCTCGACACCCAGGTAGCGGATGCCCAGCCCTTCGTAGGCCTCGGGCGTGCCTCGCCACCGGCTGTGCGAGGCATTGAGGACGTGCGTGATGCCCAGGCGGCGAAGCTCCCGGCGGTTGTTAGCCATGTCCCTGCATTGAGTAGAGGTTAGAGGAAGGGTGGAGAAAAGGAAGATGAGAAAGGGAGACTTTAGGCGATATTAGAGCTTCTCAAACCCAACTTGAATAAGTGAGTACTCCCGCCCTTTGCCACCGAATTGAGCCTCACAGCTTTTTAATTTTTATTTATTATTATTTATTAATTTTTGAGATGGAGTTTCACTCTTGTTACCCAGGCTGGAGTGCAGTAGTTCGATCTTAGCTCACTGCAACCTCCGCCTCCTGGGTTCAAGCAATTCTCCTGCCTCAGCCTCCTGAGTAGCTGGGATTACAGGTGCGTGCCACGATGCCATGCTAATTTTTGTATTTTTAGTAGAGACGGGATTTCACCATGTTGGCCAGGATGGTCTCGAACTCCTGATCTCCTAGGCCCCACCTAGGCCTTCCAAAGTGCTATGATTATGGGCGTGAGCCACCACGCTTGACCAGCTGATTTCAATTTCATACAAGGAAGTACATCCTAATGGTGGAATGTAGCTGAGGAAAGGGTGGAGCGCCTGGAGAGAGAGTGGTTTTCCTGCTGTCCCTGGGGTATTCAGGCAGAAAGTGGAGATGGTCTTGCAGCCGTGGATGCTACAGAGGGGAAATGAATGTCAGGCAGATTGTTCTGCTCATTTCATTGGCCCTGCTCACCCTGAGATGGTCTGGTTCGAACCCTCACTGCCACACCTAATTCCCCTGAGACTCTGTACTCTCGCTGACACCCAGAATCCTCTAGTGTTTTTGCCAGATACGCCATGGCTCACATTTACCCTGTTTTATGATGTCACCTTCAGGTGTACACCCGGCTCAGACCCCTCAGCTTGGTGGCAGACGCCCCTGGGCACCACAGTCATATCTCAGGGCAGAGGCCCTGTCCAGTGCAAACTCCTCAAGCAGAAGTAGCACTGAACTTGAGCCTCCAGGTCCTGGCTCTGCTACTTACAACCTGTGTGACTGTGGACCAGTCACAACCTTTTTGAGCTTCAGTCTTCTCATCTATAACCTGGCGATAGTGAAACTTACCTCGCAGGGCTGCTGTGAAGATTAAGAGAGATAATGCACGTTAAAAATATCCTTGTAGGCCAGTCACGGTGGCTCACGCTTGTAATCCCAGCCCTTTGGGAGGCCAAAGCAGGTGGATTGCTTGAGGCCAGGAGTTCAAAGTCAGCCTGGCCAGCATGACTAAACCCTGTCTCTACTAAAAATACAAAAATCAGCTAGGTGTGGTGGTGGGTGCTTGTAATCTCAGCTACTCTGGAGGCTGAGGCAGGAGAATCGCTTGAACCTGGGAGGCGGAGTTTGCCATCAGCCAAAATTGGGCCATTGAACTCCAGCCTGGGCAACAGAGCAAGACCCTGCCTCAAAAACAACAGCCTAGTGTGGTGGCTCACATCTGTAATCCCAGCACTTTGGGAGGCTGAGGCGGGCGGATCACCTGAGGTCGGGAGTTCGAGACCAGCCTGATCAACATGGAGAAACCCTATCTCTACTAAAAAATACAAAATTAGCCAGATGTGGTGGTGAATGTCTGTAATCCCAGCTACTCAGGAGACTGAGGTAGGAGAATTGCTTGAACCCGGGAGGCAGAGGTTGCGTTGAGCTGAGATCATGCCATTGCACTACAGTCTGGGCAGTAAGAGCAAAACTCTTGCCGGGCGTGGTGGCTCACGCCTATAATCCCAGCACTTTGGGAGGCTGAGGCGGGTGGATCACGAGGTCAAGATATCAAGACCATCCTGGTCAACAAGGTGAAGCCCCGTCTCTACTAAAAATACAAAAATTAGCTGGGCATGGTGGTGCGCGCCTGTAGTCCCAGCTACTCGGGAGGCTGAGGCAGGAAAATTGCTTGAACCCAGAAGGCAGAGGTTGTGGTAAGCCGAGATCGCGCCATTGCACTCCAGTCTGGGTAACAACAGCAAAACTCCGTCTCAAAAAAAAAAAAAAAAAGAGTAAAACTCTGTCTCAAAAAAAAAAAAAAAAAAAAAAAACAATGCTGGTTTCGGTGGCTCACGCCTATAATCCTAGCACTTTGGGTCCGAGGTCGACGAACTGCCTGAGCTCAGGAGTTCAAGATCAGCCTGGGTGACAGAGTGACCCTCCATCTCCAAAAACACCCCCCAAAACAACAACAAAACAACAAAATCAAAACAAACAAAGAAGCAAACAAACATCCTTGTATATGGCAAAGCCTTTGAGGGAGAGAAGCGGGACGGCTCTTCCTTTGATGTTTCTGTCTCCACAGCCGCAGCTTTCAGAATCTCTGTAGGCGCCGCTGCTCTGCCTGCTCTCAAGAGGAACCACTGCAGCTTCCTACCTACGGCTCCTGGCTTCCAGCGCCTGCTTTTTCCCAGAGCCATCACACAATAGATGGAAGGTCAGAGAAGTCATCCATTGTGCCTGGTATGTAGCGCTGGCACTTTTTTTTTCTTTTTGCAATGCATTTCCTCAAGCACTGGCACTTAAATATGTGATACATGAATGACATTATTACTGGAACAGAGTCTTTCTGTCCAGAGTTGAGTACTTTTATTTTATTTTAAAATAATACGACGGGCATGGCAGTTCACGCCTGTAATCCCCGCACTCTGGGAGGCTGAGGTGGGCGGATCACAAGGTCAGGAGTTTGAGACCAGCCTGGCTGATATGGTAAAACACTGTCTCTACTAAAAAAAATACAAAAGCTAGCCGGGTATGGCGGCAGGTGCCTGTAGTCCCAGCTACTCGGGAGGCTGAGGCAGGAGAATTGCTTGAAACCGGGAGGTGGAGGTTGCAGTGAGCCGAGATTGCACCATTGCACTCCAACCTGGTAACAGAGTGAGACTGTCTCAAAAAAAAAATTTTTTTTTTTGTCAGAGGTCACCTGCATTGCAGGGGGGGAAAGAAAAGCAGAAATGGTGGTCTAGCTTTGTTGCCCAGGCTGGTCTAGAACTCCTGGACTCTAGATACTCCTGCCTCGGCCTCTTGAAGTGCTGGGATTCCAGGCAAGAGATACTGTGACCGGCTGGAGTTGAGTGTTTCAATAATCCTGCCCAAACTCTCCCAAACCTGCAGCCTCTACTCTCAGCCCATGTGCCCTGTCCCCTCAATCTTCAACCGGGAATCAAGGACACCACTCTATTCCTGTCGGCTGCCCTTCCTCTTTGGTGCACACACATACACACACACGCTCTGCCGTGGGCCCAGCCTGCCCGATACATACTGGTCTCCGAGGTAGAGGCCTGGCCAGACCTCGTCGGCATGGTTACAGGCTGTCTTGCCTGTGTAGAGGAGCCGCTCCAACTCAAAGACATTGAGGAAAGGATGTTGAACGGTTGGCATCTCCTCCAGGGTCCCTCGAGTTCGAACGGGAGACCTTGAGCTGTTCCGGGAGAAGCGGGCCATAAAAGTCACGGAAGCCCAAAGCCAGTTACCAGGGCACATCTTAGAGGTGGCAGAAACCGTGGCAGCTGCGGGACTGGCTGCGGTGATGATGGGGTCTGTCACCAGGTGGCCACTGCTGGAAGAGGAAGGGATGTGAGACACACTTGAGTGAGTCCAGAGCAGCTGCTTTCCTCCCCAGGGTTGGTCCTTGGGGAGAGGATTCTCGAGGGAGAAAAGGTAAGCCTGGCTCTGGCGGGAGCCTTCAGGGGTGGCTTTTCCTTCAAGCTGCGGCAGCTCCTTTTGCTCAGCTCTTTGGCTCTGCCACGCAACGAGGTGGGAGAGTCACATGTCCTTGTTTACGGGGAGAGGGAGCTGCCCAGCTGCTGGGTTTCTGCTCCATCACCCCACCCCCACTGCCAGCACACATACAGACATACACGCACACACACTTGGCACTTAGGTGGCTGTCCCCACTGCTGGGGCTCTTGCCAGCTGGAACCTGGGTCTCATCCACCTGGGGCTACAGGCAGAGAGCCTAGGGAGCTGGGATGGGGTTGGGGGTGGCTTTGAACCCATCCAGAGAGAATTAGCAGGGAGACAACAGCAGCTGAGGCCATGACATGCCAGGCCTGCCACCTCTGTGCCAGAGAGTTAGACTTTAACCCCTTCCTGACCTGCCACTGCCTTAGAGATAAACTTGTCATGGGAAGGGTGGGGGCGGGGGGATGGGATGAGTGGGGAATAGCAATGAAGAGAAAGAGTAAGTTTGGGGAAAAAATACTCGCTGAATGCAGGAGCTCACGGACGAAGGCACCAATCTATGTGCACAACAGGCAAACCACCCTCTTTGGATCAGAGTCAGGAAATTAGTGATCGGATCTCAGCTCTAATGTGAGAATTTCTGAATTGAAGCAGGGTTGGGGTGTTTTGTCTGTGTGTGTCTTGAGGGGAGGGGGACAGCTGTGGATGGTGGGGGCCTAAAAAGCAGGAAGGAAAAGGAAAAATGAGGGATTCTGACAGGTCCAGGGGCTCAGAGGCTGAGAATTACCCATCCTATGGCTGTTGGAGTCAAGTGATTCCACAAAACGAATGAGGTCAATAATGAGGGGCTCAGCAGGTGTGTCTCAGACGACCTGTCAGCTGCAGGGCTGGGAAGGACCAGCATTTGAGGCTTGCCCTGCGATCTTCAGGCAGGGAGGCAGCAATGGCAAGGCCCCTCCCTCCCCATCCCCTCACACCTGTGGTCCTGCCTGTTTGAAAGCTGGAGGTCCTGGAGACTTCAGAATCCCCTACCACTCCCTTCCTGGCCTTCTGCCAGAAGGACTTCAACTCTGTGACCAACAGTGAGAGGCCATCTTTGTCCCTGCCCACACTCTGGTCCCCATCTCACACCCCTAGCTAGGGCTCAGCTCTCCCTTCCCCCAGTGCCAAGGGAAACCACGCACTTACAGGGCATTAGAAGCAGGGGTCTTAGGATCAGGACTGGTGAGGGAAGACTGGATCTTAGGGTGTCTAGGGAGAGAGATAGTTTTCAATGGCTAGGACCAGCAGGAGCACAGAAATAAAGCACTATAGCCGTCACCATCACCACCATCACAACCACAATCATCACTATCACCATCTTCTCCCTTTGCACCTCAGGCCTAACGACCCCATTACTTTATTACAATACAACCTTTTCTCTTAGAGAGTCTGCTGTCTACCAGTGATAATTGGAAAGGGGGACGAGCCGAGGAGCCCAGGTCTTAAGAAAGAGCGTAGTGGGGCTGTTTCTCCCCGGGGGCTGCAGAAGCCCCTTTCAGTCCCGGGATACATTCAGCCCTGGGCATTCTCCAATCCCATCCGTCGGCGTCCAGAGGCCCTGGCCCGCCGCGCCCTCCCTCCGCCTGCGGTCGCCGTTGTAACAGGTCCATGGCTGTCGCCCCAGTCTTCGCCAACCAGGCAGCCCGGCCCGGCGCGCAGAGGGAGGCTGCCCGGGAGAGCGCGGCTGGCTCGCTGGGCTCCGGTGCCTGCTTCCTCGTCCCCTCCCTCCCCCGTGGCCCCGAGCTGGGCGCCTCTTCCCAGGCTGGGGAGCCAGCTGGGAAGGCGAAGGCCCGCCGCAGCCCCTCTACCTCTTTGCAAGCGCGCGCTGGGCCTCAGTCCCGAAGGCGGATCGCCGGCGCAAACAGCGCCGCGGCCATGACGCTCCTGCTGCTGTCGCCGCCGCGGCTTCTGCCCAAGGCAGGTTGACAGATGAGCAGCTATTTTTAAGCCATGACACGCACGTCGAAGCAGGGTTCAAATCAGCGTGTGCGCTGCTGACACACAGGGACTGGGTCTCGCACTCAGTGGCCCGAGTCGCCAGGCAGCGTGGGCTCCCCGGCAACCCCCACGAACCTGCGCGCCTTGCAGACCAGACACGGCCCCGCCGAGCCCCAGCGGCACCGCCCGGAACACATGCGTGTGTTCTCAGAGCTGCACCAATTACAAAGCGTTTTGCCTAAAGATTACATTATAAGTCATCCCAGGCGGTCTCTTAAACACACACTCCTCCCAGACAGAATTAAGTAATTACATAGACACGATTCTGTGCACTGGCGTGTACATGCCTCCGTCTCAAGAAACGGTGTCACAAGGAACAACTGTCCGCAGTTCCTTATGTGCTTCATTTAGCCTAAGGCATTTTATCCTCCCCACGTCTATGGGGAGGATAAAATGAAGACCATGATAATCATGGTCTTCATTTTAGGGAGGAGGAGACCTAGACACCGAGACGCTACTCTGCCCGGGTCACACAGCTTGTTACTGGCAGAGCTGAGCTTGTTCGAGCAATGGCAGCCTGGCTCTACAGTTCATGTCCTTACCCACTTTCTAAACCAGTGCCTCCGGTACAAAATGGAGAAGCCACCATGGATTTCATTCATTCAGGAAGCCATTTCCACCAGCTCAGCTCATAATGAATTTCACTTTTCCCTGACTCTCAACACATTCATCTTCATAGTAATTTCTTTCTTTCTTTTTTTTGAGATGGACTCCTACTCTGTCTCCCAGGCAGGAGTGCAGTGGCGCAATCTTGGCTCATTGCAACCTCTGCCTCCCAGGTTCAAGCCGTTCTCCTGCCTCAGCCTCCCAAGTAGCTGGGATTACAGGCACTCACTACCATGCCCAGCTATTTTTTTTCTTTTCTTTTTTTTTTTTTCAGTAGAGACAGAGTTTCACCATGTTGACCAAGTTGGTCTCGAACTCCTGACCTCAAGTGATATGTGCACCTTGCCTTCCAAAGTGCCGAGATTACAGGTGTGAGCCACTGCACCTGCCCATCTTCTTATTAATTTCTCATGTGTTGCCTTCTAATGACATATTCGCTTCATCTGCATTTTTATTGTAAGCACTTTGAAGGCAGGGACTGTCTACCTTCCCTAGTGCCTACCTTAGTGTGTGAGAGGGAGGTGGAGAAGATGATAAATGTTAGTGGATGGTGCTGTTAAGAAGGAGCCTGGCTTGAACTCTGGCTGACCTAGAAGAAAGGCAGGAAGTAGATTGGCTCAGGCTGAAGCTGATGGTGTCAGCTATAGCTGAAACCAGGACTGACTCCATTCCCAACAGTGGTGGCCGATCAGGTTTCGATCTCTGGGTCAGAGAAAGTATTGGCCAATGTGACAGTCCCCAGGTTTCATGACACACTGCCATCCAAGATTAATGTACCTCCTAGCCCTTCTTTTTTCTCTAGAGAAACAAACAATTCTTTTCAATTTTCTTTGTCCTTGTGGTATGGCAGTTTAAATAAGAAATGAAATCCTTGTCATTTTAAACAAAGAGTCAGGGCATGGTGGCTCATGCCTGTAATTCTGGCACTTTGGGAAGCCAGAGCATGTGGATCACCTGAGGTCAGGAGTTTGAGACCAGTGTGGCCAACATGGTGAAACCCTGTCTCTGCTAAAAAACAAAAAATAGCTGGGTGTGGTGGCAGGTGCCTGTAGTCCCAGCTACACAGGAGGCTGAGGTTGGAGAATTGTTTGAACCTGGGAGGTGGACGTTGCAGTGAGCCGAGATCGTGCCACTGCACTCCAGCCTGAGCAACAGTGCAAGACTCCATTTCAACAAACAACAAACAAACAGAGGCAAAAACAAACAAACAAAAAATCCCCCAAATAATTGACCTGAGAAATCGGATTTTAATTTGTGCATCCAGGAAAACCTAGTTAAAACATTATCACAAAAGGAATTGTGAAGGAGCACTGATAAGATCAATATCATTTTAAATGAAAAGTCTTCAAGATTGGTAGGTTGAGAGGAGGTTGTAGGTGAAGCTGATCTCAATCTTTGACAAGACTTCTATTTCAACCCTGCATTTTCACCTTTTTCAAAAAGCTGGGAAAATATGGTTTAAAGTATACCACAATGTGTACAGCTGTTTATGATAACTATAGAAATTGCCCGTAGACTGATATATTCATGAGGATCATTTACATGAGTCAATCTATAGCCCACTTGATTTCTTTTCTTCTCTTCTCTTTTCTTCTTTTTTTTTTTTGGAGGCAGGTCTCAGGCTGGAGTGCAGTGGTACAATCATAGCTCCCTGTATCCTCAATCTCCTGGGTTTAAACAATCCTTTTGCCTCAGTCTTCTGAGTAGCTGGGACTATGCAAGTGCCTGCAACAACACTTGGCTAATGTTTTTTTCTTTATTTTTTTTTTTTTAGAAAGAGTCTTGCTCTGTCTCCCTGGCTGGAGTGCAGTGGTGTGATCTTGGCTCACTGCAACCTCCGCCTCCTGGGTTCAAGCAATTCTCTGCGTCAGTCTCCAGAATAGCTGGGATTACGGGTGCCTACAGCCACACCCAGCTAATTTTTGTACTTTTAGTAGAGACAGGGTTTCAACCATCTTAGCCAGGCTGGTCTTGAACTCCTGACCTAATAATACCCCTTGCTGCTGCCTCCCAAAGTGCTGGGATTACAGCTGTGAGCCACCATGCCTAGTCCCTAGAATTATTATTAGTATTATTTTTTAAATAAAGACGGTGTTTCACCATGTTGGTCAGGCTGGTCTTGAACTCCTGACCTCAGGTGATCCACCCGCCTTGGCCTCCAAAGTTCTTGGATTACAGGCGTGAGCCACCGCGCCTGGCGTCCCACCTTTAAACCAAAGCGTGTGCCTCAAACCACTGTAGTAGACTTGAAGAAAATAGAAGAGTAGTTGTTAATATGTATCAAGCCCAGGCATTTAACAGAAATGGCATGACTCATTCTCAGGCGACCCTCCTGGCTGCTTTGTCCCTTTGGGGGTGTGGTTCCCCATGGCAGGATGCGAAGTGCACCGTGTGCAGAAGGTTGGCACCAGCAGCCTGTTTCATCTCTGGAGAAGCTCCCTACTGCTCTGTACTGCTTCCTCCTACTTAGAGGATGATGCTTCCTCCCAGCCATGCCCCAGGTACCGCCATGCCCATCCCTCCTGGGCTGGCCCACCCTGAAATCTGCTGCTGGGTGAAACAGCACTTACACCGAATGCTTCAGGTAGCACAGGACCCACAGCTGTGACTTTATGTGGCGACAGTCTAAGTAAGGTGAGGGGAGGTGGAGCACAGAATATTCTTTGAGGGTGCCCATTTTCTTTTTCTTTCTTTTGAGATGGAGTCTGGCTCTGTCACCCAGACTGAAGTGCAGTGGCATTATCTCGGCTCACTGCAGCCTCTGCTTCCTGGGTTCAAGCAATTCTCCTGCCTCAGCCTTCTGAACAGCTGGGATTACCGGTGGGTACCACCACATCCGGCTAATTTTTTTTTTTTTTTGTATTTTTTTATTAGAGACGGGGTTTCACCATGTTACCCAGGATGGTATCAATATTCTGGCCTCTTTATCTGCCCGCCTCGGACTCCCAAAGTGCTGGGATTACACGCATGAGCCACCACACCCCCTCAAGGGTGCCCATTTTTATAACGTTATTTTTCTAAATCTGCGTCTTCCCAGTCCCAAACCTTCTCCGGCTTCTTCCTGTTGCCTGTTTAACTCCTGCTTTCCTCTGTGTCCTCGCCAGTGTTAGTGGGGCTCTTGCTGGCTCTGAACTGGGGAGAAGGGCAGGCTGGTCTTTTGTGTAGAGTGAGAATCCTGGTTTGCTTCAACTCCACTTCTGTCCTTCACCTCTCCCCCAGTGCACTCCGCCATTTTCCTGTCAACTTACCTGGGGGTGAAACCATCTTAACACTCTTAATATTAAATATTAGCTTTCTTCTGAGGACCACACACTGTCACAAGGAGCAGAATTTCTTTCCATTAGCATGACTGTGTAATGTTTCTCTAGTGGTAATAAAGTAGGATTATTATTTGCAAAGCAGGATACAAAACGAATATACAGTAAATCTCAGTATTACAACAACAACAACAACAACAACAAAGAGATAGAAAAAAAAAAAGCCTAAATACTCATTTTGAAAAAGACTAAAAAGAAGTATGTCAAATATTAAAAGGTAAGCACTAGCCGGAGTAGGACTTCAGATAATTTTGTTTGTTTTCAGATAGGAACTTGCTCCGTCACCCAGGCTGGAGTGCAGTGGTACAAACATGGTTGCCATACTTGACTAGATTTCAGATATATATTTTTTGAAACAGGGTCTTACTTTGTCACCCACATTGGAATGCAGTGTCACAATCTTGGCTTACTGCAGTCTTGACCTCTGTTGGAAATAGAAGTCGGAAATAGATGCTCCGTACTGCAAAGAAAAATTAACACTGTATTGGGCCAAAGGATCTCTCAGCAAATAAATTCTTTTTACTTCCTGCAGAAAGGACACTCCCACTAGTAATCTTGCCACAGAGTACAACGAACAAAGGAAAGCAGATATATTGATTTCTTATGCATTTGGGGTTGTCCTTACTGTTGTGTCTGATCTCCATTGGCTGGAGCCAGACCTCACAATCTAAACTAAAACCCAATTGGCTAATAACTTGAAACTTTTCTAAACATGTAAAAGCAATGAAGAGAAAAAAGGGAAGTCCAAATAAGGAAGGGACATAGACTGCGACCTGGGACATGCCTGTGAGAACGTTCAGCACAGATATCTTGGTAAAGTACAATGACACGTGCTTGTAAGCACGTCTAACAGCTACATAGGATAGAGTTTCCAGCAAAAAGGCAAGAAGGCTTTTAATGAAAGTGTTTAAAACAAACTATTATTTCCAATTCTTATGAATTTTTCTTAAGCAAGAAAGGAAATATTGAAGAAGAGGAACTGTTCTATTTCCCACAACCTCCCAGGCTCAAGTGATCTTCCTCCCTCAGCCCCCCACATAACTGGGATTATAGGCACTTGCTATCATGCCTGGTTAAGTTTTGTATTTTTTTGTAGAGATGGGGGTCTCGCCATGTTGCCCAGCTGGCTTTGAACTTCTGAGCTCAAGGGATCTGCCTACTGTGGCCTTCTAAAGTGCTGGGATTATAGGCGTGAGCCAACACACCTCACCTGAGACCATTTTTAATCTTGTCCTTTAAATTGTCTATATTTCCCAAATTCTCTGCAATCAGTATGAATTAATTTTAAAATTTCAGGTTCGTGAAATTGGTTGAGACTTTTTTAGTGGCTTCTTATGTGCCAATTTTAGTAAATGTTCCATACATGCTTGAAAAGAATATATAATTCCTGTTTTGGGATGCAAATTTCTATCTTTATTTCCCTTCCACATAAGTCTTTATTTTTATTTTGTATTTTCTTTTTGAGATGGAGTTTTGCTCTGTCGCCAGGCTGGAGTGCAGTGGCACAATCTTGGCTCACTGCAACCTCCACCTCCTGGGTTCAAGTGATTCTTCCGCCTCAGCCTCCTGAATAGCTGAGACCACAGGTGTGTGCCACCATGCCCAGCTAATTTTTGTATTTTTAGTAGAGACGGGGTTTCACCATGTTGGCTAGGATGGTCTCGACCTCTTGACCTCGTGATCCATCCGCCTCGGCCTCCCAAAGTGCTGGGATTACAGGCATGAGCCCCCATGCCCTGCCTTATTTTGTATTTTTTAATTTTTGAGACAGAGTCTCTTTCTGTTGCCCAGGCTGGAGTGCAGTGGTGTGATCCTAGCTCACTGCAACACTTTGCCTCCTGGGTTCAAGTGATTCTCCTGCCTCAGCCTCCTGAGTAACTGGAACTACAGGCATGTGCCAGCAAACCTGGCTACATTTTGTATTTTTAGTAGAGACAGGGTTTCACCAAGTTGGCCAGGTTGATCTCGAACTCCTATTCCACCCTCCTCAGCCTCCCAAAGTACTGGGATTATGGGTGTGAGCCACCTTGCTCAGCCTAGATTCACTTTTTTTTTTTGAGATGGAGTTTTGCTTTTGTTACCCAGGCTGGAGTACAGTGGCTCAATCTCAGCTCACTGCAATCTCTGCTCCTGGGTTCAAGCAATTCTCCTGCCTCAGCCTCCCAAGTAGCTGGGATCCAGGAGTGCACCACCATGCCTAATTAATTTTTATATTTTTAGTAGAGCTGGGGTTTTGCCATGTTGGCCAGGTGGGTCTTGAACTCCTGACTTCAAGTGATCTACCCACCTCAGCTTCTCAAAGTGATAGGATTACAGGCAGGAGCCACTGTGTCTGGCCTGGATCCACTCTTCTTTGTCCATTTTCTTCTTTGTGTTCATAAACATTTCCACCAAAGGACCTATGAGCTATATTTATTTCCCTTAATTATACACTTATTTAAATTCATATTGCCCAATTTTGAAGCATGAATGGATACAGCAGGCTGGGATGAACAGATCAGAGATGGAAAATAAGGCTATGAAAAGGTAAAGATAGGGCTAGGTGCTGCAGCTCGTGTGCCCGTAATCTCAGCACTTTGGCGGATCGAGATGGGAGGATTTCACGAAGCCAGAAGTTTGAGACCAGCCTAGGCAAAGAATAATAAATTAACTGGCCATGGTGGCACACACCTATAGTCCTAGCTACTCGGGTGGCTGAGGTGGGAGGATTGCTTGAGCCCAGTAGTTTGAGGCTGTGGTGAGACATGCTTGTGACACTTCACGAAGCCTGGGTGACTCAAGAAACAAATAAACAAAAAAACAGTAAAAATAGATTTCAAAATAGTCTTGAAAGAAATGATTAAATAAATATATAGATAGGGAGGAGTTCAAAAGTAGAATATGGAAAAAAAACCAAGAATGACTAACAAAATATGGCATGTGTTAAACGTCAATTCTAACTGCTACTGTTTAATTATGGGCTGGACTTTATATACATTAGTGAATTCAATCCCATATATAGATTTAATTACTTCAATTGTACAGTTGAAACAGGTTTAGAGTGCTGGCTGTAAAACCACTCTGAGGCCAAAGAGCATATGAGTGGAATTTGAGCATGGATTTCAACCTAGAGCTATTTTAAACCAAAGCCTGTGCCTCAAACCACTGTAGTTTACTTAAAGAAAATAGAAGAGTAGTTGTTAAAATGTATGAAGCCCTGCTGTGTGCCAGGCATTCAACAGAAATGGCATGAATAATTCTCAGGTGACCCTCCTGGCTTTGTCCCTTCGGGGGTGTGGCTCCCCATGGCAGGATCTGCCAGGTGCACCGTGTGCAGAAGGTTGGGACCAGCAGTCTGTTTCATCTCTGGAGAAGCTCCCTACTACTCTGTACTGCTTCTTCCTACTTAGAGGATGATGCTTCCTCCCAGCCATGCCCCAGGTACCGCCATGCCCATCCCTCCTGGGCTGGCCCACCCTGAAATCTGCTGCTGGGTGAAACAGCACTTACACCGAATGCTTCAGGTAGCACAGGACCCACAGCTGTGACTTTATGTGGCAATGGGCTAAGGAAGGAGGGGCACAGAGTATTCTTTGAGGGTGCCCATTTTCTTTTTCTTCTTTTTTTTTTTTTTTGAGATGGATCTTGCTCTGTGGCATGATCTCGGCTCACTGCAACCTGTTCCTCCTTGGTTCAAGCGATTCTCTTGCCTCAGCCTCCCGATTAGCTGGGACTATGTACCACCACATCTGACTTTTTTTTTTTTTTTTTTAGTAGAGGCAGGGTTCACCATGTTACCTAGGATGGTCTTGATCTTCTGACCTCGAGATCCACCTGCCTCGGACTCCCAAAGTGCTGGGATTACAGGCATGAGCCACCACACCCCCCTCAAGGGTGCCCATTTTCATAATGTTATTTTTCTAAATTTGCATCTTCCCAGTCCCAAACCTTCTTCGGCTTCTTCCTGTTGCCTGTTTAACTCCTGCTTTCCTCTGTGTCCTCGCCGGTGTTAGTGGGGCTCTTGCTGGCTCTGAACTGGGGAGAAGGGCAGGCTGGTCTTTTGTGTAGAGTGAGAATCCTGGTTTGCTTCAACTCCACTTCTGTCCTTCACCTCTCCCCCAGTGCACTCCGCCATTTTCCTGTCAACTTACCTGGGGGTGAAACCATCTTAACCCTGTTAATATTAAATATGAGTTTTCTCCTGAGGACCACACACTGTTGCAAGAAGCAGAAATCCTTTCCATTAGCATGACTGTGTAATGTTCCTCTCGTGGTATTAAAGTAGGATTATTATTTACAAAGCGGGATACAAAACAAATATACAGTAAATCTCAGTATTACAATAACAATGACAATGAGATTAAAAAATACACATTTTGAAAAAAGATTGAAAAGAAGTATGTTAAATATTAAAAGAGGTAAACTCCGGCCAGAGTAGGATTTCAGATAATTTTGTTTGTTTTCAGGTAGCAGCTTGCTCCATCACCCAGGCTGGAGTGCAGTAGTGCAATCATGGCTCATTAATAGCATCGACCTCCTGGGCTCAAAGGATCCTCTTGCCTCAGCCTCCCAAATAACTGGGATTACAGGGAGATACCACCATAGCCAGCTAATTTATTTATTTATTTATTTGCATAGAAGGGGGTCTCTCTATGTTGCTCATGCTGGTCTTGAACTCCTGGCTTCCAGTGACCCTCCCACCTTGGCCTCCCAAATTGCTGGGATTACAGGTGTGAGCCATCATGCTTGGCTAGATTTCAGTTAATTTTTCTTTTCTTTTTGAGACCAGGTATTACTTTGTCATCCAGGTTGGAATGCAGTGGTACAATCTTGGCTCACCGTAGCCCTGACCTCCCAGGCTCAAGCAATCTTCCTCCCTCAATCTCTCAAGTAGCTGGTATTACAGGTGTGTGCCACCATGCTCAGCTGAATTTTGTATTTTTTGTACAGATAGGGATCTCACGATGTTGCCCAGACTGGCCTCAAACTTCTGAGCTCAAAGGATCTGCCCACTTTGGCCTTCCAATGTATTGGGATCAAGGCACGAGCCACCACACCCCACCTAAGATGATTTTTAATATTGTCCTTTAAGTTTTCCATATTTCCCAAATTCTCTGTAATCAGTATGAATTAATTTTAAAATGCCAGTTTCATGAAACTGGTTGAGACTTTTTTAGTGGCTTCTTATGTGGCTAGTTTTAGTAAATGTTCCATACATGCTTGAACAGAATATATAATTCTTGTTTTGGGATGCAAATTTCTATCTTTATCTACTTTTACGTAAGTCTTTATTTTTATTTTGTGTTTTTTAATTATTTGAGACAGAGTCTCTTTCTGTCACCCAGGCTGGAGTGCAGTGGTGTCATCCCGGCTCACTGCAACCTCCAACACCTGGGTTCAAGTGATTCTCTTGCCTCAGCTTCCTGAGTAGCTGGGACTACAGGCATGTGCCAGCACACCTGGCTAATTTTTGCATTTTTAATAGAGACAAGGTTTCATCATGTTGGCTAGGCTGTTGTTGAACTTCTGACCTCAAGTGATCTGCCTGCTTTGAGCTCCCAAATTGCTAGGATTCCAGGCATGAGCCACCTCATCCAGCCCCAGATGGTTTAAACTTACATACCTTCTTCATAGGGGAGATAGAGTTGGGGGAAATGCAGGCAATTGTGAAGAGTAGTAAATAAGTTTTTGGGGAAATGAATAGGCCCAAAGAGCAGACAATAGGTTTAAAATGATTAGGTTAGGCTGGGCGCGGTGGCTCATGCTTGTAATCCCAGCACTCTGGGAGGCCGAGGCAGGCGGATAACCTGAGGTCGGGAGTTCAAGACCAGCCTGACCAACATGATGAAACCCCATCTTTGAAAAAAAAAAAAGAAAAAGAAAAAAAATGATTAGGTTAATAAACTGAATGAGACTGGCAAATTATGGAGATAAAGCCTCTTAGTAATCTCTCAAAGCTGCCCTCAGAAGAATAAATTTAAAAAGTCTGTCTGAAAGTGGTGATGACTTTTATTATTTTTCTTTTTTTGAGATAGAATTTTGCTCTTTGTTTCCCAGGCTAGAGTACAGTGACACGATCTCAACTCACTCCAACCTCCACTTCCCATGTTCAAGCTATTCTCCTGTCTCAGCCTCCTGAGTAGATGGAATTACAGGCACCCACCACCATGCCTGGCTAATATTTGTATTTTTAGTAGAGACAGGGTTTCACCATGTTGACTGGGCTGGTCTTGAACTTCTGACCTCAGGTGATCCACCTGCCTCGGACTCACAAAGTGCTGGGATTACAGACATGAGCCACCACGCCTGGCCAACTTTTATTCTTGTTTCTTCTCCTATTCTTTTCTTCTGGTTAATCTTTCCTGGTTATTTGATGAGATTTTTAGGGAGGGGATTTGAGAAAATTACATTTCTTTTGGAAGATATTCTTTTTTCAGATGAGAAAATATCTGAGAGTCTCTCTCTGTGCTGGAGGGTGGATTGAGGGAAAATAAGAGAGGTTTAGAAAGTCTTTCGTTCTAAGCAGTTTCTGAGGCCTTCTAATTTTCCTTAGTTCAAAAGTGCTCAGCATGCCAAAGCACCATACTTTGGGGTATTATTCTCTAACCTCAATATGAGCATCTCCTCTCTACCTTTTCTCTCTCTCTCTTTCTTTCTTTCCTCTCCGCTCCCCTTTCCTCCCCTTCCTTTCCTTCTTTTCTCTCTCTCTTTCTCTTTTTGGAGACAGTCTTGCTCTGTCACCCAGGCTGGAGTGCAGTGGCACAATCTTGGCTCACTGCAGCCTTGATGTTCCAGGCTCAAGTGATCCTCTTGCCTCAGCCCCTGCAAGTGACTGGGACTACAGGTGACCAGCTATTATTTTTTAGGTTTTTTTTTTTTTTTGAGACGGAGTTTAGCTCTTGTTACCCAGGCTGGAGTGCAATGGCGCGATCTCGGCTCACCGCAACCTCCGCCTCCTGGGTTCAAGCAATTCTCCTGCCTCAGTCTCCTGAGTAGCTGGGATTACAGGCATGCGCCACAATGCCCAGCTATTTTTTTTTGTATTTTTAGTAGAGACGGGGTTTTGCCATGTTGACCAGGATGGTCTCGATCTCTTGACCTCGTGATCCACGCTCCTCGGCCTCCCAAAGTGCTGGGATTACAGGCTTGAGCCACCGCGCCCGGCCCCTTTTTAGATTTTGTAGAGGCATAGTCTCACTTTGTTGCTTGGGCTGGTCTCGAACTCCTGGCCTCAAGCTATCCTCCTGTCTCAGCTCCCCAAAGTGTTGGAATTACAAGACATAAGCCACCATGCTTGGCCACCTATTTTTTCTTATATAACTATATCATAATTTTGTTATATAAATATTCAGTGTTTAGAATATTAAAAACTATACAATTGTTATTCGCAGTTGAATCATGTCATATGCCATGATTTCTTCTCTTGCATAATGTTCTGTCTTTCCTTCAGTAAATAATTATTATTTTTTGTTTGTTTGTTTAATTTTCAATGAATGTCTCAGTAATTCAGCCCCCATATTCTTTCCCAATTGCTTAAGTGTTCTCTTGGTAAATATAGTTGTTTTTTTAATATCATCGTTTTCATTAAGTCCTTTCTGGAGCCTTCTGACTTATCCTCATCTGGACTGGTTGCCATCTACACTAGTACAGAGCTTGGTCACCCTGGAAAGCAGAATCTTTTACTCTCATGCTGGGAATTCTTTTTGCCTCTAAATGTCCTGTTTCCTGAGCCTTTTCTGGTTTTTATTATTAAATTTTTATGTATTTATCTTTTGGGATATCCTGCTTTAGAATGATAACATTATGCCAAATATGCCTAGTCTCCCCCTAATCAAAAGATCCTTTGTTTTACTTTTTCAGAGAATAAAACTTCAGTCTTATGCTGGTGTAGAGCAGGAACAGTTGCCTGACTGGGCAGTGTTTAGAGATCTGGGGGTTTAATTTAAACAGATTTGCAGATAAGTCTGGGCTTTGAGTCCATCCTTACATGTGCTTCCAGAGGTACCAGTGTTGCCAGTTCCTTGGTCTTTTGGATGTTTCTGTGGTGTAAATCAGACTGATTGCCAATTTTCCCCCCGTGACTTTCTTTTAGCTTTTCAGCCTCCAACATTTTGTTGCTATTAAAAGATTTTCTCTTCTTTTAATTCTAGAGGAATATATCTGTACATATATTTATATCCATATACATATATATGGATAAATATATATATATATATATATACTTATATCTCTCTGTATAAAATCTACTGTCATTTTTCTGAGGTTTCAAAAAGAAACAGAATTAGATGCTTGCTTTTAATATGCTATCTTTAACTGGGAGTGCCAGCTGGTTTTTGAAAACACACACAAAAATGATGGCTCTTCTAATTTTTTTTCCCACTCAGTATTTATTTAGACTTACCAGCACTTTTTTTCCCACCCCAACAATCCCAATGTTCAGCTCTAAGCACTTTTAAACAATTCTTTTGCATTTTCATACATATCTTTATACGGTTCATTCCCTTTAGATTTATTTTTTCTTATTTAGTAGTTCTTTCTATAAGGGACTATTGTTAGCAAATTAAGTGCTTGAATATCTATAAATTTTTAATTTTTCCTGACTCATGAATGATATTTTGCTGGAAAGAAATTTGGGCTCCCAATTATGTTTTCCAGCACATCAAAGATGTTACCTCATTGTCTTCCAGCATTTATTTTTGCTGATGAGAAGTCTTTTCTTCCAGGGTTCTTACCATTTCATTGCTGTAATCTGCCTTCCCTTTTTGTAGGCTATAGAATTTTCTCATTGTCCTTGTAGAATACTGGTTTCCCAAATATCATCAGGATAACCATTTAATATCACAAAGCTGAGTTTATTGTCTATCACAGTAAGTGAGTATGCTAACTTCACAGATAGCAACTCTGAGAAGGAATTGCAAGATCTGATTTATTGATATTTTGAAGTTTGGTTTAAAGTGCGTCTTTCAATGCATGGATTTCATTAAAATTGAGTAATTATCATCATACAATAGTTTAGAATTTGTAGAAACAGCAAGATAAGAATTTTGAGGAGTTCAAAGAGTCTCAGGATGTAGACTGTATATTGATGCTTTCTGGAGTTGCTGGATCTTTTGATAAGGTTTTACAGTGAACCAGGAAGTTATTTGCAACTTTCACTTTCTTTGACAAGTCTCTTAGGGTAGCAAAGTTATCCAAATGAAGACAATTGAATGGGAAAGTCCTGTAATAGCAGACAGCAAACTATGTAGGGGTGGATACTTTTGTTTTTTATTTTTCTCCTTTTTACTATTTTTCATTCTGAGAAGAAGGATGGACCATTAGTACTTGGGTGTGATCAATCCAGGTCCTTGCTGATTTGAGGTATCACAATTATGTATCAAGTTTCTGGGGATGGCTGGTTCAACCTCCAAGATTCGAAAGGTACATGTTTCAACCTCTATTAGCATAAAGTTTCACTGCTGTTTTCTTTGATGATGATTTTTTTTTTTTTAGAATCTCGCTCTGTCACCAGGCACCAGGCTGAAGTGCAGTGGCACAATCTCAGCTCACTGCAACCTCCGCTTCCCAGGTTCAAGCAATTCTCCTGCCTCAGCCTCCTGAGTAGCTGGGACGACAGGCACGCACCACCACACTCAGCTAATTTTTGTATTTTAGTAGAGACGGGGTTTCACTATGTTGGCCAGGATGGTCTCAATCTCTTGACCTCATGATCTGCCCACCTCGGCCTCCCAAAGTGCTGGAATTACAGGTGTGAGCCACCGCGCCTGGCGATGATTATTTGTTGAATTATTAGTTGGGACGCTAATGCACCTCAGCATTTAAGACTCTGGAGATCACCATCTGGACGCTGCAACACAGACAAATATACTATAAAAAGGATCACGTTCAGAGTTTGTCTTCTACTTCTCAACCAGGAGCCAAATGTGCCCAAAGTAAATCGAGACCGCAGATCACATCCCAAGTGCGAGGATCCCACAAAACCAAATTTGGTTTTATTAGCCAAATTACCCAATTTTTCTGAAGATATTGACTATTACAGAAAAGATTCCAGAGGTCTGCAGGGAGTACAACATTCTTCCCCTAAAAGAATAACTATTTCTTATGAAAGGTCAATATTAAATCCAAGTCATCTTCATTTTGCACCACTGCCTGTCCAATTTCTCTCTCTCTCTCTCTCTCTTTTATTTTTTGAGAGAGTCTTGCTGTGTTGCCCAGGATTGATTCACTGCAACCTCTGCCTCCTGGGTTCAAGTGATTCTCCTGCCTTGGCCTCCTGAGTAGCAGGGACTACAGGCATGAGCCACCACGCCCAGCTAATTTTTGCATTTTTAGTAGAACTGGAGTTTTATCATGTTGGCCAGGCTGGTCTTGAACTCCTGACCTCAAGTGATCCATCTACCTTGGCTTCCTAAAGTGCTGGGATTACAGGTGTGAGCCACTGTGCCCAGCCTCCAATTTCATGAACTTCTCAGGTGAATGGTCCGATAGCCTTGATGGCATTGTCTAACTTTCCTGTCACACTCTAGGATTCGCCTTACTTTTCAGGACTATTGTAACCCATGAAGTGAAGAGGTTTTGAGAAGAAGGAAAATAATCCAGAATTCTCCTTGAGTGGGTAGGATTTAGGTTTAAAAATGAAGTCCATGCGTAGTCTTTCTTCTACTTGAATTAAGTAATCTAATAATCTTTTTATAGAGAAGAAATAGAACCAAAATGGATCCTAAGTGACATTAGTGTCTCTCCTGAAAGCAGGTATTGGTTGATCAAGGTAATATGTTTCTGTCCAGCTTAAAGAAAATGGTTACTAGGTCTTTGTGCCACAATTTCAATATAAGTCATTGGAGGCGACCTACTAATCTATTTTTGGCCAAAATAACCCTATAAGATTATTTAATGGTTGTAACATTCTGACACTGCTCATCAAGAATAGTTTGGCATCATTTATAGCTAGATTGCAAGAAGCTGTAAGAAAACATACAAAAAAAAAAAAAAAAGGAATAGTTTGGCATCAGA
This sequence comes from Saguinus oedipus, assembly GCA_031835075.1. Classification (NCBI taxonomy): domain Eukaryota; kingdom Metazoa; phylum Chordata; class Mammalia; order Primates; family Cebidae; genus Saguinus; species Saguinus oedipus. The sequence goes on along the minus strand of CM063182.1, from coordinate 11,484,019 downwards.
CAAAGGAATCTGTAGTGTCAAAGTCACTAGATAGTTTTAAAGTAGAGTTTCTCAAGCTTGGCATTATTAACATTTTAGGCCAGATCATTTCTTGTTGTGGATGTTCCATAATAAAAACTTTGGCCTTTATCCCTGGTTCTGAGGAGAGACTCTATATTCTTGAAATTTCAGTGATAAATGTATCTCTGTTATGCTAATGGAGCAAACTTCAGGATGCAGTCTTGTCACTGGAAAGACCAAACACATAGGCACAGCATTGGGGCTTTCAGTTATACACCCTCTGGAAAGGAGAGAGGGGTTGGAGATTGGGTTTGATCATGTGGTCAGTGATTTAATCTATCATGCCTACATAATGAAACCCCAATGAAGATTCTGGACACTGAAGCTCAGAGAAGCTTCCTGATTGGTGAACACATGGATGCTGAGAAGGGAAATGTATCCTATGCTATGTGGGGAGGGCATGGTAGGTCTTCACTCCTTCCCAGGTCTTGCCCTATGTGTATCCTTTGTAATAAAGGTAGTTGTAGGTGTGCCACTTTTCTGAATTCTGTGAGTCATTCTAGTGGATTACTGAATTTGAGGAGGTCAGGAAAGCCTTTACATTCATAGACAATTAGAAGTGTGAGAGGCTTGGGGATCCCAAAGAATGACAGCTGGTGTCTGAAGTGAGAGCAGTCTTGTGGAGGACTTTGAATCTAACCTGTGGTATCTTCATTAACTCTGGGTAATTAATGTCAGAATTGTATGACAGAACTTCCCTTGGTGTTGATGCTGAGTGAGGGGCTCTCCTATGAACAGGAGGGTGTTTCTCAGCATCCCTGGCTTGAACCTGGGAGATAGAGGTTGCAGTGAACCGAGATCGCACCATTGCACTCCAGCCTGTGCGACAGAGCAAGTCTGTCTCAAAGCAAAACAAAATTAAGAATAGGGACCTGGCTGGGATCTGGCTGGGCATGGTAGCTCACGCCTGTAATCCCAGCACTTTGGGAAGCTGAGGTAGGCAGATCACCTGAGGTCAGGAGTTCAAGACCAGCCTGGCTAACATGGTGAAACTCCATCTCTACAAAAATACAAAAATTAGCCAGGCATGAGGCAGGTGCCTGTAATCCCAGCTACCTGGGAGGCTGAGGCAGGAGAGTTGCTTGAACCCAGGAGGCGGAGGTTGCAGTGAGCCAAGATTGTGCCATCGCTGTCCTCCAGCCTGGGCCACAGAGTGAGACTCCATCTCAAAAAAGAAAAGAATAGGGATCTAATGCATAAATAGGTGAAAATGGTATCAAATCAGCAACAGAGAAAAGAAGGTCAGAAAACAGAACACAAAAGAACGCAGATTAAAGAGTAGCAACCTGTGGTCCTACTGCAGAGACCTCAGATGGGAATGTCTGCATTCCCCACAGTCGTCTTATTGGGTAAATACTATCTCTTCCCAAAGACTGTATGTTTCTGCAGGTTTCTAAGAATGCACAGGTTAAGGTCTTCAATAAAGACAATCTTCCAATAGCTCAGGGATAGTTTATGTCTCCTTAGCTGAGGGACATCCTTCTTAGTTCTCGATTGCTGCCGTAACAAATTCTCATGAGCTTGTGACTAAAAATAACACAAGTTTATTTTCTTAAATTTGTAGAGGTCAGAAGTCTAAAATCAGCCCATGGAATGCATTCCTTCTGGAGACTTTAGGAGGCAATCTGCTTGTTTGCCTTTTCTGTTTTCTGGAGGCCACCTGTATTCATTGGCTCATGATCCATTCCTTGATTTTAAAGCCAGCCATGTGGTATTTTCAAATCCTTCTCTTTTTCTGCTTCTCTCATCCCATTGCTTTTTCTTTGTAAAACTCTTGTTTCCCTCTTATAAGGATGCTTGTAAGTACCTTGGTTCCACCTGGAAAATCCAAAATCATCTCTCTATCTCAAGGTAATTAATCTCTTCGCTTAATTATATCTTCATAGTCCCATTTTTCCACAAAAAGTAATGAATTCACAGATTTCTGGATTTAGGATGCAGTCATCTTGGGGGTGGCTCAGACATGAACTGGAGGATCAACACCTCACAGTTTTGCTGCTGTGCTAATTGTTAACAGCACTTTATAGGGTCATTTCCACCATGTGTTCAAGGGCTGTTTTTCTCTGAAGTCTGTTCCAAAAAACCAGGTCTCCAGATTTTTATTTTTATTTTTTGTCACCAACTCTGGAATTCAGTGGTGCAATCTTGGCTCACTACAATCTCCACCTTTCTCCTGGGTTCAAGTGGTTCTTCTGCCTCAGTCTCCTGAGTAACTGGGATTACAGACACCCACCACCACACCTGGCTAATTTTTGTATTTTCAGTAGAGATGAGGTTTCTCCATGTTGGCCGGGCTGGTCTCGAACTCCTGACCTCAGGTGATCCACCTGACTTAGCCTCCCAAAGTGCTGGGATTACAGGCGTAAACCACCATGCCAGCCCAGGTCTCCAGATTTTAAGTCATGCAAGGGCTGTTTAGAATAATGTTGAAGAACAGCTTCTCCTACCTATTGATGATAAAAATGGGTGTACTGTATTAGTCCCTTAAGATAGTTGACCACATCATCTTGGAACAGGATGATGTCTAGATTTAGAGGTAAACTTTCTAGACTCCTGAGCCAGCCCATTACTAAGTCATGGGTAAAGAGTTGCTAAGCCCCAGAAACAGTTGATTGCGTTATCATTAAAGCCAATGACAATACCTTAGGCCATAGATGAGAGTCTTGGAGAATTTTGCTAATTTGAATTTTAGAATTTCATTATTTTTTTCTATCTTTTCTGAATATTGGGAGTCATATGGACAGTGAATTATCTGAATGTGTCAGGACTCTGTAAAGCTCTTTAATAACAGTCCCAGCAAAATCACTAGAAAGATAGAATTTCCCTGATTGGAAAGACCATATCAAGTATTTTTTTTTCCTCTCTGCAATTTCTCTCTATTCTGTCTAGCCTTTCTAAAGATTTTGACAATGACTCTCAACTGAGAGCAAGATAAGAGCTTAAAATCAAACATAAGAACTTTTTTGTGTTCAAATAGAAGTTCAATTTTAAGATGCAATTGAGTTTTGAGGGTTGCCGGCCAGCTAGGAAAAAGAGGGGAACAGATAAGAGAAAAAGATAGGGGCAGAGGGAAATTTAAGGAACATAAGATGAGGATAAGGAGTAATAGAATAAGGACTATTCCGTTTGGAGTTGCAATTTAGGGAGAAAGATCATTTTAAGTATTTTTTTCCCCCTGGCCAAGAAATCACTTCAGGAAGCTATTTGGAATTTGAATTTCTTTCTTCTTCTTCTTTTTTTTTGGGATGGAGACTCGCTCTGTCACCCAGGGTGGAGTGCAATGGCCCAATCTCGGCTCACTGCAACCTCTGCCTTCCAGGTACAAGCAATTCTCCAGCCTCAGCCTTTTACATAGCTGGGATTACAGCCAGGTACCACCATGCCAAGCTAATTTTTGCATTTTTAGTAACTGGGATTACAGACACCCACCACCACACCTGGCTAATTTTTGTATTTTCAGTAGAGATAAGGTTTCTCCATGTTGGCCGGGCTGGTCTCAAACTCCTGACCTCAGGTGATCCACCTGACTTAGCCTCCCAAAGTGCTGGGATTACAGGCGTAAACCACCATGCCAGCCCAGGTCTCCAGATTTTAAGTCATGCAAGGGTTGTTTAGAATAATGTTGAAACCAACGGGTTTTGCCATGTTGGCCAGGCTGGACTTGAACTCCTGACCAGAGGTGACCCACCTGCCTCCACTGCACTGCAGGCTGGGCGCTAGAGTGAGACTCAATCTTAGAAAAAAAAGGAAAGAAAATGAAACACAGAATGTTTGTTTAGGTACTCAAAGCATAGTTTCTACTGAAACTATATTGGTATGTATTGCTCTCATATCATTGTGAAAATGGAAAAATCCTATGCTGAACCATTGTTAAGTTGGTGACTGTATATATAGACATACGTTTATGTAAATATATGTAATTTATTTCTAATTTTCTTCTATTATAAGAGACACATGAAAATATTTAGTTTAATCTCCTAAAATGAAACTAAAATCTCATATATAACCACAATGCCATTATGACCCCTAAGGAAATTGACAATAATTCCTTAATTTCTTTTAATATTTGGTCCATATATATATATTTTGAGATAGAGTCTTGCTCTGTCTCCCAGGCTGGAGTGCAGTGCCATGATCTTGGTTCACTGTAACTTTGGCTTACTGTAACTTCTGCCTTCCAGTTCAAGTGATTCTCTTGCCTCAGCCTCCTGAGTAGCTGGAATTATAGGCATGTGCCACCATGCCTGTTTAATATTTGTAATTTTAGTAGAGGTGAGGTTTCACCATGTTGGCCAGGCTGGTCTTGAACTGTCGGCCTCAGGTGATCTGCCTGCCTTGGCCTCCTAAAGTGCTGGGATTACAGGCATGAGCCACTGTGCTCAGCCCTTTTGAATTTAGAATGTAATCTCTTTACCATGTTCTTCTTCTATTACCTTGACTTATTAGATGTAAGAGGCCAGTTGCCTTAAAGGATGTCTCATATATCTGTCTTGTTTGCTTCATCATAGTGTCATTTACATTTCCCCCCTACTCTTATGTTTTCTGTAAACTCAGATTTATGTCAAAACTGAATTCTATGTCAGATCATTTGTGGATTTCCATTTTTTGTTACTGGTGCTTTAATTTGAACATTTGGTGGTGTCATGTTTTCCTGATTATTTGTGTTTCTATGACCATGTGTTGGTATCTGCACATTTGAAGAAACAGGTACCTATTCTGCTCTTTTCTTTCTTTGTTTTTATTTATTTATTTATTTATTTTTTGAGACGAGTTTTGCTCTTGTTACCCAGGCTGGAGTGCAATGATGCGATCTCGGCTCACTGCAACCTCCGCCTCCGGGGTTCAGGCAATTCTCCTGCCTCAGCCTCCTGAGTAGCTGGGATTACAGGCACGCGCCACCATGCCCAGCTAATTTTTTGTACTTTTAGTAGAGATGGGGTTTCACCCTGTTGACCAGGATGGTCTTGATCTCTTGACCTCGTGATCCACCCACCTTGGCCTCCCAAAGTGCTGGGATTACAGGCATGAGCCACCGCGCCCAGCCCCTAATTTTGTATTTTTAGTAGAGACTGGGTTTTACCATGTTGGCTAGGATGGTCTTGACCTCTTGACCTCGTGATCCGCATGCCTCAGCCTCCCAAAGTGCTGGGATTACAGGTGTGAGCCACCTTGCCTGGCAATCTTTTCTTTTTTTTTAAGACAGAGTTTCACTCTGTTGCTCATGCCGAAGTGCAGTGGTGTGATCTTGGCTCACTGCAACCTTCATCTCCTGGGTTCAAGCAATTGTTGTGCCTTAGCTTCCCAAGTGGCTGGAATTACAGGTGTGCATCACCATGCCTGATTAATTTTTGTAATTCTAGTAGAGATTGGGTTTTGACATTTGGCCAGGCTCATCTCAAACTTATGGCCTCAAGTGATCCACCTGCCTTGGCCTCCCAAAGTACTGGGATTACAGGTTTGAGCCACCTCACCTGGCTATTTCAATCTTTACAGATTGACTTTGATAGGAAAAGCCCTTTACCAGTCAGCCTTACCGGAGTTTCTTGGTGGGTCATCATGGCAGGCTTACTTCTGGAGGCATCAGGCAGACTGGCCTGGTATCCGAGTCCACAGGGCCTGGGCATCATGCCTGGGTCTGTGGGGTTGGGCCTGGAGCCTGGGTCCACTGTGTCAACTTTGAAACCTAGATCTGCAGGGACAGGCCAGGATCCTGGATCCATGGGTGCTGACCTGAAGCCTGAGTCCACAGAAGCTGACTTAGCACCGAAGTGGGTCTTGAGCCTTAGTCTGTAAGGGCTGGCCTGGCATTGGGATAGGCTTGGTGTCCAAGTCTATAAGAATGTTTCTGGAGTGTGAGCCTGTGGGGGCACACCTAGATCTTGGGTCCATGGAGGCCACCCTAAGGTCTGCATCTGCAGGGTCTAGTGTAGAGCCTGTTTGCAGTTGCTGGCCTGGTACCTGGGTCTGCAAGGGCTGGCTAGGAGGCTGGGTCTGCAGTGGCCGACCCGGTGTCTGAGGCCACAGCGCTGTGCTGAGGTGGGCCTGGAGGCTGGGTCCACAGGGCAGGCTTGTGTCCTGGAGCCACAGGGGCTGGCCTTGAGCTTGGGTCTCAAACCCCATTTGTTAGAGCCTGTTACATAATTTGGCATTAGCTTAAGCATTGTATTTCATTTGTAGTAGACTTTTACTGAAGTTTTATGACCTACTCACCAGTCTTCTTTATTCATAACACAGATTGCAAGGATTAGAAAAATACCTGATCACTGAAAAACAGCTTAAATAATCTGTAATTTGGCTACAGAAGAAGTATTTGAGGAAAATTTAGAGGTTGAATTAAGAATTTTAAAAGTTGGCCGGGTGCGGTGGCTCACGCCTGTAATCCCAGCACTCTGGGAGGCTGAGGTGGGTGGATCACCTGAGGTCGGGAGTTCAAGACCAGCCTGATCAACATGGTGAAACTCCATCTTTTATTAAAAAAAAAAAAAGTTAAAAAAAAATAAAAAAAGAATTTTAAAAGTTTATTATAATGGCCTTAATCTTTGATGAAGTCAGATATACTTCCTTATTAAAGGGTAATTGTAGATAAAAAAAGACTTCAAGGAGTATTGTGTCTGTTACAAAATGTTCCTAGCTATTTGTGTAAATATAATATATAAAATACGTATAAAAATATAATATAATATATACTGTATATAATATAAATATATATTATATAATAAATATAAATATGTGTAATATATATTATATAATATGTACATTAAAATATATATAAAATAAATACAATATATAAAAAATGTATATATTTGAGAAGTTTTGTTCTTGTCTCCCAGGCTGGAGTGCAATGGCATGATCTCAGCTCACTGCAACCTCTACCACTTTAGTTCTAGCAATTCTCCTGTTTAGCCTCCAGAGTAGCTGGAATTACAGGTGTGCACCACCAAGCCCAGTTAATTTTTTATTTTTAGTAGAGATGGAATTTCACCATGTTGGCCACACTGATCTTGAACTTTCAACCTCAGGTGATCTGCCTGCCTCAGCCTCCCAAAGTGCTGGGATTACAGGCATGAGTCACTGCACCTGACCTATATTTTTAATTAATAGATAAATGGCATAGCTTCAAGCCATGATTATTTTCCTCAGTCTGTAATAGTTTCACTTCTGTCATGCATCTGCTTGATGGTCTCCATGATATCATTAGGACTTTTCCATAATTGTGGTTCCACATTCAAAATAGGTCATGAAAGTTAGGTTAGCTAAATTTCAATTATTCATAGGAGAGGAAAGGTTGGGATTAAATGTACAATAGATTAAAAATCTTTATAATAGCCACCTTCTTTACCAGGGATCTTAAGTAAATGAACACGGCAACAAAAAGCATGGAAGGCCAGGCTCAGTGCCTTATGCCTGTGTTAGAAGCAAATTCTTGATGCCGCTAAAGAAATACCACTGGAACATAAATTTTCTCAGCAATGCAATATTTACTTCTATAGAAGGGTGTGTCTCAGCTGGGCTTGGTGGCTCATGCCTGTAATCCCAGCACTTTGGAAGGCTGAGATGGGTGGATCACGAGGTCAGGAGTTCAAGACCAGCCTGGCCAAAATGGTGAAACCCTGTCTCTACTAAAGATATACAAAAATTACCCAGGTGTGGTGGTGTGTGCCTGTAATTCCAGCTACTCAGAAGGCTGAAGCAGAGCATTGCTTGAACCTAGGAGGTGGAGGTTGCAGTGAGCCCAGATCATGCCACTGCACTCCACCCTGGGTGATAGAGTAAGACCTTGTCTCAAAAAAAAAAAAAAAAAAAAGGAAAGATATGTCTCATAGGTGGAGCAATGGCAAGAGCATACCTGAACAGGGGATGGGAAGGGGCTCTTATCCCTGATGCAGGTAGCCCCTACTGTTGTGTCATTCCCCTATTGGCTAGGGTTGGACCACACAGTCTAAGGTAATTCTGATTGGCTATTTTAAAGAGAGCAGGACTGTGAGCCAGAGTGGCAGGGTAAGCAGTTTTGCTGGGAAAGACGGTTATGAAACAGGTAACTAAAGTTGACTCAAGATAGAGCAGATGACCAAGGATATCCAGGACTTGAACTCAGATCTGGAACAAGTAAACTTAATAAATATTTATAGAGCTCTCCACTTTAAATACACAAAACATACATTCTCCACTTTAAATACACAAAATGTTGATCGGCCATTATTAATACCCATTTTTAGAATAAAGCAATATCCCCGTTCTCTCTCCCTCTTTTTCTTCCTCTTTCTTCCTCTCCTTCACTCCTTTTTTTCTTCTTTCTTTCCTTCTCTCCTTTAAAAAAAAAGAAGAAGAAGAAGATAGAGCAGGTGACCAGGGGTCAGTCAGGATGGAGTAGGTGACCAGAGGTGACTCAGGGTCAGAGCTCAGGACGGAGCAGGTGACCAGGGGTACAAATGTGAACCACTGATTACAGCTGGTGGGAAGGTTGTTTAGTAGGGTGAAGAGAACAAGGAAGTTAAACCTTAAAATGGAGAACAAAGAATAGGGGAACTCAACAAACTGACATATTGATTCTTTGAAGAGAAATTTTAAAACTCACTGTATTTAACACCTGTAATCCCAGCACTTTGGGAGGCCAAGGCAGGTGGATCAATTGAGGCCAGGAGTTTGAGACTAGCCTGGCCAACATGGTAAAACTCCTTGTCTACTAAAAATACAAAATTAGCTGGGTGTGGTGGTGCATGCCTGTAATCCTAGCTTGAATCCGGTAGGCGGAGGTTACAGTGAGCTGAGATTGTGCCATTGCACTTCACCCTGGGTGACAGAGCGACATGCTGTCTCAAAACAACAACAACAACAACAACAACAACAACAACAACAACAACAACAACAACAAAATGCAGGCAGAAAAAAGGGTCAGGGAAAGAAAAAGAGACCTAGGAAGAATTCAGCTCTTAGCCACTGGGGGCTGCTCTGGTGTTTCTTATAAGAGTCTCTGTGCAGCAAACACAGTTTACCAGCCAGGAAATCTCCCATAAAACACTGGAGAGCCCAAACAGGAGGAAAACATGGTCACCAAAAGAGGAAACTGTGGAGTCAGAGCTGTTAGTCCCTGGTAGGTTAAGGATGGATCATGAAGAAGGGATCTCATTTGAGGACTTAACTATTTATGAAAGTCTGGTAGGGAAGAAGTAGGTGGGCCAAACCACAAGACATCTGAACATTATAGAGCTCAGATTTCCTCCTAATCAGAGAGGATAACAGGAAGGTAAATACCTCTGGGGAAGAGGTGTCAAATTCACGTGGAGGTGCAACTGACTAACATCAGGCACTTTCCTGAAAGTGAACTTTTATGGGACAGAGGAAGGAAATAAATATTTCCTCCTATTTCCTTTTTAAATTTTTGCATCTTCTATGATATCTGAAAATGTTTCCTTCTAAAATAGTTTCTAATGACAAACCTTTCTATTATGGAAATGATGAAAAAAAAAAATATATATATTACTCCTATTCCCACAAGGCAAAGATAACTTCTGCTGATTTAGTGAATTTATTTTCAGTTTAAGGTTTGACACTGGAGGTATAGAATAAATTTATAAGACAAAACATTTGGAAACCATATTAATTTTTAAACTCTGGTATATGAAATATTCATTGTTTCGAATTTACCAAATGCATAAAAACGCAATAAGATGATTAAAAAAAATCATCCCAAATCCTAACACTTAGAGATAGACATAATTATATTTTGCTGTTTTATCTTCCATTTTTCCCTGTGCCTACACAGATGCACATATATGTTTATGAAAATTAGAATCATAGTGCACATAACTATTTTGTAAACTGTCTTTTTTTTTCTGCTTAGGAGTATTTTATGACTACTGCTCCATTCACTAAATATTTTTTAATACAAACTGTTTTAAACAGTTACATATTATTTTGTTATATAAATGTATTATCCTGTCCCAATTAGAAAGGGACATTTTAAAAATTGCAAGGAAAGAAGTTGTTTTCTAATACTCTTCAGGAATTTGAAAATAACAGTTTAAATTCAAGCAATTATAAAATTCTTATTTGTCTATAAAAGAAGATTCAATAAAGAAGCTCAAGTAGGAGACAATAAAAATAAAAATAAAGCAAAATAGAAAAATCATAAAAAGAATGAAAAGAAAGCAAAACAATAACAACACCATCTTATAATTTTATAAGTCTATAGTTTAGTTTTCTTTTAACTCAGATGTGGAAAGTAGAAATGTTCTTTTATAAAGTTTCTTTCTTGTTAAAGAATAAGTGTGCTAATAACTTTGTTAAGCCCCCTTTCCTGTTTAGAAAAGTTTTAAGTTGTCAGCTAATCGGGTTTTAGTTTATATTATGAGGTCTGGCTCTAGCCAATGGAGATCAGACACAGCAGTAAGGATGACGCGAAGTGTGTAAGGGATAAATTTGTCTGTTTCCCTTTGTTCTCTTGTGGCAAGATGGCTAGTGAGAGTACCCTTCCTGCAATCCAGGAAATAAAAATTGCATTGCTATAAGATCTGTTGTCTCAGTGCTAATTTTTCTTTGCAGCACCGAACATCTATTTCCAACATCAAATGAATCTGCCTAGTGAGATGCAACTAGTGGAAATTCCATGTTAGCATTTACCCTGCAAATACTCCAACTCAATCTACTCCAAACCCAAACTGATTTCCTTTTGCTCCCCTATCTCGTTAGGAATGTGTCTCCCTTACCTTCAGTTGTTATTCTAAAACCTAAACTCAGGTTCCCTTGGTTCCTTCGTCACCCCCATGTGACTCAGTGTACTGAACTAAATTATTAATATATCAATTCCTTACCTTCTAGTCTTTCAAACCACCCCTCTCTTTCACCATCACTGTCACTCCTTACATGGTCCCTCCTTATTTCCTTATTTTTATTATTTTTATTGAGACGGAGTTGCCCAGGCTGGAGTGCAGTGGCACAATCTCAGCTCACTGCAACCTCTGCCTTCTGGGTTTTCAAACGATTCTCCTGCCTCAGCCTCCCAAGTAGCTGGGATTACAGGCACCCACCACCACTCCTGGCTAATTTTTGTATTTGTAGTAGAGATGGGGGTTTTACCATGTTGGTTAGGCTGGTCTTGAACTCCTGATCTCAGGCAATCTGCTAGCCTTGGCCTCCCAAAATGCTGGGATTACAGGTGTAAACCACTGCACCGACCTAGCAGTCACCTTTTAAGTGCAAATTTTGCGCTGGGTATGGTGGTTCATGCCTGTAATCCCAGCACTTTGTTAGGCCCAGGCGGGTGGATCACCTACCTGTAATCCCAGCAACTCAGGGGGCTGAGGCAGGAGAATCGCTTGAACTGGGGAGGCAGAGGTTGCAGTGAGCTGGGATCGAACTGCTACACTTCAGACTGGGTGACAGAAGTGTCACCACCTTTTTTTTCTTCTGTCTCAAGAAAAAAAAAAAAAAAAGAAAAATTAGAAAAAAGCCAACTTCCTTTTGTCCCAGCTGCTTAAAGTAGTTTGATGGCTCCCTGCTGATGGTAGAAAAATTCCAGGTTCCTTAGAATGGAGGCCCCTGTCTAGCCTCATTTCTGGCTATTTCTCACCTTGAATTGTATTGTACGCCAGTCCTAAGAAACCATGTGAAAATTCAAAAGATTCCATGTTCTTTCTATCTTCATGTCTTTGAATGGGCTTAAGATCACTTAGCCTGTTCTTCCCTTCCTTTTTGCTTGGCTAATTCTACTCATCATTTAGAGCTCATCTGCAAGGTGATCTCACCAGGTATATATGTCTCTCCCTCTTCTCACTCTCCAGTCTATGCAGTTACCTCTTTCATGTGCTGTGTAGCCCCCAAAGCATAATTCTATTATAGTGCTTATCCTACTGCATCGTAATACCTGTTTATTATTTCTCATACTAAACTGTGAACCATCTGAGTTAGGGACACTGGTTTTTAGCCCTACATTTTATTTTAGAAATATATTTATTTGATTATTTATTTTTATAAGACAAAGTTTCACTCTTGTTGCCCAGGCTGGAGTGTAGCGGCGTGATCTCGGCTCACTGCAATCTCCACCTCCCGGTTTCAAGCGATTCTCCCGTCTCAGCCTCCTCAGTAGCTGGGATTATAGGCGCCTGCCACCACGCCCAGCTAATTTTTGTGTTTTTAGTAGAGACGGGGTATCACCATGTTGGTCAGGCTGGTCTGGAAATCCTGACCTCGTAATCTGCCCACCTCAGCCTTCCAAAGTGCTGGGATTACAGGCATTCCATATTTTTCTGCTTAGTACTGGGGACATTGTAAATATTTTCCTCAGTGAATGATTAACACTTGGCCTGAAAAAGGGCTCAAACCATTCATCAACAGGTGTTAGAGTCAAGAAAATAAATACTGATGTGTGGGAACTTCTCAGGACCTGAGATATAGCTTCGAGCACTTGAGTGAGAGAGATCAAATGTCCCTCATAAGTAAGGAAAAGTTTGTTTCTGTGAATCCATGCTTTGTTAAGTGCATGGGTGAAGTGATTTAAAAGCATGTTTATAGGGGTATGGTGGTGCGTATTTGTAGTCCCAGGGCTGATTGTGAATTTGAGCTGAGCCCAGTTTGGGCAAAATAGAGAGACTGTAGTCTCCAAACAAAACAAAACAAGACAAAAAAAGAGAAAATTTATAAAAAAACATGTTCACAAATACTTTGGAAGTTCTCCTTTTCAAAAGTAAAGCCCAATACGCCTGCTTTTGAATGTGGGTTGTACTGCCTGACTTTCAATGAATAAGATGTTGTGGAAATGATGATGTGTAACTTCTGAAACTAGGTCGTAAAAGATGATGCGATTTCCTCCTTGTTCTTTCTCTGGAATAACTGGCTATAGGGAAACCAGTGCCATCTTGTGAGGACACTCAAGCAACAAAATGAATATGCCCAAATGGCAAGGAACTGAGGCCGCCTGCCAAAAGCCAGCAAGACACTGAAGTCTATTGCTAACAGCCGTGTGAATGAATCATTTAAGAAGTGGTTCCTGGCCAGCCAGGTGCAGTGGCTCATAGCTATAATCTCAGCACTGTGGGAGGTTGAGGTGGGAGGATCACTTGAGGCCAAGAGTTCAAGACCAGGTTGGGCAACATAGCAAGCTCCTGTCTCTACAAAAAATTTTAAAAATTAGCTGGCATGGTGGTGTATACCTGTAGTCCTGGATGTTCCAGAGGCTAAGGCAGGAGGATTGTTTGAGCCTGGGAGTTTGAGGCTGCAGTGAGCTGTGATTGTGCCACCCTGCACTCCAGCCTGGGCAACAAAGTGAGACCCTGTCTCAAAAAATAAAACAAAAAATACCCATAAGAGTAGTAGATTCTCCATCTCCAGTTGAGCTTTCAGATAACTTCAGTCTCAGCTGACGTCCTGACTGCGACCTCAGGAAAGACACTCCTCCAAACTATCTAGCTAAGTCGCTTTTTAACTCCTGACCCACAGAAACTGTGAGATAACACAATTTGTTAAGCTTTTCATTTTGGAGTAGTTTCTTATACAGCAATAGATAACCCACTCAGTAGGCAAGGCCAGGATCACTCTGAGCTCCTTGTGTTGAAGAAGCATGGCTGCTTTCTGGCAGGCAGCACTGAGAACTTTCAAAGCCTGAAAGTACCTCTGGTCTCAGTGAAAGTATTCGCATCTTGAAATGTAACTGTGGCTTTTATAGGTACCCCAAGGGCCCTAAAGAGTTCCAGACACAGCATAATTAGGTGGGCAGCTCAACCAGTTCACCGAATTGGCTGTTTTTCTCTATCAGCGAAAAGAGAAGTATCTTAGCTCAGTTTGTGCTGCTGTAACAGAATCCCACAAACTGGGTCATTTATAAAACACAGAAATTTATTTGTCACTGGAATCTGGGAAGTACAAGATTGAGGTGCCTGGCCAGGCACAGTAGCTCACACCTATAATCCCAGCACTTTGAGAAGCTGAGGCGGGTGGATCACCTGAGGTCAGGAGTATGAGATCAGCTGGGCCAATATGGTAAAACTTCGTCTCTACTAATAATACAGAAATTAGCCAGCAGTGATGATGCACGTCTGTAATTCCAGCTACTCGAGAGGCTGAGGTAGGAGAATTGTTTGAATCTGGGAAGTGGAGGTTGCAGTGAGCTGAGATCACGCCACTGTATTCCAGCCTAGGTGACAGAGTAAGACTTGTCTCAAAAACAAAAACAAACAAAAAAAAAACAAACAAACATGAGATGCCGACCTCTGGTGGGAGCCTTCTTGCTGTGTCCTAACATGGCAGAAGGTGTCACATAGCAGAAAGGCAAAGGGGAGAGGGAGGGGACAGAGAGAGAGGGAAAGGTGGGCAGAATTTGTTCTTTTATAAAGAATCCACCCCCATGATAAGAACATGAATCTATTCATGAGGACAGGGTCTCATGGCCTAACCACCTGTCAAAGTTTTCACCTCTTACTTCTGTTACAAGGATAATTAATTAATTAATTATTTTTCCTGAAGCATCTGGATTGATACAATTTAATTTTTTATTTAAAAATATTTTTAAAAAATAGAGAAGGGGGTTTCACTATGTTGCCCAGGCTGGTCCTGGGGACTCCCGAGTTCAAGTGATCCTCCCACCTTAGCCTCATAAAGTGCTAGGATTACAGGTGTGAGCCACCATGCCAGCTGGTAATTAAATTTTAACATGAGTGTGAGAGGAAACAAATATTTAAACCATAGTAGGAAGGTTTCCAGCAAAACTCTCAGGCCTTATTATTTGACATTAGGACCCCAAAACATATACAGCTGAAAGAGAGAGAGAGAGAGAAAAAAAACATTGGTAAAGGAGATACCATCTTTTTCTCAACTTCCCTGCTCTACCTCATAAATACAGCACCTGTCTTTGAGTTCTGTTTATAAATCTGAGCTGTAAGGTTGTTTTTTTTTTGTTTGGTTTTTGAGAAAGTCTTGCTCTGTCACCCAGGCTGGAGTGCAGTGGAATGATCTTGGCTCACTACAACCTCCGCCTCCTGGGTTCAAGCGATTCTCCTGCCTCAGCCTCCTGAGTAGCTGGGATTACAGGCATCTGCCACCACTCTCAGATAATTTTTTGTATTTTTAGTAGAGATGGAGTTTCACCATGTTGGCCAGGCTGGTCTTGATCTCTTGACCTCGTGATTCACCCTCAGCCTCCCAATATGTTGGGATTATAGGCGTGAGCCACCTCACCCCGCTTGAGCTGTAAGCTTTTTCACTGGACAGTGAGGGTGAGTTCTGATGGAATATTATGGTAAAATAAAGAAAGAACTGATGACTCCAATGGGACATTGGAATAGTCCTTGATTAAATTCTCACACACTCTGTTAAGGGGATTCCCTTATATTGTGAACTCTTGAACCAGAAGGAACTGGGCTCAAATTGAGGTATTCTGCTTGTAAGCTCTGTGTCAGTGGATGCTTTTTTTTTTTTTTTTGAGACAGAGTTGCTTTGTTGCCCAGGTTGGAGTTCAGTGGTGTGATGTTGGCTCACTGTAACTTTTGCCTCCTGGATTCAAGAGATTCTTGTGCCTCAGCCTCCCGAGTAGCTGGGACTACAGTTGTGCATCACCACACCTGGCTAATTTTTTGTATTTTTAGTAGAGAAAGGGTTTCACCATGTTGCCCACGCTGGTCTCTAACTTCTGAGCCAAGGCAATATGCCCGCCTCGGCGTCCCAAAGTGCTGGGATTACAGGCGTGAGGCCACTGTGCCAACTGTGGTCACATTCCTAAACTGCCTTAGTTCCAGCTTCCTTATGTCTAGAATACAGGAAAAGAATACTGATCAGTCGGGTGTGGTGGCTCACGCCTATAATCCAAGCACTTTGGAAGCCAAGGTGGGTGGATCACCTGAGGTCGGGAGTTCAAGACCAGCCTGACCAACAAGGTGAAACCCTGTCTTTAAAAAAAAAAAGAATACTGATCATGGCCATTGAACAGATATTGTTGAATGTTGATCATATGTCAGGTAATTAGTGAAGTTCTGGGCACACAAATGGCCCCTTCTCTTAAGGACTTCTCAGCCTAGTTGAGAAAACAGACAAGTTAACACACACTTTAATTTTAAGATTCTGGTTCGTGCCTCCAGAGGGATAACTGGTCCCAGGGGGTTCTAAAGGGCAGATAGTTAACTCAGTCTTGGCTGCATGAAGCTGGCATGGAAGGTTTTCAAGAGGGAAGGCTTCTGAGATAATACCTGAAAGATGAGTAGATAGTAACTAGAAGAATGTTGGGAGCAGGCAGGGGTCCTTGCAGAAAAAAAACACCATTTACAGAAGATTGGAAGGCCGGGTGCAGTGGCTCACATCTGCAATCCCAGCACTTTGGGAGGCTGAGGTGGGTGGATTACCTGAGGTCAGGAGTTTGGGATCAGCCTGACCAATATGGTGAAACCCTGTCTGTACTTAAAATACAAAAAATTAGCTGGCATGGTGGCACATGTCTGTAGTCCCAGCTACTCAGAAGGCTGAGGCAGGAGAATGGCTTGAACCTGGGAGGTGGAGGTTTCAGTGAGCTGAGATCAAGCCACTGCACTTCAGCCTGGGCAACAGGGCAAGACTCTGTCTCAGAAAAAAAAAAGAAAAAAGAGAATTGGAGAGGAGAGTTAGCTGGTGCATTCAGGGACTGGAGGTAGCTTTGTATGGTTGGAAAATGGGGTGCTAGGTTGAGATTAAGAAAGGCTAAGAGGTCAACAGAAGCCAGACGGAGAAGGACTTCACGGGGTTGGTGTAAAACTTAAATGAGATATGTGGAATGTATTTAACTAATGGTTCCTTCCTGACTTAATCTTGTGCAATGAAGAAAGATATTCTGCAATAGGGAGAGTTTTTAGTGAAGAATTCTTGTATAGGGACATTTATCTCCTTGAGGGACAGAGATTACATATTAATCTTTTTTCTTTCTTTTTTTTTTTTTTGATGAAGTTTCACTCTTGTCACCCAGGCTGGAGAGCAGTGGTGTGATCTTGGCTCATTGAAACCTCCACCTCCCAGGTTCAAACTATTCTTCTGCCTCATCCTCCTGAGTACCTGGGTTTACAGGTGCATGCCACCACGTCTGGCTAATTTTTGTACTTTTAGTAGAGACAGGGTTTCACCCTGTTGACCAGGCTGGTCTTGAACTCCTGACCTCAAGTAATCCACCTGCCTCAGCCTCCCAAAGTGCTGGAATTACAGGCAGGAACCACAGCACCCAGCCTCTTTTTTTTTTTTTTTAAGCAGAGTCTAGTGTCCAGGTTGGAGTGCAGTGGCCAGATCTCAGCTCACTGCAACCTCCGCCTCCCAGGTTTGAGTGATTCTCCTGCCTCAGCCTCCCAAGTAGCTGGGACTACAGGTACCCGCCACCACGTCTGGCTAATTTTTTGCATTTTTAATAGAGACAGGGTTTCACCATGTTGGCTAGGCTGGTCTTGACCTCCTGGCCTCAAGTGACCCACCTGCCTCGGCCTCCCAAAATGTTAGGATTACAGGTGTGAGTCACCACACCTGGCCTGTTAACCCTTTTTAATACGGTGAACAAAGCCAGTTGCTATGTTGCATGAAAGCAGGGTTCCAGGCTGTTTTCAGAGTGCCTTCCTTCAGACAATCTCTCCTTTGGTGCCATTTACATCTTAAGCTTTGTAGAATTTGTCAGCGTGTGCTTCTGCTTGAGATTTTGTAGTGGTGATGAGTGGATGTCTCGGGGGTGGGTAAGAGTTGATAACAACTGAGACTGCAGTGAATAAAATAGATAAAAGGCAATTATTTGTGAGAAAAAATAATTGGCAAAACCACTGTGCTGTCGGATTTGATAGAGCTTGGACACGCAGTAGTCATGGCAGACATTTTCCAAGGCTGTTGCAGATGGGCGGGAGTGAGAGTGGGGTGATGAAAGCAGGGAGGGAAGGGAAAGAGAAAGCTTCCTGCCTTTAGGTTCTTATGCTAAATGAGCTGCTTGCATGTGTAAGCCTACATGGGGTAGATTGCAGAAATGCCACACAGAGCCTTGAAAAATATCAGATAGAGAGAAATGAATTCTGACCGAGGGATTGAAGAAGATTGCAGAGGGTAGAATTTGGGCTCAAGGGAGGGATCAAGAACACACACAAATGAGTTGGCATCGAGGGCGTTCACTGAGTGTCCTCTGATTCCGTTCCCTTGCTACATTCTTTCCTATCCTTTCTAAGACTAAGCAGTAATGTGCACCTAGAAGGAGCTCCGGGAGCATGTCATGCAGGGACGGCAGGGTTTCATTGATGATGCTTCTGTCTTGAAGGGCAACATGGGCCAGAAGAAACCTCAGCACATGTGACTTGAATGCACATGTGCCAGGCCTTGAAACCTTAATTTCTTGGAAAATGAAGTTTAATCACCAAATATAGTCACTTAGAAAAATACAATTCCTGGTTTGGGTGCGGTGACTCATGCCTGTAATCCCAGTACTTAGGGAGGCTGAGGCGGGCAGATCACAAGGTCAAGAGATGGAGACCATCCTGGCCAACATGATGAAACCTCATCTCTACTAAAAATACAAAAATTAGCTGGGCATGGCAGTGGGTGCCTGTAACCCCAGCTACTTGGGAGGCTGAGGCAGGGCAATTGCTTGAACCTGAGAGGTGGAGGTTGCAGTGAGCCAAGACTGCACCATTGCACTCCAGCCTGGGCAACAGAGCAAGACTCTATCTCAAAAACGACAACAACAACAAATTATTCCCAAATCTGTACTTGATTTTGAAAGTGATATTGGTCTAAATCCACCCAATTGCTTTTTTTGTATTTTTACTGCGGTAAAATATATGTAATATTTACCATTTTCGCCATTTTATTTATTTATTTATTTATTGAGACAGAGTCTTGCTCTGTCACCCAGGCTGGAGTGCAGTGGCACGATCACAGGGCACTGCAATCTCCACCTCCTGGGTTCAAATGATTCTCACGTCTCGGCCTCTGGAGTAGCTGGGACTGCAGGTGTGCACCAACACACCCAATAATTTTTGTATTTATAGCAGAGACTCGAACTCCTCACCTCCAGTGATCTGCCTGCCTTGACCTCCCAAAGTGCTGAGATTACAGGCTTGCACCATCATGCCTGGCCTATTTTTTTTTTTAAACCATTTTAAAGTATACAATTCAGTGACATTAATTACATTCATCATACTATGCAACCACCATCATTATCTACTTGCAAAAATTTATTATACTGAACAGAAACTTTTTAGGCATTAAGTAATAACTTCCCGTTCTCACCCCGTCCCCACAGCCTCTGGTAACCTCTAATCTACTTCCTGTCTCTGTGAATTTGCCTATTCTAAGTACCTCATAGAAGTGGAATCATTATATTTGTCCTTTTGTGTCTGGCTTATTTTACTCAGTATAATGTTCTCAGGGTTTCCCTGTTGAGCACAGATCAGAACTTAATTCCTTTTCATGGATGAATAATATTCCATTTTGTGGATATGTCATATTTTATCCACTTATCTGTTGATGGATACTTGAGTTGTTAATGTATTTCGGCTATTGTGAATAATGCTGCTATGAACCTGGTTGTACAAATTCTCTGTTTGGATCTTCTTTCAATTCCTTTAGGCATATACTTAGGAGCAGAAGTGCTAGAACATACTCTGTGTTTACCTTTCTGAGGACCCACCAAACTTATTCACAGCAGCTGCATGATTTTATATGCTCACCAGCAATGCACAAGGGTTTCGTTTTTCCTACTTCTTTGCCAACATTTATTTTCCAACATTTGTTTTTCCTTTTTTTTTGGGTTAGTAACCCTCCTAATGGGTGTTTAGTGATATCTCACTGTGGTTTTGACTGCGTTTTCCTAATGACTAGTAATGTTGAGCATCTCAGGGCTTGGGATTTTCTCACTTGGTTTGCTCACTTGGTTGAGCATCTCACAGACATTTTCTCACCTGGTTTTCCAACTAACTATTAGCATCACCACCTTAGGGATATTGAAACTGAGGATATTACACATTGCAACTTGACCAAACTCTTCTAAATCTAAGAGTTGGAGCCAAGATGACAATCCAGGACTTTTGACTCCAATATCCTTTTTTTTTCTTTTTTGGGAAACAGAGTCTCGCTCTGTCGCCAGTCTTGGCTCACTACAACCTCTGCCACCCGGTTCAAGTGATTCTCCTACCTCAGCTTCCAGAGTAGCTGGGACTGCAGGCATGCACCACCATGTCCAGCTAATTTTTGTGTTTTTAGTAGAGACAGGGTTTCACCATGTTGGCCAGGATGGTCTGGATCGCTTGACCTCATGATCAGCTCGCCTCGACCTCCCAAAGTGCTGGGATTACAGGCGTGAGCCACCGCTCCTGGCCAACTCCAATATCCTTTCTAATACACCTTGTTTTATAAGTAGTTATACATCTTATAACATAAGGCAGTTTTAATGTTATTTTTACATGGCAAAGTAAAAATAACATTCTAGGCAAGCCCTTCTGTTTCAAGCCTGAATAATATTTCCGGGTCATGAAAAAGAATAACCTTTTGGGCTGGGCATGCTGGCTCATGCCTGTAATCCCAGTGCCTTGAAAGGCCAATATGGGAGGATCACTTGAGCCCAGGAGTTCAAGACCAACCTGGGCAACATAGCAAGACTCTGTTTCTACAAAAAATTAAAAAAATTAGCCTGGTGTTGTGGTGTGTGCCTATAGTCCCAGCTACTTGGGAGGCTGAGGAGGGAGGATTGCTTGAGCCCAGGAGCTTGAGGTTACTGTGAGCTATGGTTGCACCACTGGACTCCTGCCTGGGGGACAGAGACCCTATCTTAAAGACAACCCCCGCCCCACAAAACAGCAGTAACCTTTTACCTGTTAAAAATGAACACTAGCCAGGTGTGGTGGCTCACACCTGTAATCCCAGAACTTTGGGAGGCTGAAACCAGTGGATCACTTGAGGTCAGGAGTTGCCATGGTGAAACCCCGTCTCTACTAAAAATACAAAATAAGTAAGTAAGTAAATAAATAAATAAAAATAAAAAGATTAGCCAAGCGCAATGGTGTGCATCTGTAGTTCCAGCTACTCAGGAGGCTGAGGCAAGAGAATTGCTTGAACCTGGGAGGCGGAGGTTGCAGTGAGTTGAGATTGTGCCACTGCACTCCAGCCTGGGTGACAGAGTGAGACTCAAAAACAACAAAGCAAACAAAAGAAACAAACAAAAACCCCCAAAACAAACACTATTCCCTCAACCCACAAAT
This sequence comes from Saguinus oedipus, assembly GCA_031835075.1. Taxonomy (NCBI): domain Eukaryota; kingdom Metazoa; phylum Chordata; class Mammalia; order Primates; family Cebidae; genus Saguinus; species Saguinus oedipus. The sequence continues at coordinate 11,462,792 of CM063182.1, read as the reverse complement.
ACCCCCACATTTAAGTACATCAAGAAAACAGATGACATCATGAAATGCTTAACCATTTACTGATCAGAAAGGGCCAGGGACAATCTCCACTTCCAGCTCAGCAGCAGTAATTCCTGAGAACAAAAAGGCAGAAGCCTGGGAGAAAAACAGAAAAAAATTTTTTTCCATAATTTTGGACATGAATTTGATTTGCTTCTTCCTGGGCTAAACCTCGTATTCCCAGAAAACAAAGTTTCTATTTGTACTTGGAAGGAAATACAAGCCACTCAAGCAAAATCCTTTTTTCCAAGATAAGGCTCAGAACGCGCCACCTGGTGGAAAGAACGTGAAAGCATAGGCTGCGTTTCTCCACCCTTTAACTGGGCGTTTCCCTGCTCTGAGCAGCTTGCTGCTATCTTCCAGCCTGTGTAGGACCCTAACGGAGCAGGAGTCAACATCTTCTCTCTGGAGACCATTTATCTGTTTTATTTTTCCTTCTTTTTCACTTTCAAATTTTACTTTCATGACCTTGGGTATGGGGAAGCAAAGATGTTCTGAGAACACAGAACTGTGATATTCCCTTGTCTCTCAAATGCAATTGGGATCAAAATTTCAGATCTGGTTCAGAGGCAGCAGAGTTCCAGCCTTGCTGCTGGGAAGGGCTGGGGGTGTTTCGGGAGGTGACCATGACATACTCGGTGTTCGGGGCACTCATGCCAGTTCTGGATGTCCTTAACATTGATCACTTTTGGGGGACCTAGAGGCTCGGAGAGCCCCAGACATCATGGAAGTTCAAAGTCCAGGGTGAAGTGGGAGTTGTCCAGAGTGGCCACTGCAGGGACAGCTTTTGTGGCCACAGGGCACTTCTCCACCATGTTGCCAGCTTCCCGCTGGCCCCTTTGGGGGACCCGTGTCGTGAGCAGTGTAAGGTCAGACAGAACCAGGTCCACCTAGGTTTGTGTCTTTCCACAAGGTTAGACTTTTACTGATGCCATTTCAATCATAAAAGCCACAAGCTCTGAGCTACACAGGCAATCTCCTAAATACCACCTGCTCCCTCAGTAGTCAGAACTGTGGGCACACCAGTTCAAGCCACTCCATAAGTCAGTCGATATATATGTAAATGTTATATATTAGACATCAAACAAGTAACATTTAACATCAAGAGAAAAGCGGATAGGAATAAGGGTTAATGAACCAGTCCAGGGAGAGTGACATGGACAAGGAGGGTGTCCTGGGCTGATCTGGACAGTTGCCAACGTCTCATAAGGAAGAGTTTTTGATTTGAGCAGAGCTTTGGTGGCAGATGCCAGGTGTCAGTCACAAGCACCAGCAAGATGGGGTCTGTCACAATGGCTACTGGCTGGTGAAGTCTGACTCATCTTATGACCCTGATGAGTGCTGATAGTAAAGGGTCATGTCTTATCTGGTTGGGTGTTGTCTCCATTGATTAGGCAAACATCTGGTCCTACTGGCATAATGCCTTTTGAAATATAAAATAAAGTCTTTTTCTAAGATGGAGTCACTTATGTCAAGGGTGCCCTATACAACCTGGCAGATGCAGTGGTTCCAAAGTTGATATCCTGAGTCTGAACACACCACAGGCAGCACAAGGCCTCACAACTGTCTCTTTTCCACTTGGCAGTCAAGTTTAGATCTGCATAACCTTCTTTTAGACAATACACATACAGTTCTCTGCTGATGGCTTTCTGCTTGTAGGGAATCCATGAGCCCCAGACATTGGGTGCCAGAACATAGGGATTCATGAGCCCCACACATTGGGTGCCAGAATGTAGGGATCCATTAGCCCCATGTTGGGCACCAGAACCTAGGGAACCAGGCCTACATCACCTGTGGGTACCCCAAGTTCGGTGGCGATAAAGGAATGAGAAAAAGACAGATTAAGAGAGATGGTGGGACCAAGGAGCCATCACTTATTACTCTGGAGGAGGCAGTGAAGCCCCCGAGCTCTGATCATCCACACTTAGTGATTACAATGACTTCGATCTACAGGGTAAGGGTAGAGTAATGGTGGGGTGAATCAGTGAGCCATAAGTGAATTAGTGAGCCAGAACTGGTGTGTCATCCTAAGGATTGATAACAGTGGCTGGTTTGGGAGTTTCACAAAACAAGAACATGTGATTATCTTTAACCTGTTATCTATGTGCAGCTGGTGGAATGCGGACCTTACAAGGAGCCTACAAGTCTGGCTACGTCATAGTGCTACGAAGGGGTTTTACATCCTTGAGCACAATGTTTTGGTAACAGAGCCGAGGTTACCCTGCACTGGAACATGAGGCATGGAGAAGCCTTCCTCCTCAGAGGCTTCCTGGGGCCTTCCAAGGTTTTTGTTGTTCCTTGTTTATGTGTTACACATAACCAATTTATGTAGGCACTCTGTAAGTCCTTTCTCCTTTGCTGCTTTTCCCAACACTGCTAATGAAACATCTCTAAGATATAGCAGGATTTCCGATGATGAATGGTGAAAGTGGGCCAGAGACACTCCCCTGGCCTCTTCTTCCTAACATTGTCTCTCAGATTCCTTCGTCTTCTGATCTAACTCATCCAATGTTGGCTCAATCAGCTACCAGCTATCACAGCGCACTTTCTGACTTTTTCTTTCATTTTCCATGTGTAGGATGTTTGAATTTAGCTGAGTCTAGAGGGTTGGGCATAGAGAAATCACTTCGAGGATCCTCTCCCCTCTGCTGCCTGTATCCCTAAACCTCAGGGAATGCCCACTGTAAGGCCAGTTGCCCTACCGGGAGGCCAGACACACCCACCTCTGCACTCAGCACCTGACTCTGCACCCGGCACCAGGCTCTGCACTTGGCAACCTAACTCTGCCGCATGGCTCCCCTGGAAGGCTCTGGCTGATGCAACCCTGGCCGGCTCTCGCACCGGAAAACCCGCCCAACAACCCGCCAACCAATAGTGGCCTGCCCCTTCCCAATCCCGCTTCCCTGGAGCCAATCAGAGCACCCAGCTGTTGCTCATTCCTCATAGCCATAAAAACCCCACGCCCCAGGAAGTCAGCGCGACTTCTCTGGCCCCCTTTCCCCAGACCATAGAACCTCAGTTAGGAGCTGATTAAATTTCTTTATTTCAATAACTGGCCTCAGTTGTCTCATTGGAACCTCAGTTGCCTCATTCAAACCTTAAACCCATGGGCTGTTTAAAAGGTTTCCACGTGCTTGGGTCAGCCCAGCCCCCATCTTATGTCTCAGAATTAACTCAAGGATTTCGGGCTTTCTTTACATCTGCCAAATCCTCTTAAAGCTGCACTTCAACTAGGGTTTGATTGGACAATTGGGAGAAGGTGTGCTACAGACCATCAGGAGAACCAGGAATCACCATGTCCAAATCATCCCAGAGCTGCAATTGAATCAGTCACAAATCCAGGATGGAAATATGTTTATAAATTTAACTAAAAGGCAGACTGCAAATGTTTTCACAAGATTGGTTCTTGATAGGTGACGCGCTTCTTTATATGGCGAGAGTGATGTCATATCTTCTGCATAATGAGTAGAAAAATGAATTCAGCGTTTCCTCTAACACAGGTGGTCCTAGTGAGCTCTCCATGGTTAATGGTTTAGAAGAGTTCTGCTTGGGGCAGGGCGTAGTGGCTCACGCCTGTAGTCCCAGCACTTTGAAAGCCAAAGGTGGGTGGATCACTTGAGGTCAAGAGTTCGAGACCAGCCTGGCTAATATGGCTAAACCCCGTCTCTACTAAAAATATAAAAAAATTAGCCGGATATGGTGGTGTGTGCCTGTAGTTCCAGCTCCTTGGGGTGCTGAGGCAGGAGAATTGCTTGAACCGAGGAGGTGAAGGTTGCAGTGAGCCAAGAGAGTATGCCACTGCACTCCAGCCTGGGCGACAGAGCAAGACTGTCTCAAAAAAAAAAAAAAAAAAAAAAAAAGTTCTGCTTGGTTTCAGAGCCCTTATTGGTAGAGCTCCTTCGCTTCTTCTCTGGTTCCTTCACAGTTTCTGGCCTGGCAGACGCTGCCTGTAGGAGAAGCTTCTGGCAATCCTCTCTCCTACTTATGGAGAGAAGCATATGTATGTGAAGGTCCTTTTGGTAGTCTCAAAATGGTCCTTTTAAATATATATATGGTAGGGTGTGGTGGCTTACAACTGTAATCCCGGTGCTTTGGGAGGCTGAGGCAGGAGAATCGCCTAAGCCCAGGAGTTGGAGATTAGTCTGGACAGCATAGCAAGTCCCCATCTACACAAAAAATAACACACTAGCCAGGCGGGGTAGTGCGTGCCTATAATCCCAGTTACTTGGGAGGCTTAGGAGGGACGATTGCTTGAGCCCAAGAATTTGAGAAATCGCTGAGCTATAATCACATCACTGCAGACCAGATAGAGCAAGACCCTTTGATTACTTTCTTTTCTTCTTTTTTTTTAGAAACAGGGTCTTATTGTGTTTCCTAGCCTGGTCTCAAATTTCTTGGCTCAAGTGACCCTCCCACCTCAGCCTCCTGAATAGCTGGGACTACGGGCGTGCACCACTGCCTCGGCAATCTCCTGTCTTCATTCAGTTCCAGTGCCCTTTACATTCTATTCCGTATAAACAGTGCCCCTCCAGAGTCCAGCAACCCTACGGTCCCGACCCACAAACAATAACAGAATCACAGAATCTGGCCGGGTGCGGCGGCTCACGACTGTAATCCCAGCGCTTTGGGAGGCAGAGGTGAGTGGATCACCTGAGGTCAGGAGTTCTAGACCAGTCTGGCCAACATAGTGAAACCCTGTCTCTACTAAAAATACAAAAATTAGCCAGGCGTGGTGGTGCACACCTGTAGTCCCAGCTACTCAGGAGGCTGAGGCAGGAGAATCGCTTGAACCCAGAAGGTGGAGGTTGAAGTGAGCAGAGATTGTGCCACTGAACTCCAGACTGGGTGATGAGAGTAAAACCTTTTCTCAAAAAAAAAAAAAAAAAAAAAAAAAAAAAAAAAAAAAAAAAGAATCACACAGAATTTTTCTGAAAATTTATTAAAATTATTTTATTTTACTTTATGATAGATTATGAGGTGATTTTATGTAGAGATGTTTTTTATTTTATCATTTTACTTACTCTATGATAAATTATGAGATGATTTTAAGTACAGAGATTTTTTTTTTTTTGAGATGGAGTCTTGCTCTGTCACCCAGGCTGGAGTGCAGTGACGTGATCTTGGCTCACTGCAACCTCTGCCTCCCGGGTTCAAGCGATTCTTCTGCCTCAGCCTCCCAAATAGCTGGGACTACAGGCATGTGTCACCATGCCCAGCTAATTTTTTGTAGTTTTAGTAGAACTGGGATTTTGCCATGTTGGCCAGGATGGTCTTGAACTCCTGGCCTCAAGTGATCCACCCGCCTCTGCCTTCCAAAGTACTGGGATTACGGGCGTGAGCCACTGTGCCCAGCCAAGAATATTATTTTAGATTTATTTATCTTGAAAAATTGTATTAGAGGTGGGGCATGGTACCTCACGCCTGTAATCCCAGTACTTTGGGAGGCTGAGGCAGGAGAATTGCTTGAACCTGGAGGCGGAAGTTGCAGTGAGCCAAGATCATGCCATCGCACCCCAGCCTAGGCAACAAGAGCGAAACTCTGTCTCAAAAAAAAAGGAAAGGAAAAATTGTACTATAAAGTTTACTTTAATGCATACATACAAATATGCTCCTTATGAGAATCAATGCGTGATGATCTAAAGGGACAGTGTCATCCCTCCCTACTCCTGTCCTCCCATCCACAGAAAAATTGTCTCCCATGAAACCCGTCTCTGGTGCCAAAGATGTTGGGACCACTGTTTGAGGATATTATATGCAGCACATACTGCTCCAATTCATAAAGACTCATTTTAGCGTATCCTCATTTAATTCCTGACATGTTGTTTAATTTGTCTTAAGTCACTTACCTGTAAAAAATATCTGTGTTGACAAACACAAATTCCAAACTGGCATCGTATCCCATATGGTTTGAAGCCTGAATTCATATCAAAACAGCGATTCAAGTTAAACCTCTGTTATGCCATCAAATCTAGAAAAAAAATGGCCTTTACTCCCTAAACTTTTGAATACATGCATTTTACATTAAATTGTAAAATGGTTTGTTTTAGTATTTGTATGTTTATTTATTTAGTTTTTTGAGATGGAGTCTTGCTCTGTTGCCCAGGCTGGAGTGCAGTGGCACAATCTTGGCTCACTGCCATCTCTGCCTCCTGGGTTCAAGTGATTCTTCTGCCTCAGCCTCCTGAGTAGCTGGGACTGTAGGCACACACCACCACACTTGGCTGATTTTTGTACTTTTAATAGATACAGGGTTTCACCATATTGGCCAGGCTGGTCTCTCAAACTCTTGACCTCAGGTGATCCACCCACCTCAGCCTCCCAAAGTGCTGGGATTACAGGCATGAGCTGCCACACTCAGCCTGTATGTTTTATTTATAACTGAGAAGATGCGAGGTTTCAAGCTGATATTTGCAAGCACTTCACTGCAAGTGAAACATTTTTGATATGGATAGCATTCACTCCGATTTAGTGAAGAGGCAACTAGGGTATAATCACCACTATGTTTTCATTTTTTAACCTATATTTTAGGCAGAGATACTCAATGTGTTTCTAAGGCACTGCATGAGCAGTAGGTAACTCAAACCCATGAGAAAGATCTACTTGAAAGAAATTTGCAGAAATATTTTCACCTTACTTTCCTGTTACTGTTTTAATTTCTGTTTTTTACATTTCCTTTCTTCAACCAGTGTCACATTATTGGAATATATTAAACGATAATTGAGAGTAAAAATCAAAAGGTGACCACTGTGATAGCTAATGAAGTTCAGCTGAATGGTAATTCATCAGTCAAGTGGCAGAACCGTAAAGCACTCATTTGAAAACACATTCAGTATCGGAGGTGAGGCGTGGTGGCTCACACCTGTAATCCCAGCACAATGGGAGGCTGAGGCGGGAGGATTACTTGAGGTCAGGAGTTTGAGACCAGCCTGGCCAACATGGTGAAACCCCATCTCTACTAAAAATACAAAATTTAGCTGGGAGTGGTGGCATGAGCCTGTAGTCCCAGCCAATCAGGAGGCTGAGGCAGGAGAACTGCTTGAACCCAGGAGGCGGAGGTTGCAGTGAGCCGAGATTGTACCACTGCACTTCAGCCTGGGCAACAGAGCAAGACTACATCTCAAAAAGTAAAAAAATAATAATAAAAAAAGAAAACGTACAAATACTAAAACAAACCATTTTACAATTTAATGTAAAGTGCATGAATTCAAAGTTTAGGAAGTAAAGGCAGTTTTTTTTCCTTCTAGATTTGATGGCCTAACATAGGTTTAACTTGAATATGTATTTTGATATGAATTTAGTCTTCAAACCATATGGGATAGGATGCCAGTTTGGAATTTATGTTTGTCAACAACAATAGTTTTTACATGTAAGTGACTTAAGACAAATTAAACAACATGTCAGGAATTAAATGAGGAGAAGCTAAGATGAGCCTTTATGAATTGGAGCAGTATGTGCCGCATATAATGTCCTCAAGACATATTTGTTGAATAAACAGTGGTCCCCAACCTTTCTGGCACCAGGGATGGGTTTCATGGGAGACATTTTTTCCATGGATGGGAGGACAGGAGTAGGGAGGGATGACACCGTCCCACCTTAGATCAACATACAACCTAGATCCCCCACATGTGCAGTTCACAATAGGGTTTGTGCTCCTGTGATAATCTAATGCTGCTGCTGATCTGACAGGAGGCGGAGCCAGGTGGTAATGCTCACTTGCCTGCCCCTCACCTCCTGCTGTGCAGCCCACTTCCTAATAGCCACGGACTGCTACTGGTTTGTGGCCAGGGGGTTGGGAACCCCAGGAATAAATGAATATATGTCGTTAAGACTACATTAAAGTAAACTTTATATTACAATTTTTCAAGATAAATAAATCTAAAATAATATTCTTGGCTGGGCGCAGTGGCTCACACCTGTCATCCCAGCACCTTGGGAGGCAGAGGTGGGTGGATCACTTGAGGCCAGGCGTTCAAGACCATCCTGGCCAATATGACAAAACCCCGTTTCTACTAAAAATATAAAAAATTAGCTGGGCGTGGTGCTGCAGGCCTGTAGTCCCAGCTACTTGAGAGTCTGAGGCAGAAGAATCTCTTGAACCCAGGAAGCAGGGGTTGCAGTGAGATGAGATGGCTGCACTGCACTCCAGCCTGGGGGACAGAGCAAGACTCCATCTCAAAAAAAAATTTTTTTTCTACATAAAATCACTCCAAATCCCCCTTCATTTTATGCCATAATTGAAAGCTTCCTGAGCTCATCTTTGAGCATGGTGTCAAGGAGACGCTGGCACCATGCTTCTTGAAGAGCCTGAGGAACTGTGAGCCAAACAAAACTCTTTGCTTCCTAAATTACCCAGCCTCAGGCATTTCTATACAGTAACACACAAAATGACCTATCACGGTCCTCTGCACCCATGATGTATTTCTATCCATGTTGAGGAAAGGGGCCCAGGGAGGTTAAGTAACTTTCTAATTCAAGCAGTGGCAGAGTTGGGAATTGAATCCGGATGATGTAGACTCTAAAATCAGTTTTCCTTCCTCCATGCCAGGATGCCTCCTGCTTTGGTCATTTCTGTTGTTCTTTATGTTGCTAAAGAATTCTTTTTTTTTTTTTTTTTTTTTGAGATGCAGTTTTGCTATTGTTGCCCAGGCTGGAATGCAATGGTGCGATCTCGGCTCAAGGCAACCTCCGCCTCCTGGGTTCAAGCGATTCTCCTGTCTCAGCCTCCCAAGTAGCCAGGATTATAGGCATGTGCCGCCACACCCGGCTAATTTTGTATTTGTTTTTAGTAGAGATGGGGTTTCTCCGTATTGGCCAGGCTGGTCTCGTACTCCTGACCTCAGGTGATCTGCCCGCCTTGGCCTCCCAAAGTGCTGGGATTACAGGCGTGAGCCACCGCGCCCAGCCTGCTAATGAATTCTTACTGGTGCTGGTTGTGGTGGCTCACGCCTGTAATCCTAGCACTTTGGGAGGTTGAGGTGGGTGGATTGTTTGAGCCCAGGAGTTTGAGACCAGCTTGGGCAACATGGTGAAACCTTGTCTCTACTAAAAAATACAAAAATTAGCCAGGTGTGGTGGCACACGCCTGTAATCCCAGCTATTTGGGAGGCTGAGGCAGGATGATCACCTGAGCTTGCAAGGTGGAGGCTGCAGTGAGCTGTGATTGTGCCACTGCACTCCAGCCTGGGTGACAGAGCAAGACCTTTTCTCAAAAAAGAGAAAAACAGTCTCATTGGAATTGGTTATATTACAGTATCTTTTGTCAGAAGTCTGTTGGTCCCCAGAACCCCTTACGTCCGACCTGGCATTGGTTCCTGTAGGAGTTTGGTGAGATTTTATTCTGGGTGGCCTTTCACATGTTCTCAACAAATCTTCTCTTTTTCTTCCCAGAGAGCTTTCAAACTTTTATATCTCCTTAAGTCTTCCACCCCTCATGTCCTCTGTAATCTTTCCTTCCCTCCTTCCTTTCTTCCTTCCTTCCTCTGTAATCTTTCTTTCTTTCTCTTTTCTTTTTTCTTTCTCCCTTCCCTCCTTCTTTCCTTCCTTCCTTCCTTCCTCCTTCCCTCTCTCCTTCCCTCCTTCTTTCCTTCCTTCCTTCCCTCCCTCCCTCTCTTTCTCTCTTTCTTTTCTATTCTTTTTTTTTTTTTTGAAGTCTCACTCTGTTGCCCAGGCTGGAGTGCAGTGACATGATCCTCGCTCAATGCAACCTCCACCTTCTGGGTTTAAGCCATTCTCCCACCTTAGCCTTCTGAGTAGCTGGGACTACAGGCACATGCCACCATGCCTGGCTAATTTTTGCATTTTTTTTTTTTTTAGAAGGAAAGAAAAAGAAAAAAAAGGAGTAAAGAAGAGGAAGAAAGAGGAAGAAAAAGAGGGAGAGAGAATGGGAATATTGCTTTATTCTAAAAATGGGTATTAATAATGGCCAATCAATATTTTGTGTATTTAAAGTGGAGAGCTCTATAAATATTTATTAAGTTTACTTGTTCCAGATCTGAGTTCAAGTCCTGGTTGTCCTCATCAATTTTCTGTCTTGTTGAGTCTAAATCTCTTTATGGGTCTTATGAATCTGGGTGTTAGGATCGTTAGCTCTTATTGTTGCATGGATCCTTTTACCACTATATCTTTGTTGCGTTGAAATCTATTTTATCAGATACGAGAATTGCAACTCCTGCTTTTTATTTATTTATTTATTTTTGTTCTCCATTTTGTTGGTCTTTCTCCATCCCTTTGTTTTGAGTCTTTGTATATCTTTGAATGTGAAATGGGTCTGGATGCAGCATACCGTTAGGTTTTGGCTGTATCTTTTGATTGGGGGATTTAGTCAGCTTAAATTTAGGGTTACTGCCATTTGATGTTAACTGGCTATTTTATCCATTCATTTATATAAATTCTTCTTTATGTTTATGCTCTTTACTTATATTTTTAGAAAGGCTAATACTGATTGTTCCTTTCTATGCATAATGCTTCTTTCAGAAGCTTTTGCAAAGCAGGCCTGGTGGTAATAAAATCTCTGAGTACTTGCTTGTTCATAAAATATTTTATTTTTCTTTCAATCGTGAAGCTTAGTTTGGCAGGACATGAAATTCTGGGCTGAAAGTTCTTTTCTTTAAGGATGTTGAATATCGGCCCCCACTCTCTTCTGGCTTGTAGGGTTTCTGCTGAGAGATCTGCTGTAAGTCTAGTAGGCTTCCCTTTGTGGGTAACCTGACCTTTCTCTCTGGCTGCCCTTAGTATTTTCTCCTTCATTTCAACCCTGGTGAATCTGACGATTATGTGCCTTGGGGTTGCTCTTCTTGAGGAATATCTTTGTGGTGTTCTCTGTATTACCAGGGGTTAAATATTGTCCTGCTTTGCTAGATTGGTAAAGTGTTCCTGAATAATATTCTGAAGAGTATTTTCCAGCTTGGATTCATTCTCTCCATCACATTCAGGTACACCTATCAAACGTAAATTAGGTCTTTTCACATAGTCCCATATTTCTTGGAGACTTTGCTCATTTCTTTTTATCCTTTTTTCTCTATTCTTGTCTTCTTGTTTTATTTCATTAAGTTGGTCTTCAACCTCTGATATCCTTTCTTTTGCTTGATCAATTCGGCTATTCAAACTTGTGTATATTTCGCTACGTTTTTGTGTTGTGTTTTTCAACTCCATTAGTTCATTTATATTCCTCTCTATATTGTCTATTCTTGTTAGCATTTCGTCAAACCTTTTTTCAAAGTTCTTAGTTTCTTTACATTGGGTTAGAACAAGTTCTTTTAACTCCCAGAAGTTTCTTATCATCCACCTTCTGAGGCCTACTTCTGTTAATGGTACACAGTCCTTCTCCATCAGGGCTTGTTCCGTTGCCGATGAGGAACTGTAATCCCCTGTAGAGGAAGAAGGGTTCTGATTTTGGGTATTCTCAGCCTTTTTAGGCTGGTTTCTTCCCTTTGTTATAAATTTATCCATCTGTCATCTTTACAATTACCACCTTTCTAAATAGGTTTTTGAGTGGACGTCCAGTTTATTGATTCCCAGTGCTGGAATCTGAGCAACCCACTGTGCCGGCTAAAACAGTGGTGTTAAGATTGATGGTGCTCTTCTGCCCAGGCATCTCTGGTCTGGTTTTCTTCTTGAGTCCGTAATAAGTGGCTCTGCCTTCCTGGAGCTCCAAACGTCGGTCAGAAGGGGAACCAGTTCTGTTTACTCTGCACGAAGAGCTGCCGTGCAGAGGCGCTGGCAAAACTGCTGCGCCGGCCACAAGAGTCGTGCTGGTGACCAGTGGGGCTCCTCCACCGGGAATCTTCTGATCCGTGGGTGACAAAAATTCATCTGAAAGTGTGGCGTCCTCTCGTTCTCTGCGCTTTCACTGGGAGCTACAATCCCGAGCTGTTAATGATCAGCCATCTTGGATCTGCATTTTTTTTTTAGAGATGGGTTCTTGCGATGTTGACCGGGCTGGTCATGAACTCCTGGCCTCTAGTTATCCTCTTGCCTTGGTCTCCCAGAGTTTTGGGATCACAGGCACACACCACCATGCCCCGCTGGGTGATTCTGTTAAGCACAGAGTGCTGGGTCTCACCCACTGAATTTCTGATTAAGTAGGACTGGGGCAGGGCCTTAGTTTTACGTTTCTCACAAGTTCTTTGCTGATGCGGATGTTGCTGGCCCAGGGATGACACTCTGAGAACTACTGCTTTAGAGAAAATAACAGTTATTAAGAGAGAACTTCCTCAGTGACTAGCCACTACTGCCACTTCTTGACACTTAAGAAGTTTCCTACACTTCCTTTCTACCTAGTAACGTTAAAGTGAAGGCTGGTTGCTTCCACTGTCATCTGGATCCTAATGTTGTGCTGTCTCCCCAGACATGGTCCAGTCAGTTTTTCACCCTTCCTTCCTTCCCTCCTTCCCTCCTTTCCTCCTTCCTTCCCTCCCTCCCCGTTTCCCCTTCTTTTCTTTTCTTTTGATGGAGTCCTGTTCTGTTGCCCAGATTGGAGTGCTGTGATCCCATCCTGGCACACTGCAACCTCCATCTCCTGAGTTAAAGTGATTCTCCTCCCTCAGCCTCCTGAGTAGCTGTGATTACATCCATGTACCACCAAACCCAGCTAATTTTTGTATTTTTAGTATAACCATGTTGGCAAGGCTGGTCTCAAACTCCTGACCTCAGGGGATCTGCCCACCTCTGCCTCCCAAAGTGCTGGGATTATAGCATAAGCCACCACACTCAGACAATTATTCACTTTTTCTACTCTATTTCAAACTTGTTTTCCCCTTCTGCTGGATTTCTCTTTTGAATAGGCATGGATGAGTCTCTCTCATTTTTTAAAAAACAAAAACTCCTCCTTGATACCATGAGGCCTTTTGGTTGTTTCCTGAACATTATAGTTCAATTTCTTAAAAGAGTTGATATATTCACTGGTTTTTTTTAATATATGCGGACTCTCACTCTGTTGCTCAGGCTGTGCAATCTCTGCTCATTGCAATCTCCGCTTCCTGGGTTAAAGCGATTCTCCTGCCTCAGCTTCCTGAGTAGCTGGGATTACAGGCATGTGCCAACACACCACGCTTGGCTAATTTCTTTGTATTTTAGTAGAGACAGGGTTTCACCATGTTATCCAGGTTGGTCTTAAACTACTGAGCTCAGGCAGTCCACCCACCTTGGCCTCCCAAAGTGCAAGGATTATAGGCATAAGCCACTGTGCCTGGCTTACATACTCACTGTTAGCACTCATGATAGACAGAATTCTAAAAATGTCCACCCCAAGACTTCTGTCCTCTGGTTTCCTTTCTTTTCTTTTCTTCTTTCTTCCTCTCTTTTCTTTTTTTTCTTTCTTTCTTTTCTTTCTTCCTTCCTTCCTTTCTCTTTCTTTCTTTCTTTCTTTCTTTCTTTCTTTCTTTCTTTCTTTCTTTCTTTCTTTCTTTCTTTCTTTCTTCTTCCTTCCTTCCTTCCTTCCTTCCTTCCTTCCTTCCTTCCTTCCTTTCTTCTTTCTTTCCTCTCCCTTCCCTTCCTCTCCCTTCCCTTCCCTTCCTCTCCCTTCCCTTCCCTTCCTCTCCCTTCCCTTCCCTTCTTCCCTTCCCTTCCTCTCCCTTCCCTTCCCTTCTTCCCTTCCCTTCCCTTCCCTTCTTCCCTTCCCTTCCCTTCTTCCCTTCCCTTCCCTTCCCTTCCCTTCCCTTCCCTTCTTTCCTTTCCTTCTTACTTTTTGAGATAGAGTCTTGCTCTGTTGCTCAGGCTGCAGGGCAATGGCATGATCTCAGCTTTCTGCAACCTCTGTCTCCCGGGTTCAAGCAACTCTCGTGCCTAAGGCTCCCAAGTAGCTGGGATTACAGGCACATGCCACCACATTTGGCTAATATTTTTATTTTTAGTAGACATGGGGTTTCACCATGTTGGCCTGGCTGGTCTCAAACTCCTGACTTCAAATGATCCATCTGCCTTGACCTCTCAAAGTGCTGGGGGCATGAGCCACCATGTCCAGCCTCCTCTGGTTTCTCAATCACTGTGGTGAAAGGACTTTGCAGATGGAATTGACTTTACTAGTTGGCTAAATTTAAGCTTAGGGAAATTATTCTGGATATCTGGGTGGACTCAATGTAATTGTTTTAGTCCTTAAAAGCAGAAAAGGAAGGCAGGAGAAACAAACCAGCAGAAGTCAGGGAGATTTGAAGTGTGATCAAGATTTGACCTTGCCGTTTAAAGTGGTTCATGCCTGTAACCCCAGCACTTTGAGAAGCCGAGGCAGGAGGATCTCTTGAGCCCTGGAGTTTGAGACCAGCCTGGGGAACATAGTGAAACTCCATCTGAACAAAAAGTTTAAAAATTAACCCAGCACAGTAGCATGTGCTTATAGTCTCAGCTACTTGGGAGGCTGAAGTGGGAGAATCCCTTGAGCCTGCGAGGTTGAGGCCGCAGTGAGCCATGATTGAGTCATTGGATTATAGCCTGGGCAACAGAGTAAGATCCTGTCAAAAACAAGCAAAAACAAGATTTTCCCTGCCATTTCTGGCTTTGATAACGAAGCCAAGGATTGTAGGCAGCCTCTAGAAGGTAAGAATGATTTCCAGCTGGCAGCCAGCAAGGAAATGGGATCTTGGTCCAACAATCACATGGAATTGAATTCTTCCAACAGCTGAAGAGAGAAGATTCTTCCCTAGAGCCCCCCAGATAAAAGCCCAGCCAGTCCACACTTTAATTCAGTCCAGTGAGACTGGAAGTGATTGTAACTGTCCAATGGGTTCTTCCTGCCCACTGCACAAACAAAATCAATTCATGGAGATCATGGCATTGCAGTAAAAAGCTTAGTTGACATGAGGTCAGCCATGCCATGGGGGAGACAGAGTTATTACTCAAATAAATCTCCCTGAGCCTTTGGGGACTAGGTGTTTTCAAGGATAGTTTAGGGAAAGAGATGGGGGTGGCTTGGCAATAGGTGCTTGCTGCTGATTGCTTGGGGGTGCAATTATAGGGATGTGAAAAATGGTCTTCTGTACCCAGAGCTGCTTCTGAGTGGGGCCACCAGAGCTGGTTGGCAGGTGTCAGTCATACAAAAAACCTGACAGCCTATCTCAAAAGGCCAATCTTAGGTTTTGCAATAGTGATGTGACCTGTGGGAGTAATTGGGGATGTTGCATATCCTGATCTTGTGACCTCCAGAATAATGACTGGCAATCATTTATATCTACACCTTAGCAGAATTCAGGCTCCTCTGTCTTCCTAGCCTGGTGGTCTCTCATTAGCTTTATGAAGGTGGTTGAGTTCTGGGGAAGAGCTATTACCACTTGAACTATCAACTAAATGTCTCCCAAAGGTAGCTTCACCTAAGCTCAGGCATGTCTAAGGGCAGCTTGAAGGCCAAAGGCACAATGGGGGTTTGGCCAGATCAGATCTTCTTCACTGCCATGATTTTCTTCCTGCTATAAATTTTGCAAAAGTGGTTTTGCACTCAGTTTGGTTTCTGAGCTACAGAACCACAGGATAATAAGCATGTGAGGTTTCTTTTTTTTCAGAGATAGAGTCTCGCTTTGTCTCCTAGGCTGGAGTGCCATGGCACAATCTCGGCTCACTGCAACCTCTACCTCTTGGGTTTAAGCACTTCTCCTGCCTCAGCCTCCTAAGTAGCTGGGACTACAGGTATGTGCCACCACGCCCGGCTAATTTTTGTATTTTTAGTAGAGATGGTATTTCATCATGTTGACCATGCTGGTCTCAAACTCCTGAACTCGTGATCTGCCTGCCTCGGCCTCCCAGAGTGTTAGGAGCATTTATAGGCATAAGCCAGCCTGCCCTGCCAATAAGCGTGTGAGATTTAAGGCATTAAGTTTGTGTGTTACAGCACCAATAGGAAGCTAATACACCACTTTCTCATCTTTCATTCACTTTTTTGGCAATTGATTTCAGCTTTCTTCTCCATCACTTTACTGAAACAATTATGATCAAGTTTTCAGAGATGTTTTGTGGTGGAATCCTACAGATGTGTTTCCGGCCTACCTAACTTGGTACCTTTGTAGTATTTGATGCTGCCTGTCTGACTCTCACCTCCTTGAGTTTCATGACACTGTGCTGCAGGTTTTTCTGTTTTCTCTCTGTTACTTCCCACTTTCCTTCAGTGGCTTCTTTTTCCTTGGCTGTCACTTTTTCCTTTGCTGAATGACATATTTGCATTCCCTAGAGTTCTTGCTCCTCTTCTTATTTTACGACCTCTCCTTGAGTGAGCTCATTTTTTTGTGTGACTTCTACTAAATAATGATGAAAGAAGTTTTTGGGGCTGGGTGTGGTGGCTCATACCTGTAATCCCAGCACTTTGGGAGGCCAATATGGGAGGATTGCTTGAGGCCAGGGGGTAGAAAACAGGCTGGGCAACATAGGGAGATCCTATCTCTATAAAAAAATCAAAATAACTTGTTAGGGGAGAAAAACTTTTCCTTTTTCCTTGTATGTTCAGTGCCTGGGGGCTTGTGAGTTAAACTAATATAAGACAGATTAACAGGAAAAAGACATATAGTTTGTATTACCATTTATGTGCACAGGAGTTCACAGACATGAAACTCAAAGAATTAGTTAGACTTTGGGGATTATGTAGCATTTTAAACAAAGGAAAAGTGGGTTTGGGCTTTGAGAGATGATAAATTATGTAATAATTAGGAAATATATGGAAGAAAGTAGTGAAGGTAAGGGTGATTGAGGCAAGGTTTGTTTACCTTACTAAACAGGAGTTGGGATAGCAGTCTCTCCCATCCCCAGGGATAACAGTCACTCTCCTCTTCCTGGTTCAGAATAGGGAGACCCCTTCGTGAAACAAATTTATGCCCTACTTTTAGCAGGAGAAGGGGTGCGCAGAGAACTCTTCTGCATCTACTGATTCTCAATTACCTTCACCTCAGAATAATTCCTATGCTAAATCGGCATATTCCATTGCCAAAGCCAGAAACCTGGAGTCATCATTCGCTCCTGCTCATCATTTGCATACAATCAGTCATCAACTTCTTTGGTTATCTTTATTCTCACTTCCTTTACTTTATGGTTTCCTCATTTTTAGGTTATGGTGATATTGACAATGATAACATCAATAACTAACATTTATTGAACTATTACCATGTATGACTATGAAAAGTACTTTATATGTATTTTCTTTTTCTTTTTCTTTTTTTTTTGAGACAGAGTCTCACTCTGTCACCAGGCACCAGGCTGGACTGCAGTGGCGCGACCTTAGCTCACTGCAACCTCCACTTCCCGGGTTCAAGCAATTCTCTTGCCTCAGCTTCCCAAGTAGCTGGGACTACAGGCACGCACCACCACACCCAGCTAATTTTTTTGTATTTTTAGTAGAGACGAGGTTTCACCATGTTGGCCAGGATGTTCTCGATCTCTTGACCTTCTGATCCACCTGCCTTGGCCTCCCAAAGTGCTGGGATTACAGGCGTGAGCCACCGCGCCCGGCCTTATATGTATTTTCTTTTTCTTTTCTTTTTCTCTTTTTCTTTCTCTCTTCTTCCTTCCTTCCTTCCTTCCTTCCTTCCTTCCTTCCTTCCTTCCTTCCTTCCTTCCTTCCTTCCTTTCTTGCTTTCAACAGGGGCTTGCTCTGCCTAGGCAACAGAGTGAGACTCTGTCTCATAAAACAAACAAACAAACAAACCAACAATTCAAGAAGCAAAAACCAAATAACCCCATTAAAAATAGGCAAAGGAAGATACATAAGCGGCCAACAAGAGGCCAAAAAATGCCTCATATCACTAATCACCAGAGAAATGCAAACCAAACCCACACTGAGATACTATCTCACAACAGTCAGAATGGCTATTATTAAAAAGTCAAAACACAACAGATGCTGTTGAGGCTGCAAAGGAAAGAGAACACGTATAAACTCTAGTTGTTGGGAATATAGTTTAGCTCTGCCACTGTGGAAGGCACTTTGAGGAGTTCTCAAATAACTTAAAACAGAGCTATCATTTGACCGAGCAATCCTATTACTGGCTATATACCCAAAGGAAAGTAGATTGTTATACCAAAAAAAAAAAAAGTATGTTTATCACTATGCTATTCACAATCCCAAACATGTGGAGTCAACCTAGGTGCCTATCAGTGGTAGACTGGATAAAGGAAATGTGAAATATTTCCTAAAGGTGGCATGTGAATTAGTTAAAAATATTAAAAAAGAAAAAAAATATGGAATACTACATAGCTATAAAACAAGAATGAATTTATGTTGTTTGCAGCAACAGGAATGCAGCTGGAGGCCTTTATCCCCAGTGAATTAACATAGAAACGGAAAACCAAATACTGCATGTTCTCACGTAAAAGTGAGAGCTAAACACTGAGTACTCATAACATAAAGA
Organism: Saguinus oedipus; assembly: GCA_031835075.1. Taxonomy (NCBI): domain Eukaryota; kingdom Metazoa; phylum Chordata; class Mammalia; order Primates; family Cebidae; genus Saguinus; species Saguinus oedipus. The sequence goes on along the minus strand of CM063182.1, from coordinate 11,444,439 downwards.
TGGAAATAATAGACACTGCGGACTGCTAGAGGGGGAAGGGAGAAAGGACATCATGGGTAGAAAAAGTAACTGTTGGGTACTGTGCTCAGTACCTGGGTGATGGGATAATTCTTATTGTAAACCTCAACATCACACAATATACCCAGGTAACAAAGATATACATGTACCCCCCGAATTTAAAATAAAAGGTTGAAAAAAATATATACTTGCCTCATATAAGAAAACTAATAAATAATTCCATGCTAATTTCTCCTCCCCACATTCTCTTTCTGTTTGCTTGATTCTTCTTTTCTTTCCCCCTTTCCATCCCAGACAGATGCCATGTTACTGGAATAAAGAACTCTGGCTAAGGCTGGGCGCGGTGGCTCAAGCCTGTAATCCCACCACTTTGGGAGGCCGAGGCGGGTGGATCATGAGGTCAAGAAGATTGAGACCATCCTGGTCAACATGGTGAAACCCCATCTCTACTAAAAATACAAAAAATTAGCTGGGCATGGTGGCGCGTGCCTGTAATCCCAGCTACTCAGGAGGCTGAGGCAGGAGAATTGCCTGAATCCAAAAGGCGGAGGTTGTGGTGAGTCGAGATTGCACCATTGCACTCCAGCCTGGGTAACAAGAGCGAAACTCCGTCTCAAAAAAAAAAAAAAAAAAAAGAACTCTGGCTATAAACATAGGAGTCTGCATCTCAGCCCTACTGCTGGCTGCTGAGTGTGTTGTTTTTTTCTTTGAGTCGAAGTTTCCCTCGTTGCCCAGGCTGGAGTGCAATGGCGGGATCTTGGCTCACTGTAACCTCTGCCTCTCAAGTTCAAGCGATTTTTCTGTCTCAGCCTCCCAAGCAGCTGGGATTACAGGTGTGCACCACCATGCCCAGCTAATTTTTGTACTTTTAGTGGAGACGGGCTTTCGCTATGTTGGCCAGGCTGGTCTAGAACTCTTGACCTCAGGTGATCCACCCACCTCGGTCTCCCGAAGTGCTGGGATTACATGTGTGAGCTACCATGACTGGCCTGTTTTTCTTAAATTGCATAAGCTCTTGGGATTCTTCAGAGAGTCTCCATCAGCAGGAAGGCCCTCACTAGATGAAGCCCCTCAGCCTCCATAAGAAATAAATTCCTTTTCTTTATAAATAAAAAACATGAGCTATTTTCATTTTATTCCTAGAGTTACATTTTTTGTTTCACCTCCAGCCCCTGGCATAGTGCTAGGCACAGAGTTTATGCAGTGATATTTATTCCTTTAGAAAATATCTATTGAGTCTCTATGGTTCCTACTTAAAGAGGCTGTGCAGGAAGAAGGATTTCTGTAGTTAGGGAGGGCTGACAAGTTCTGAATTCCGGGGTGAGGCTGCAGCTGCTGACCTGGACAGCCAGGACCTGCTCCAAGCCATCTGCTTGGCCAGCCCTTGATTGGTTGGACATAGAAAGGAATAAAAACCAATCAAGAAAGATGACCTTTAGTGGAATTGAGCAACTTGCAAGCAGCTGCAGAGATCCTGGGACCCCTATAAGAGCAAGCAGATTTGCCTGTCTTTTATGTTGGACTCCCATCAAACTCGTTAATGTCAATAAGAAAGAAATTGAGCTTGCCTTTGTTGTGAGCCTAATGTGAGCCTTGGCTGGTTGCACTGAATTTCTCTCTTTGATTTCCCTCTCTTTGCCTTTTTTCTGTTCTGTTTATTTAGTGTCCCTCTTGGCAGTGGCTCTTTTAGCCTTTATTTTCAAAAAAGGAGGGGAGAGAGAGAAAAAGAGAAGTCGAAAAACCAGAAAGAAACTTCAGAGTGAGTGGTTAGCCTTTCTCCAGGGTGACATGCTTAGATCCTCCCAGTTCAACTCTGAGGAAATTCTGCTACAGACTGATGGGTACTTTGGTGATGGTGGGTACAGTTATGGAGTAGGTGGAATTCCCACCAAAGGAGAGTTGATTGCCTCCTTCCCTGCTGACTGACTACACAATATGAATATCTTATTTGGAAAGATTGGTAACTTAGGCCTCTAATTTCTAAGTGGTAAATTAGGTTGTAGATGACAAAACTCATTTCAAATTGAGTTAAGAAAAAGGGAGAATTTATTAGCACATATGGCATAGCAGAAAACTCCCAGGGTAAAGCTGGCTTCAGGTACTGTCATCTAAAATTAGTTTCTCTCCATCTCTTGTTTTTATTTTATTTTTATTTTTTGTAGAAATGAGGTCCTGATATCTTGCCCAGGCTGGTCTTGAACTCCTGGCTTCAAGGAAGCTACCCACCTTGGCCTCTCAAAGTGCTGAAATTACAGATGTGAGCCACTGCACCCAGCCCTGTCTTGGTTTTATAGTCAGCTTCATCCACAGGCTTCATGTGAGGCCTCTGGTAGCTGTAGGATAATATATTCCTAAATCTAAGTTCAACAGAAAAAGAAAATTAAATCTCTTTCCTATAGCTCCTGCATCAATCCTGGGATTAACTATGATTGAATCAATTTGATATTACTGAACCAATCACTGCAGCCAGGGAATGAAGTTGTTAGTTGACCAGACCTAGGTCACATGTTCACATTGACCAGTCACTGGACTAAAGAATGTTGGGGCCACGACGATTAAGCCAAGGTTACGTATTCCACTTCTAATCTTTTTTTGAGACAGGGTCTCTGTCACTCAGGCTGGAGTGCAGTGGCACTATTTGGCTCCCTGAAATCTCAGCCTCCCAGGCTCAAGCAATTCTCTTCTTTCAGGATACTGAGTAGCTAGGATGACAGGTGCATGCCACCAAGCCAGGCTAATTATTGTTATTTTTTGAGATGGAGTCGCACTCTGTCGCCCAGGCTTTAGTACAGTGGTGAGATCACGGCTCACTGCAACCTCTGTCTCCCAGGTTCAAGTGATTCTCTTGCCTCAGCCTCCCAAGTAGCTAGGATTACAGGAATGTGCCACCATGCCCAGCTAATATTTTGTATTTTTAGGAGAGATGGGGTTTCACCACAAAATCGCTTTTCTTAGGTTGAACTGTCCTTGCATCCGAGGGATGCAAATCCTACTTGGTCAGATGTGTGATTCAATTCTCGTAATGTTCTGCTGCATTCAATGAACTAGTATTTTGTTGAGGATTTGTGCATTTCTGTTCGTTAGAGATACTGACCAGTAGTTTTCTTTTCTTGTGCCTTTGTCTGGCTTTGGTTAACAAGTAATGCTGGTCTCATAAAATAGTTCAATTTTTTAAAGATTCTGAGAAGAATTGACATTAATATTTAAAAAATGCTTTGAATAATTCACCAGTGAGGCCTTGTGGTCCTGGGCTTTTTTTTCTTGTTATCATTTATGATTGCTCATTAAATTTCTATACCAGTTATAGGTTTGTTTAGACTTTTTATTTCTTCATGATTCAATCTTGATAGGCAGTACGTTTTTAAAAATTTACCTATTTCTTCTAGGTTGTCCAGTTTGTTGATGTATACATTAGTCTTTTGATTTTTAAATTTTTATTTTTAGAAGTGGAGTCTCACTATGTTGACAAGGCTGATCTCAAACTCGTGGCTTCAAGTGACCTCTTATCTCAGTCTCCTTAAGTTTTGGGATTAGAGGCATGAGCCACTGCGCCCAGTTAAGTCACTCTTTCTTTCTTTCCTTCTCCCGTTCCCTCCCCTCCCGTCCCGGTCCCCTCCCCTCCCTTCCCTTCCCCTCCCTTCCTCTTCCTTCCCCTCCCTTCTCCTCCCCTCCCCTCCCTTCCTCTCCCCTCCCTCCCACCCTTCCTTCCTTCCTTCCTTCCTTCCTTCCTTCCTTCCTTCCTTCCTTCCTTCCTTCCTTTTCTCCTTTCTTTCTTTCTCTCTCTCTTTCTTTCTTTTTCTTTTTTTCTTTCTTTAGTTTTTGGAAACAGGGTCTTGCTCTGTTGCCCAGGCTGAAGTGCAGTGGCATTATCATAGCTCACCGCAACCTCAACCTACTTGGCTCAAGTGATCCTTCCACCTTAGCCTCCTGAGTAGCTGGGACCATAGGTGCACACCACCAAACCTGGCTTTTTTTTTTAAAAATTTTTTATATTTGTGGAGATGGGATCTTGCTCTTTTGCCCAGGCTGGTCTTGTACTCCTGAGCTCAGGTGATTCTTCTGCTTCAGCCTCCCAAAATGCTGGGATTACAGGCATAACCCACCATGCACAGTTAGTTTTGACAATTGATTTTTCCTTTAAGCTATAATACCACATACTACTTTTTGGTCCCTCATGAGAGCTGACATAGTCACATTCTTCTTTCCTTTAAAATACTTATTTTTTCTCACTAATTGGAAGTAAATCTGGATTGCTTCTAAAATAGTCAAACGTATATCTGGGGTAGTTAAAAGGTTAACTGTGAAAGTAAAACTCTATGTCAATAGAACATGTGTGGTGGAATATTTTGTGATTGGAGTGAGAAGGACATTGAAAAGAAACTTAAATTTTTTTCATTTTTACCAAACTGAGCATTTATTTTCAACAAAGTGCAACATATCAATAAAGTTTACAGACAGAGGAAAATTGGGAGACCATATTTACAGTGTCTAAAACGGACAAGGGAACACTTTCTAGAATATATAAATAACTTCTAAGGTTTACAAGAAAACATTAGAAACATTGATAGAATAAATGGGTGAGAGATATGAAAAGGCAGTTTATAGAAAAGGAAAGTTTGAATGGCCAACAAGTAAAAGAAGAGACAGTAATAATCAGAGTCAGGCAATTTAAAAACACGATGTACCACTTTACCATCATTAGAGGAGAAAAAGCTTGAAAGCTGGGATGCCAAGTGTAGGTGGTCGTGCAGGGTACAAGTATTAGCGTGCCCAGCTAGTGGAGGGTAGGCAGGTGCAGGTGGTCTGAAAAGCTATCAGAAAGTACTTTGTTAGGTTAAATATTTACCCTATGAACTAGCAAGTCTGTTTTGGGGTATATATACTTAAAAAAATTTAAGGGGACATGGATAAGGGTATTTTTTGCACTATTACATTCATAGTATCAGAATTATAAACCAGCAATCCTTGGCACTATTAAAACAAATCAATATTACAGGCAAGCTCTTTGCCATTCTTGATAAACATCCTTAGACAGAAACAACTTTATGCTGACAAGACATAGAATAAGCCTTCATGTAATGTACATTTTATGGTAGTAAGTTGTATGTAAATATTCACTAAGCTTTTTCTCAACTCTAACAAGATGATGGTCTAGTTGAATACTTTGTTTTCTCAAAGCTCCTATTCGACAGTCTTCCCAGTCTTCCAATTCTTTTCTAGGGCTCCTCACTCAGCTGCTAATTAGGTTTCACAGCTTTTGGCTTCAGTTATATTTTATTTCTTTTTATTTTTTTGAGACACAGTTTCACTCTGTCGTCCAGGCTGGAGTGCAGTGGCACAATCTTGCTTCACTGCAACCTCTGCCTCTTGGTTCAAGCAATTCTTATGCCTCGGCCTCCTAAGTAGCTGAGATTACAGGTGTGCACCACTATGCCAGGCTATCTATCTATCTATCTATCTATCTATCTATCTATCTATCTATCTATCATCTATCTATCTATCATCTATCTATCTATCATCTATCTATCTATTATCTATCTATCTATCCATTTATCTATCATCTATCTATCTATTATATATCTATCTCTATCTATCTATCTATCTATCTATCTATCTATCTATCTATCTATCTATCTATCTATCATCTATCTATCTATCTATTTTGTATTATTAGTAGAGACGGGGTTTCACTATGTTAGCCAGGCTGGTCTCGAATTTTCTGACCTCAAGTGATCCACGCTTTGGCCTCTGAAAGTGCTGGGATTGTAGGCATGAGCCACTGCACCCAGCCAAGTTATATTTTCTAGTCAAGGATGAATTGTAAAAGATGAGGCACTCCTGAAGGAGAAATGTTATTAGTAGGCTGTGTTTTCTCTGGTGGGCCCACGATTCAGCCATTCACCACCACTGTGACCTGTGATCCTGGAATTTTACATCTCAGCCTGATGGGGACTGGGGAAATAGCTTACCACACTTAGTTTAAATGCTTTAAGATCAAGGATTCCCATCCTTTTCGGGGGCCTCCCCACGTGAAATGCAGATGTATAATAAATGCAGACGTATTGAAATGGATTCTCCTGCTCTCATCAAATCCAGAAGCAAAACCAAAGAGAATGTAATAGCAAGTAAATAATGTTACAGACTATGACCCAGGTTTACACCTTGGGCTTTACATTTTTCTTGTTAATACTATTGTTGCCTGAAGTGTTTCTGCCACGGAGTGAGGCTTCGTTTTGGGCGTCACGGTTGAAGCTCAGAGCCCATGATTTTATTTTTAACCCTGTAACCAACCTTACATGAATCCTATCTTTATCTATTCCAAGTTGTTGTGCAAAAGGTTACTCACCAGAAGAAAATATTAAGTGCTAATATGCTAGTAACATCAACCTAAGGTTAGGAGAGCAAATTCTGTTTTTAAAATTTATTATTATTATTATTTTTTTTGAGACAGAGTCTCTTTCTCTTGGCTCACTGCAACCTCTGCCTCCTGGGTTCAAACAATTCTTGTGGCTCACCTCCCAGGTAGCTGGCACTAGAAGTGTGTACCACCACGCCTGGCTAATTTTTATATTTTTAGTAGAGATGGATTTTCATCATGTTGACCTGGTCTTGAACTCCTGGCCTTAAGTGATCCACCCACCTTGGCCTCTTGAGGTGGATCATATTCTCTTTACTCCTCAATACTGAAGTGTTGGGTCTACAGGCATATGAGCCATTGTGCCCAGCAAAATTTTATTATTATTATTTTTACAGAGATGGGGTCTTCCTATGTTGCCCAGGCTGGCCTCAAACTCCCGAACTTAAGTGATCCTCCTATTTTGGGCTCCCAAAGTGCTGGGATTATAGGCGTGAGCCACCACACTTTGCTCAACTTCTAAAATACCCATCACGGTTTGATTTTAATAAGAGATATCATTTTATGAAATTTTACCAGAGCTGCAAGAAAAAAATCCTCCGGCAAAGGGTCCTTCTACGTAGTTATCCTATGAAAGTTTGGATTTCTTTTCTTGTGGGGGTTTCTACGATGGGGTGGGATAAGTTTTTTAAATGGAGCCATGTTGATATCTAGGCACAAACTCCTGCCTTCAGCATGGAACCTCAGAGAAAAGGTTATGGAACATTAACCCGCGATGATGAAAGCACTCACTCACCTGATGTTTTATGCCAAGAATGATTTATGTTTCCCTTGAACCCTGCCCACTTTGCTACCTGAGCCTCTTGTGAGTGTAAGTTGTGGAAAGAACATGTGAACTCAATGTGACACTGCTTCCCATCTTCAGGTGTGTGAATGATGTCTACAGACACTTAGAATGTGTGTTTACAGGAGGGTGACATTTTCTCTTCTTGGGGGAGGCTTTGTATGTGCAAAGGTGTGTGTGTGTGTGTGTGTGTGTGTGTGTGTGTATGTGTGTGTGTGTGTGTGTGTGTTTGGGAAGCCCTAGACATGGGTAAAACAGCTGGCTGCTAATTATATCATATTATTTAAAGATTGTCACTAAACATATTCCCTCATCTGAACCATCTAAATATTCCCCCTGCTGGCTCTGTTGGTATTCATAGTGCCTACAATTCTGCCAGTTATTCATGTCTTCAATTATGTTATGGGCTGACAGAGACCTTGGTCAGCATGCAAACATTTGATGGTAGTTAATATATTAAATAATTAGCTGTAGCAACATGACTTTCTCAGCTTATGTGACTTGCCAGAAACAATTAATCAGATCATCCAAGAGTGGAAAGCTGTAATAGTAAGTTTTGCTGAGGTGGTGGTGGGTGCTGGTTGAGGAGGAATCAGGAAAGTTGAGTCTGGGAGGCTCCAGGTGCTTCTCTGGGTATTTCAAAGGGTAACCGGGACAACTAAGCCTCCTCAAAAGGTTTCGGTCATGCCATAGTCATCAAAACAGCATGGTACTGGTATAAAAATAGGCACACAGCAACGAAACAGAATAGAGAACTCAGAAATAAACCCAAATACTTACAGGCAACTGATCTTTGACAAAGTAAACAAAACATAAAATGAGGAAAGGACACCCTTTTCAAGAAATGGTGCGGGGATAATTGACTAGCCACATGTAGGAGAATAAAATAATCCTCATCTCTCATCTTATAGAAAAATCAAGATGGAATAAAGACTTAAACCTAACACCTGAAACTATAAAAATTCTAGACAATAACATTGGAAAAACCCTTCTAGACATTGGCTTAGGCAAGGATTTCATGACCAAAAACCCAAAAGCAATTGTAATAAAAACAAAGATAAATAGCTGGAACCTAATTAAACTAAGGAGCTTTTGCACAGCAAAAGGAACAGTCAGCAGAGTAAACAGACAACTCACAGAGTGGGAGAAAATCTTCACAATCCATACAGTTGATAGAGAACTAATATCCAGAATCTACAATGAACTCAAACGAATCAGCAAGAAAAAAACAAACAATCCCATGAAAAAGTGGTCTAAGGACATGAACAGAACATCTCAAGAGAAGACATACAAATGAACAACACACACATGAAAAATGCTCAATATCACTAGTGATCAGGGAAATGCAAATTAAAATCACAACATGATACCACCTTACTCCTGCAAGAATGGCCACAATCAAAGAAAAAACAGCAGATGCTGGCTCAGATGCGGTGATCAGGGAACACTTCTACACTGCTGGTGGGAATGGGAACTAGTAGAGCCGCTGTAGAAAACAGTGTGGAGATTCCTTGAAGAACTGAAAGTAGAACTACCATTTGATCCAGCAATCCCACTACTAGATGTCTGCCCGGAGGAAAAGAAGTCATTATTTGAAAAAGACACTTGCATATGCATGTTTATAGCAGCACAATTCATAAGGGCAAAATTGTGGAACCAACCCAAATGCCCATCAATCAACAAGTGGATAAAGAAATTGTGGTATATACATGCAATGGAATACCACTCAGCCATAGAAAGGAATGAATTAACAGCATTTGTAATGACCTGGATGAGATTGGAGACTATTATTCTAAGTGAAGTAACTCAGGAATGGAAAACCAAACATTGTATGTTCTTACTGATATGTGGGAGCTAAACTATGAGGATGAAAAGGTATAAGAATGACATAGGGGCCTTTGGGGACTCGGAGGGGAAGAGTGGGAGAGGGGCGAGGGATAAAATACAACAACTAAGGTGCAGTGTATACTGCTCGGGTGATGGGTGGACCAGGATCTCACGAATCACCACTAAAGAACTTACTCATGTAACCAAATACCACCTGTACCCCGATAACTTATAGAAAAATAAAATAATAAATGAAATGAACTAATGAATGAATGAATGAGTAAATAAATAAATATAGGTTTTGGCCATGGAAAGTAGGAGAAAAAGGAAAGTGCACCTCCAAAAGGTGAATAGAATGCTGAAAATCAACTTTGTTTACGTAATGAATTTTCCAAACTCTGGCTCCATCTCTCTTTTGTTTAATTACATTTAGGGGTATGCATGTATATTTTGGGTGCAAAAGAGTCTGGACATGTCTGTATTTAATCAAATTTTTTATGTCCACATCCCCCCGCGCCCCGGGCTAAGGTGAGGTGGCTCATGCCTGTAATCTCAGCACTTTGGACTGAGGTGAGTGGATCACTTGAGGTCAGGAGTTCGAGACCAGCCAGGCCAACATGGCAAAACCCTGTCTCTCCTAAAAATACAGAAATTAGCCAGGCTAATTGCTGTATGATAGGGCAAGAAAAGGGAATTTGCTAAGCATCTATTATATCGTGTCTTTGTATACAGGCTGTCCTGAAAAACGAGACCTTGGGTTCACCATTAAAAAAATGTGATGCTGAAAACAGTGTTTCAACATTAAGTAACTAATCTTGAGTACTAATAGGTACTTAGGGCAAGACAGTGAAACTGTAAAGAAAGGATTAAGTTAGCCAGAAAACCAGGTGAGTTAGCTAAGTAGCGGGGTAACTACTTCCAGAATGTACTGAGCTACTAGGATAACAGAGCAATTTACCTAAACAGAGCAGCACCAATTTGTCAAGGCATCGATTTTTTTTTTTTTTTAAATTTTCTCCTTCTAAGGCGGCAACTCCACTTCCATACGACAGGTGGCAGCATTGCCGGCCGCAATCCCTGCTCGGCCACGGCCGGCTGCGTTTTGTGATGAATCCGCCAGGGCAGAAATGCTTGTTTGCATTACAGGAGACTGCAGCCTTTTAGAATTTCATTAAGAAGAGAAAGGCCACTGTTATTGCTATTAGAATCATTTTACACTTCTGATATGTCTCTAGAGCAGGCAAATACAGTAGCAGTGTTAAGGTGTCTGACTGGCTATTTCAAAAACAGGTGTAAGAATTTGTTCAATTCTTGCCAACAGTGAAAATAAATCTACGGCTCTTAGTTATATTTGCAAAAGGAGATTAGGGGCAAATCTCGCCGAGATTACAGTCTGGAAATATGCATTGTGTTGGCTATAACCACACTCTCAGTTTTCAGCTAGATTTTATTTATTTATTTATTTATCTATTTATTTATTTTTTTGAGATGGAGTCTTACTCTGTCACCCATGTTGGCAGAGGAGCGATCTTGGCTCACTGCAATCTCTGCCTCCCAGGTTCAAGCGATTCTCCTGCCTCAGCCTCCTGAGTACCTGGGATTAAGGCATGCACAACCATGCCCAGCTAATTATTGTATTTTTAGTAGGGATGGGGTTTTGCCATATTTGGCCAGATGGTCTCGAACCCCTGACCTCAGGTGATCGCCCACCTTGGCTTCCCAAAGTGCTGGGATTACAGGTGTGAGCCACCGCCCCCATCCTGGATATTATTTTATATATTTTATTTTCTTGCTTCTATCTGTTGAATAATGCCTTGTTAAACAATAATAATTGACAAGGTTCTACTATGAGTTTTGTACAGAACATATAAATTCTTAGACTATGAGTTCCTTGAGAGTAGCCATTGTGTTTTATAGTGTGGTCCCTTTACTAATAGAATACATGTAAGAACAATAATATTGAATATTCATCCAGCGCTTACTTTATGCCTGCCACTGTTCCAAATTCTTGACGCGTACTAACGTATTTAATATTCATCACAGGCTGGGGGCTGTGGCTCATGTCTATAATCCTAGCACTTGAGGTCAGGAGTTCGAGACCAGCCTGGCTGACATGGTGAAATCCTGTCTCTTCTAAAAATGCAAAAATAATTAGCTGGGCGTGGTGGCAGTCACCTGTAATCCCAGCTATGTGGAGGATGAGGCAGGAGAATCGCTTGAACCGGGGAGGGGGAGGTTGCAGTGAGCCAAGATCATGCCATTGCACTCTAGCCTGGGAGACAAGAGCAAAACTCCTTCTCAAAAAAAAAAAAAAAAAAAAAAAAAAATCTAATCACAATGCTCTGAGGAATGTACTATTGCTATCCCTATTGCACAGATAAAGAAATTGAGGCATAGAGAAATTAAGCAACCTCTAGAAAAATGTCAGAATATGATAATCTTTGTTTTTATATAATTTACTTTTTGGTTCCTGATTTTTTTTTGGGGGGGGGAGGGGTTGTAGCCCGGAATGCCAAATGTGTGAGTTTCTGAAAAGTTGATTCAAAGAGATATTTCACACATTTTAAAAACTCATATTTTGTCATTATGCAAATAGTGCATAATCCCTTTTATGTGAGGTATCTAGAATAGTCACATTCATAGAAACAGAAAGTGGAATGGTGGTTGCTAGGGGATACAGATGGGGGAAATGGAGAGTTGTTTAATGGCTAAAGCGTTTCAGTTTTGCTGGTTCTGGAGATCTGTTGCACATCAGTGTACATATATGTAACACTACTGAACTGTACACGTCAAAAACGGTTGGTTGGGTGACGTGGCTCATGCTTGTAATCCCAGCACTTTGGGAGGCCAAGGCAGGTGGATTACCTGAGGTCAGGAGTTCAAGACCAGCCTGATGAACATGGTGAAACTCAGTCTCTGCTAAAACTATAATACTTAGCTGGGCATGGAGGTGGGCGCCTATAATCCCAGCTACTCGGGAGGCTGAGGCAGGAGAATTGCTTGGACCTGGGAGGTGGAGTTTGCAGTGAGCCAAGATTGTGCCATTGCACTCCAGCCTGGGCAACAAGAGTGAAACTCTGTCTCAGAAACAAACACACACATGCACACACACACACACACACACACACACACACAAATCGGTTACAATGGTAAATTTTATGTTACGGATTTTAAAACCACTATTAAAAATTGAAAACAGAACTTTGTCAAAGAGAAACAAACCAGTCTTATTCTGTCATTAAGGAATGAATTCAGTTTGTAGTTAATTAAAATTGTATTTGAGCCTCTTAGCACATTACAATAATATTTGTTGAAACAAGTAGCAAAGTTGCATATTTGCTTGCTTTTTCATGGTTCCTAAGAATGAACTCTGAAAAAAATAGATGTCCATTTGGAATTCTAAAAGCTTCCGATAAGGAGAGTTACTGATAAGCAAATGGTTTTTAAATGGAGGAGAAAAGTATCAGTACAGGCAAAATATGCTAATCTGTTAAAAATTTGTAAAATTTTATTATAAACATGGGACAGTAGGAAGAGTCCTAGACTTTGAAATACAAGATTTAGGTTTAAATAATTACCTTGCTGTGTGACCTCATGCAAATCACTTCATATGTCTGAGTCATAGTTTCCTTCAATGAAGATAATTTTTGTGTGTCTTTTAGAATTAAATCAATTGAACGAGTTAATGGCAAGAGAACATTCAGGAATGTTAACAACTATAATTATAAATTGTGGTCAATATTATTCATAATTTATATTTGTATGGCAAATTTTATAGAAAGTCTATGCTTTATGTCAGAGTTAGACTATCTGAGCTTGAGAAATCCTAGAAGGCAAGTAATAGCTCTGGTTAGCTTTTGTATGTGTCATGTGGAATCACAAACAAGAAATTAATGGACAAACTTTTTGGTGGTGCTGACAGTGATGGCTGAGATATCATTTCTGAACAGCAAAGGGTAGTTTTTACTTAGGAAATAGGGATATTCTGTCATTTGATTCTCTCAAATAAGTTGATCCAAACTGATTTCAGGAGTAACCTCTTATCGTAGGCCTGGACTTTTGGAAGAGTAGAGTTTCTTCCTTTGTTCTTTTCTTACGGTTTTCTTATCTTACCATTTGGAGATCTAAGACCTACAGCTACTGCTGTTAGCAATATGAGACACCCTTCCTGTTCTTTTTATACATGTTTCATAGCGGAGCTCATACTGTACATGTTATTAATATTTATATATACTCATATGTATATTTAGAGATGGGATCTTGCTATGTCATCCAGGCTGAAGTGCAGTGGCTACTCACAGGTATTATCACTCCAGTCTTGAGCTCCTGGCCTCAAGCAGTCCTGGTCCAGCCTCAAAAGTATCTGGGACTACATGCATGCATCCATCTTGCCTGGCTTGTACATGTAATTTAGCATCCTACTTTTTGTTTTTTTTTGTTTTGTTTTGTTTTTGAGATGGAGTCTCACTCTGTCACCCAGGCTGGAGTGCAGTGGCCCCATCTCGGCCCTCTGTCTCCCAGGCTCAAGGGATCATCTCACCTCAGCCTCCTGAGTAGCTGGGATTGCAGGCACATGCCACCATGCCCAGGTAATTTTTTGTATTTTTGGTAGAGATGGGGTTTTGTTATGTTGGCCAGGCTCGACTTGAACTCCTGACCTCAGGTGATCCACCCGCCTCGGCCTCCCAAAGTGCTGGGATTACAGGCGTGAGCCACCGCACCCAGCCAACATCGTACTATTTACACTGAAAACATATCACAGGCATTGCCTATGTCTTCAACTGTCTATAAAATCATATTAATGTCTACAGAATGTTATATTATTTGTATTTATAAAAATTGATTTAACTGATGACCTATTGTTGAACTTTTAATATTATTCATTTTATTCGTATATATATTTTCCGAGGCAGATTCTAGCTCTTTTGCCCGAGCTGGAGTGCAGTGGTGTGATCTTGGCTCACTGCAACCTCCATCCCCCGGGTTTAAACAATTCTCCTGCCTCAGTCTCCCGAGTAGTTGGGACTACAGACACACACCACCACACCCGGCTAATTTTTGTATTTTTAGTAGAGTCAGGGTTTCACCATGTTAACCAGGCTTGTTTCAAACTTCTGACTTCAAGTAATCCAGCTGCCTCAGCCTCCCAAAGTGCTGGGATTACAGGCATGAGCATCCGTGCCCAGCCGACTTTTAATTTTATTCAAATTTTAACATTAATACTAAGATTTTATTGCGTACCATGGAACTACTAAGCTAGACCCAATTTTATTTCTTTGTTAGGAGAAAGACTCAGACTTTCTGGGTCTAAGAACTGTGGTTGCTATGAGAATTTTTAGTCAATGCATGGAAGATGTAGATAGAGGTCTCTCTGAAACTCACCAGGGTCTTCGTGGACTCTGAAAGATCTGCAGCCACGTCAGTCCCCCAAGTTTCTTTTGTGAAAATGGGAACAGCATGTGGTATTATCATTTCCTCTGTTTAAAACCACCACTGGGCTGTCATTTCGGCAACATCTTAACAAATGAAAATCCTCCTCTGAGTCAATAGTAATTATAGGAATTTATCACAATTGCCAATCAAGGTGTTCTGAAGAGACTCATCTTTCTTGTTAAATTAGCTTTCACTGCACGCAAACAGTGAGTTATCTTTAGGAAATCAATTGAAGGGAAATTACAGCTTTCACGGAGTGATATAACCTTGCCAATCGTCTTGTTATACATAATTCCTCTACCAAGAAATTCAGCTGGGCTCACATGACTTATTTTTTGGGATGGTATTTCAATGCAGTGGAAAAGTCAGCCTCCAAAGGCGCAGGAAGGAGACAGAGGCAAGGACCTTGGAAATGTCTCAAGACACTTGCAACCAATTAAACCATCATCCCAGAAGAGGTTAGTAGGCTGGGGTTTGTCATTTCAAAAGACTGTTATCTAAGGGATTTGGAGATAGATGTCACTGGTGGTAGATGTCACTGCTAGTCTTTATATACCTACGCTACAAGAAACTTTAGTAGAGGATACTTTAGGTAATGATTGAGCTCTTTAAAGAAGCAGTAACATAGGAGTTTTTCTGAGAAGGCTTGTTGATATGATATAAGCAGGTGTCATTTTCTGCAGCATTAAAACCTCTTAGCATTTAATCTCTGCTGTAGGTTCCCACATCACATGTATGGCTCATTGATGCTATAACAAGATGGTAATTAATATGCAGTTAACCCAGAATTACTAGGGAATTACCATGTGGTTTTTAAATGAACTTGATTTAGCAATTTTTATGTTTATTGGCCATGCCCAAGGCATGCTTTCCTCCTGAAGCATTTGTGAATACATTAGATGATGCCAGCCATTGTGAAAACCAGACAGAAACCTGACTCTCACTTTAGCATGACTCACCTGAGTATGGCATGTGTGTAAAGTGGATACGTTTCAGGAGGTCATTAGTGGAATTGGCAGAAGCATCACTTTTAAGTGTCAGGTACCGTGTTAAACACCTCTTTTGTAAGTTACCTCATTTGATCCTCATCTTAACCTTATAGGGTTGAGTTATTTTTCCCATTTTACGGATCATGAGATTGAAGAACTTGCCCAAGGTGATGAATCGGGGCAATGGCAGAGAAGGAATTTCACCCCAAGTGGTGGACTCTTGAGCCCACGTTCAATGCCTTTTTGAGGGCTAAGTACTAACAGCACTGCATGAAAGCACTGTGAAATTTTCTTATCACCATCTCTTGGGTATTGCCTTTCTTGAGAACATCAGGGACAACTTCTCTGTACACAGCTCAGTTAATATTTGGTAGGTGGATAAATGCAGAATCCGGGGAGGGGCATATTGTAAGCATTGCACTGTATTCCTGTTTTTGCAACAAATGCTTCTTACGATTTTGGGTTAAGTCACTGTCTTGGTCTGTTTGGAATGCTCTAATGAAATAAATAACATAGATTGGGTGGCTTATAAAAGACAGAAACTTTTTTCTCATAGTTCTTGAGGCTGAGAAGCCCCAGATCATGATGATAACATGGTCAGGTTTTTTTTTTTTTTTTTTTTTTTGACCGAGTCTTGCTCTACCGGGGGAGTGTTATGGTGTGATCCTCTGCCTCCGAGGGTCAAGCAATTCTCCTGTCTCAGCCGCCCAAGTAGCTGGGCCTATAGGTGTCCACCACCATGCCCATCTAAGTTTTGTCTCTTTAGTAGAGATCAGGTTTCACTATGTTGGCCAAACTGGTCTTGAACTCCTGACCTTAGGTGATCTGCCAGCCTTGGCTTCCCAAAGTGTTGGGATTACAGATGGGAGCCACCATGCCTGGTCCCAACATGGTCAGGTTCTGGTGAGGGCCTCTCCAAGGCTGAACACTGCCTGCTGACTTCGCATTGTATCCTTGTATGGTGGAAGGGGAGAACTCTGGTCTCTTCAGCCCCTTGTGAGAGCAATAGTTCTATTCATTAAGTCTTTACCCTCGTGACCTGATTACTTCCCAAAGGCTCCACTTCCTAATACCATCTATTTGAGGAACAGGTTTCAACATATGAATTATGGTGGAGGGCATGGACTTTCCAAACCATAGCAGCAATCACTTAACGTTTCTAGACTCAGTTGCTTGATATTCCTTTTAAGAGGTAAAATTGCATAAGATAAAGGCTATGATCATTTCTAGAAACCAGATTTATAATTCTGTGGACTTAATCATTTTAGATACATCCTGCAATTCTCTATTATATAGTTTCGGGACTCTTAAGTATATTTCCAAAATTGTAAATTCAGACTGACAGCCTGGGAAGGACCCACAATGACATTATTAGCAAAGGGTCACTAAAGCTGGAGAGGAAGGTGGGAGGCAACGGTCGCTGAGAGAGGGTGGCCAATGAAGTAGCATCTGAACGGGATGACCAGGGAGACAGAAGTGGGCAGGAGGGAGGGGAGAACGTTTGTCAAGAGTCAAACACAGGAGAAATTGTAAAGGAAAGCCATTAAATATTTTGCAAAAGGAAAGGGCCCTTTCTTTTGGGAACTAAAAGGAAAACTTGGTCTGAAAGTTAGATGGGGCCTAGGCAGTTTTTCAGCCCTAAAGAACTTAATTTTTTTTAAAAAAATAACTAATCATCATTTTCTTAGAGACAGGGTCTTACTCTGTCACCCGGGTTGGAGTGCAATTGTGGGATCATAGCTTACTGCAGCCTCAACTCCTGGGTTCAAGTAATCCTGCCACCTCAGCCTCCTGAGTAGTTGGGACTATAGGCATGCATCACCATGCTTGGCTAATTTTTAAATTATTTTTTTGAGACATGGTCTTGTTGCGTTGCCCAGGTTGGTCTTCAACCCCTGGCCTGAAGCCATCCTCCCACTTCATCCTCCTAAAGTGCTGGGATTACAGGTGTAAGACAACTCACCCAGCCATTAAGAACCTTTTATAAGAAAATAACATAAAATGCTTGCCAGTGCAATCACACACACAGGAGTGGGGCAGGGAAGTGCTGGATAGAGAAGGGCGGGGTCCTTGGTGGGGGCTCCACCCTCAAGCCTATGCCTATGAATCTAAGTGGAACAGGCACTCCTGTTTTCACACCCAAATGTTGCATTTTCCAAGACCACTCTGGCCTGCCAGACCCCCATCCTGTGTGCCCATATAAACATGAGCCCTTAGTGGGCACAGGCAGAAGCAGGTGACATTGGAACCAGCAGACCAATGATGACAGAACAACATGGTAGATAAATAGAGAAGAAAAAGGATGTCTGGACATCAAGAGGGGTTCAGCCAAGAGTGATCAGAGAAGAGTCTGGCTGCTGGGCAGCCCTACTCCAGGGGAAGATCACTTTCCCACTCCATCACATCTTCTAGCTCCCCATCCATCTTGCTGAGAACCACCTCCATCACTCAACAAAACCTTGCATTCATCCTTTGAGCTGCTTCATCTGGTACACTGGGAAAGAGCTCGGGATACAGAAAGCTGACACATTGGCCCTCTGCCCTTGCGATAAGGCAGAGGGTCCACTGATCTGATTAACACAACCCGTCTGCAGCTGGCAAAGCTGAAAGAGCACACTATAACACATGCCCACTTGGGCTTCAGGAGTTGCAGACACCCACCCCTAGATGTTGCCATGGAGCCTCAAAGCACCCCCTGCCATAGTCCCTGTATCTGCCCATCTGCATCTCCCACTAGAGGCTTGAGCAGCAGGGCAACTGAAGGAGCAAGCCACATCCCTATTGCAGGTCCTGCAAGGGGGATAAGGGAACTTTCCCATTTCCCCTCCACTTTGGGAGTGGGGGCCCTAATGCTGGCAGAACCAAAGCTTCAGCTGAAGAGAGCAGCCTATGTAGCTACAGGGTTAAGTTTTCTCTCTCTGTGAGAGTGGCCTTCCATCTGCAGAGTGAAATTGAGATGTCTCTCTGATTCTCTTCCTTGTTTATAGGCTGTGGCTTCTGATGTATGAGAGGGGTGCTAATACATATGGGTTCTACATGCTGATAGACTGGAGAGACAGCGCGAGGGTATAAAATCAACCTGCCATTCCTAGTTTCTCTCCTTGATCTAGTTATGAGTTTAGCAGCCGAAATAGTTTATGGCCCACTCCCATCTAGAGAGGCAGTGCAGGGAAGCCCTGCTCTGAGAAATAATAATGCCTTGCACTAATTTACTGCATCTGAGGAAATCAGAATGAAGGTTTGCAAGCTTTCAGAGTCAGCACCTTGTCTTTCAGAATGGGAAGGGCAAGGGCCTTGGAAGCTGCAGCCTTTGAATCAGAGCCCAAGGCCAAACACAGTGTGATGGCTTTTCCTGTGCCCTCAGCGTCCCCAGGAGCCCAGAGTCATAAATCTATAGAAGATGGCAGCTCTTTACCCTGAAGGGGCCTTGAAGCATCTTCCAGTTGTTCTGTGCAAACTTCCGTCATTGCTAGAAGCAAATGCTACCCTCTAGGCCCCATGGGTTTAAAGGCCTCGGATCACCTTGGAAGTCGGTAGGGACAGATATCACGGGCAAGGATGCAGCAAGAAACCAGCTGATAAACATTTAAAAAGGGAATAGAATACTTATCCTCTGGTCCTCTTTTCTTATCACAAAATAATAAAACAACATCAAATGAAATTAAAAAGGAAGAAAAACGTGACCCTATGTTTTGCTTTTGCATATTGACTTTCAGTTCTTGTTTTTGTATCTGTGTATTTACACAGTTATAAATCAGAGCTGTGATTTATAATCTCTTAGGGGAAGGAAGCAGAATGCTCAGTGCCTTCCCGTACTTCTTCTCCACATCTTCTGTTTTTTACTTTTAGTGGCTACACCACACTCATATGCTAGAATAAGAACATACTTTCAAACTGCTGTATAACTCCTGTTCCTTATCTGCCCTTTCTTTCTTAACTTCATTCAGGCTGGGACAGGAGGAAACTTACACCGTTTAGAGAGTTTAGAGAATATCCTGGGCTGAACAATATGGATTCAATGTCTAAAGTTCTGTCCTGCCATCGTTTTTCACTTGTCAGTGAATTTATATCAGTAAATCCTCCTATAGTTTATAAATCCTTTTCAAATATGTCATCACAACTGTATGGTATATCTTTTCCCACCTTTATAGATGAGAAAAAAAAACAGCCATGTATCAGGAAGTGGCAGCTCCAGATCTTGACGTCAGATTACTGACTCATCATCTAGCGAACTTCTATTCACCCTTCAAAGCCCAGTTCGAAAGTCGTGACTTCTAAGTAACTTTTGCTATCAGTTCCCTCCTGATATGGTTTGGATCTGCAGCCTCACCGGATCTCAGGTGGAATTGTAATCCCCAGTGTTGAAGGTGAGGCCTGGTGGAAAGTGATTGAATCATGGGGGTGGATTTGTCCTGAATGGCTTAGCACCGTCCCTTTTGGTACTGTCCTTGTGATAATGAGTGAGTGCTCTTGAGTTCTGGTTATTTAAAACTGTCTGGCACCTCCCTGCTCTCTCTCTTTCTCCTCCTCTGGCTGTGTAGGGGCTCCCCTTTTGCCTTCTGCCATGATTATAAGTTTCCAGAGCCCTTCTCAGAAGCCAAGCAGATGCCAGCATCATGCATCCTGTACAGCCTTCAGAACTGTAAGCCAATTAAACCTCCTTTCCCAGACTGAGGTAGTTCTTTTTTTTTTTTTGAGAAAGAATTTTGCTCTTGTTGTCCAGGCTGGAGTGCCATGGTGCAAACTCTGCTTACCGCAACCTCTGCCTCCCAGGTTCAAGCGATTCTCCTGCTTCAGCCGCCCAAGTAGCTGGGATTACAGGCATGCACCACCATGCCCAGCTAATTTTGTATTTTTAGTAGAGATGGGGTTTCTCCATGTTAATCAGGCTAGTCTCAAATTCCTGACTTCAGGTGATCCACCCGCCTTGGCCTCCCAAAGTGCTGGGATTACAGGCATGAGCCACTATGCCCAGCTGAGGTTTCTATTGCTATCGGTGTGAGGATGGACTAATGCACCTCCTAAATCTCATCCTCGTTGAATATAAATAGTTCTTGGTTGTTGTTTTTAAAGTTGTGGTAAAATACACATAACAAAGTTTACTATCTTAGCCTTTTTTAAGTGTATAGCTCAGGGACATTAGGATCATTCATATTGCTGTGCAACCATAACCACCATTCATTTCTGGAGCTTCTTCATCATCCCAAAGAAAAACTCCCACAAACAATAACTTTCCATGCCTCTCTCCCTACAGTCCCTGGATACCTCCATTCTACTTTCTGCCTCTACAAATTTCTGCCTCATCTAGGTACCTGATTTAAGTGGAATCATACAAGATTTGTCCTTTTGTATCTGGCTGATTTCAAGTTTTATTCATTTCGTAGCATGCATCAGAATGTCTTTCCTTTTTAAGGCTGAATAATTTGCTAGTGTGTGTATATGTATATTTTGTTTATCCATGCACTTGTTGATGAACACTTGGGTTGTTGCCATGTTTTGACTAGTGTGAATAAAGCTGCTATGAGTATTGGTGGCATGGGAAAAGTTCCCTTGTCCCTCTTGCAGGGTGAGCGATGGGAATGTGGCTCACTTCTTCAATGCCCCACTGCTCAAACCTCTAGGGGAGCATACAAATAGGCAGGCTGTGGGGCTCCAATCCCACTTCAGTGTCTGGGGTGAATGCTTACAGCTGCAGCCCCCACAGTGGGCGTGTTTAACAGGGTGCTATTTTAGTTTAGCCCTCTGTAGGCAGCTTGTGTTACTCAGCTCTATTAGACCCCTGCCTTATTGCAAGGACAGAGGGTTTTCTGTGTCCCATGGTTCTTGCCTTGGTGTACCAGAAGAATCAGATCACACGTGGGCTTGGAGGATGAGTGCAAGGTTTTATTGATTAGAAGCAGCTCTCAGCAGATGGAGCCAGAAGGGAGATGGTTTTCCCCTAGAGTTGGGCCACTTGGAGCCCCAGGTTCTCCTCTCACTGCCCTGGCCAAGCTCTGCCTTGTTCTGCTGGTCAATGGCCTGCCAGCATGCTGCTCTTGACGTCCTCTCAATGTCCAGCCACTTGTGTCTTCTGCTGATGTGTTCCTTTTGAAGTCCAGCTCCTTGTGTGTCTGCCCGCTAGAGTCTTGGTGGTTTTTATAGGCACAGGATAGGGGTGTGGCAGCCCAGGGTGGTCTTGTGAAATGCAACATTTGGGCATGAAGGCAGGAGTGCCTGTCCTCACCTAGGTCTGTGGGCATAGGGCTGGTGGTGAGCCCTAGCCAAGGATCACACCCTTCCCTTCCCAGCACTTCCCTGCCCTGCTCCTTGATATATATCGCTTGTATATCATTGGTATACAAGTGATAGTGACAGAAGTCAGAGAAATTCTAGGCAGGCAAGGGTGGGTCCCTGGCAAAACCCCACCTTCAAGCTGAAAATCCTGAAACCCATGGCCCAAGGTGAGAACGTCCATCCTTGTATGCCTACTGTCTCCTGATTGGTTCTTTCTGAATAATGTCTTTTTACCAATTGAATACTGCCTTTTTCAAAACTACCTATGGCCCACCCCACCCCCATCCTGTGCCCAGAAAGACCCCAGACTCAGATAGCAGAGAGAAGAAGCAGCTTGGCATCAGGAAGAATCAGTTGGATGTTGGGAGGTGGTGTCTTCGAGACAGTGGCTGGATGAGGCAACTAGACTTTGGGAGAGAGAGGCAGAGAGGTGGCTTGACTTCTCTTGTCCCCTTTCCGGCTTCCCTTCCATTGAGAGCCACTTCCATCACTCAATAAAATTCTCCACTTCCAGAATCCTTCAGTTCATCCACATGATCTCATTCCTCTTGGGCAGTGGACAAGAATTCAGGATGTACCACATGCAAGTACAAAAAAAAGGCTGTTACACTGACCCTTTGCTCTTGCTAGTGGAGGGCGGCTGCCCCATGCAATGAGGCAAAGGGCCCATTGAGCTGATAATATACTCCTGTCTATGGACAATGTAGCTAAGAGAGCATTACAACATGTCTCTGGGGCTTGGGGTCACAGAAACCTCACCTGGATGCTGCTGCAGGGCCCACACAGAGTTCACAAAGCTGCCAATTCCTGCTAGTGTTCACTTGCATGCTCCCTCTTGTGAGGGGTTGAACAGGGTGGGCTGAGTAAATGAGGCAACCCTATCGTGAGTCCCGTGAAGGGGTCAAGAAAATATCCTGCACCATGAGTATTTGTTTAAATCTTTGCTTTCAATACTTTTGGGTTTTTACCTAGCAATGGAATTGCTGAATCATACGGTCAATCTATGTTTAACTTTTTGAGGAAGCACTAAATGGTTTTCCACAGTGGGGACACCATTTTGCATTCCCAGCAGCAATGTATGAGGGTTCCAACTTCTCTACATTCTCACTGATATTTGTTTTTGATAATAGCCATACTAATGGGTGTGAAGTGATACTTTCATTGCCTTTTAAACAAATATTAAACATGATTCTATTGCCCAGATCAGCACCAGAACCATGTTGTGTGGTTTCTGAATCCTGCAACGGACTGGGAAGTGTTTGAAGGCAGAGACTGCATATCCCCAGTACCTGGCACAGGGCTTTGCAGAGTATAGGTGCTCAGGAAATGCTTGTTGAATCCTGACTGTTCACTATCTCCTCATTGTGACTTACTGACATTCTTTTTCAAAGTACCCTTTCATCGTTTTGGCACATTTAGGAGAGAAGAGGCTAGAAAAGATTTTTGTACCCTGAGAAGTCTGTATGGAAGAATGAACGATGCTGGGCACAATTTGGCCTTTCCATTTCATCACAGATATCAAAATGCTTCACAGCTTAACAGCACTTTCCTAGGTTTTCTTTAATAAAGTGCTTGAGAGCACCTCTTAAGCAGACAGTGGATTGGTGCTAAGGATCCAAAATTGAACAAGGCACAGTGCCTGTACTTGAGACGTTCCTGGCTTATTGGGGAAATATCTACAAACAGAGCAATGAAACAGTGTGGAAAGGACATTGTATTGTTGAGGGAGGAATCTGGTAGGAGATGACTGAATCATGGGGGTGGGTCTTTCTCATGCTGTTTTCATGATAGTGAATGGGTTTCATGAGATCCAATGGCTTAAAAATGGGAGTTTGCTGTCCGGGCATGGTGGTTCAAGCCTGTAATCCCAGCACTTTGGGAGGCCGAGGCTGGTGGATCATGAGGTCAACAGATCGAGACCATCCGGGTCAACATGGTGAAATCCCGTCTCTACTAAAAATACAAAAAATTAGCTGGGCATGGTGGCGCATGCCTGTAATCCCAGCTACTCAGGAGGCTGAGGCAGGAGAATTGCCTGAACCCAGGAGGCGGAGGTTGCGGTGAGCCGAGATCGCGCTATTGCACTCCAACCTGGGTAACAAGAGCGAAACTCCGTCTCAAAAAAAAAAAAAAAAAAAAGGGAGTTTCCCTGCACAAGCTCTCTTCCCTTGTCTGCCTCCATGTGAGATGTGCCTTTCACCTTCTGCCATGAGGCCTCCCCAGCCACATGGAACTGTAAGTCCAATAAACCTCTTTCTTATGTAAATTTCCCAGTTTTGGGTAATTTTTTAATTTTATCAGCAGCATGAAAATGGGCTAATACATAAGGGGAGAGAGATAATCCCAGAAAAGAGGACCAGTCTGTGTAAAGTCAGGGAGGGAGATGAGAAGAAACATTTTGGAGTCATGAGACATTGGGTAAGATTGTGGGTCAAAAAGAACTGTCAAAAAACTTTAAATGAGGAAATGAAGGGTGCATTGCAGGGGACTGAGGTAGAAGGCAAGGAGACCCATCAGGAAGGTCTTGTCATACATACACTTGGAGAGGAAAGATGAGGGCCTGAGCCATGTCATTGGCATAGAGAGTCAGAGAAAGGCGCTGCAGATATATACAGGGTTGGAATGGCAAGATGTAAGCAGTGACCAATTACATATAGGAAGTGAGAGACAGGAAAGAGTCAAGTATAGGCATACCTTGGAGATATTGCAGGTTTGACTCTGTGCAGTGGGCAAGAGAACCCATTGGGCTGTAACAATGTATCTTAGCATGTGATGCTGTTTGATAGCATTTTACTCATTTCAAAATTATAGTCCATCCTCTCAAACCTGTTACAGCTCTATCAACTAAGTTTATATCATGTTCTAAATCCTTTGTTGTTATTTCAGCAATGTTCATGCCACGTTCATGGCACCACCAACAGTTGAGTCCATCTCAAGAAACCATTTTTTTTTCACTCATCCATGGAAGAAGCTCCTCATCTATTAAAGTTTTATCATGAGATTGCAATAATTCAGTCACATATTGAGCTCCACGTTTTAGTTTTCTCATTATTTCTACTACATCTGCAGTGACTTCCTTCACTGAGCTCTTGAATCCCTCAAAGTCATTCATGAGAGGTGGAATCAACTTTTCCCAAACTCTCATTAATGTTATTTTCACTTTTTCTCATGAATGCAAATGTTCTTGATAGTATCTAGAATGGTGAATCCTTTCCAGAAAGATTTCAGTGTACTTTTCTCAGATCCATCAGAAGAATAACTCTCTATGGCAGCTATAGCTCAAAACTTGTATTTCTTAAATAAGAAGACTTGAAAGTCAAAATTGCTCCTTGATCCATAGGCTGCAGAATATATATTGTTTTAGCAGACATGGAAACAACATCAATCTCCTTGTACATCTCCATCTGAGCTGTTGGGTGACCAGGTGCATTGACAGTGTGCAGTAATATTTTGAAAGGAATCTTTTTTCTAAACAGTAGATCTGAACAGTGAGCTTAAAATATTCAGAAAACCATGCTGTAAACAGATGTGCTATCATCCAGGTTTGCTTTTCTATTTGTTGAGCACAGGAGGAGTAGATTTTGCATAAGTCTTTTTCTTTTTTGAGACAGGATCTTACTCTGTTGCATAGGCTGGAGTGCACTGGCTCAATCATGGTTCATTGCAGCCTTGACCTCCCAGGCTTAAGGGATCCTCCCACTTCAGCTTTCTGACTAGCTCAAGTGACAGACACACACCACCATGCCTGAAAATTTTTCTGTTGTTGAATTTTTTGTAGAGATGGGGTTTCACCATGTTGCACAGGCTGGTCTCAAACTCCTGGACTCAAGAAATCCTCTTGCCTTGGCTTCCCAAAGTGCTATGATTATAAGTATGAACCACCACACCCTGCTGATTTAGTGGAATTCTTAAGAACCCTAGGATTTTTGGAATGGTAAATGAGCATTGGCTTTGGCTTAAAGTCACCAGCTTCCTGAGCCCCTAACAAGAGAGTTAGCCTGTCCTGTACATTAAAGCTTTGAAGGCTGGCATTGACTTCTCTACAGATATGAAAGTCCTGGATGACATCTTCTTCCCATAGAAGGCTGTTTTATCTACATTGATAGTTTGTTGTTAGTGTACCACCTTCATCAATGATCTTAGCTAGATTTTCTAGATAACTTGCTACAGTTTCTACAACAGCACTTGCTGCATCATCTTGTATTTTTATGGAATTCTTTTTATGGAATTTAGAGAATTCTTTTCTTAAATCTCATGAACCAGTATCTGCTAGCTTCCAACTTTTCTTCTGCAGCTTCCTCACCTTTCTCAGGCTTCATAGAATTGAAAGGAATTAGGGCCTTGCTCTGGAGATGGCTCTGGCTTAAGATAATATTTTATCTGGTTTGATCTCTCCACACCACTCAGACTTTCTCCATATCAGCATTACGGCTGTTTTTCTTTCTTATCATTTGTAGGATCGCTGGATTAGCAGTTTTCATTTCCTTTCAGAAGTTTTCATTTGCATTCACAACTTGGCTAGCTTTTGACATGCCTTCCTTACTAAGCCTAGTCATTTATTTCTAGTTTCTGATTTAAAGTGAGAGATGTGAAACTCTTCCTTTCATTTGAACATTTGAGGCCATTGTAGGATTATCAGTTAGCCTAATTTCAATATGGTTATGTCTCAGGGAATAAGGAGGCCAGGAGAGGATGAGGGAATGGCTGGTCAGGGGAGCAGTCAATGCACACAAAGTATTTATTGATTAAGTTAGATGTCTTCAGTGGACATGGTTTGTGGTGCCTCAAAACAATTACAGTAGTAACATCAAAGGCCAATAATCACAGATCATCTTAATAGATATAATAATAACAATGAGAGGCCGGGCGCCGTGGCTCAAGCCTGTAATCCCCGCACTTTGGGAGGCCAAGGCGCGTGGATCATGAGATCAAGAGATCGAGACCATCCTGGTCAACATGGTGAAACTCCGTCTCTACTAAAAAATACACAAAATTAGCTGGGCATGGTGGCTTGTGCCTGTAATCCCAGCTACTCAGGAGGCTGAGGCAGGAGAATTGCCTGAATCCAGGAGGCGGAGTTTGCGGTGAGCCGAGATCGCGCCATTGCACTCCAACCTGGGTAACAAGAGTGAAACTCCATCTCAAAAAAGAAAAAAATAATGAGAAAGTATGAAATATTGTGAGAGTGATCACAACGTGATGCAGACACATGAAATGAGTGCATGCCGCTAGAAAAATGATGCTGATTAACTTGCTCAATGCAGGACTACTACAAACCTTCAATATTTAAAACATCTCATCATTTGTGAAGTGTAATAAAGTGAAGCAGAATAAAATGAGATGTGCCTGTAGAGGACTCCAGATTTCTACAAGGAGTGACTCCTCTCTATTCTTTAGTGCTTTAAGAGTATTTAAAACTGAACATTGTATGATGAGTCTTTTACCAGACTTTTGGATGTGTCTCAAAAAAATACCAAAAGTACTCATAGCATTTATTCAGTTGTTTTTAGCTCATTAGAGGCTAATGGTTGCATGTCTTTGACCCATCGGTTATATCTTTATGTATCAATATCAAATACTATGAACCTATTAT
Source organism: Saguinus oedipus (assembly GCA_031835075.1). Classification (NCBI taxonomy): domain Eukaryota; kingdom Metazoa; phylum Chordata; class Mammalia; order Primates; family Cebidae; genus Saguinus; species Saguinus oedipus. Next base: position 11,417,107 of record CM063182.1, on the reverse strand, counting down.
GTGTTAGGTACTTTGTACATATCCATCCTTCCTAAATCCACACATAGTGGTTATTATTATTCCCATGTAATGGATATGTCACAGACAGGGGTGCTAAAAATTTTTTTTTTAATCAAATCAATCTGATTCCATGTACCCTTGTCCCACTAGGTCAATCTGTCATCATTACGATTCTCTTTCCAACCCCTTCCTTAGGACAGTAAAAATGTTGGAAGGTTCTTATTCAAATAGAGGCTTTGGGGAGAGCCATTTGGTTTTCTGCCCATCTTCGTCACAGCTCATTTGCTCATTGTATAAGTCCACATATGCTTTTTTTTTTGAGACAGAGTCTTGTTCTGTCACCTAGGCTGGAGTGCAGTGGTGCCATCTAAGCTCACTGCAACCTCTCCCTCCTGGGTTCAAGTGATTCTCCTGTCTCAGCCTCCTCTTGAGTAGCTGGGATTATAGGCATACACCACCATGCCTGGCTAATTTTTGTATTTTTAGTAGAAATGGGGTTTCAATATGTTGGTCAGGCTGGTCTCAAACTCCTGACTTCAAGTGATCCCCCTGCCTTGGCCTCCCAAAGTGCTGAGATTACAGGCCTGAGCTCCTGTGCCCAGCCCCACATGTTTTTCTTTTTTCTTTCTTTTTTATTTTTTAAAGCCATCCTTGTCAAGACTGAGAACAAAAGTACTCAGGGTCACTTCTCTCTGTGATATCATCTGGCCATCACCTTTTTTATACTGCTGTCTCCTAGGGAAGCTGCCAGGTTAGTTTTTATGAAAACAAAGCCAAGAGGACAGCCTGTCTTTAGGCATCATAAATAAGGTGAGGGAGACCTTGCCACCTTCTTAGAATGGGAAGAATAAAATGCAATGATGAAACAAAGCAAAAAAGTAAAAGCATCCTGCCACATTCCTTTAGTTATTCTACCCTTTTAGAGTCATCAGATAATTTGCCAAAGTCATTGTGGTGGGCAGGATAATGATTCCCTGAAGATGTCCACGTCCTAATCCCTAGAAGCTGTGATTGTTACTTTACATGACGTGAAGGAATTTGCGGATGTGCTTAATGGAAGATTATCTTGGATTCTCTGAGTGGATTTGATCTCATCTCACCAGTTCTTCAAAGTAGAAGATGGGTCATATAGAAGTGAGGCTAGACTCTATCCATGTGGCTAGCTTTGAAGTTGGAGGAAGGGAGCTATGAGTCAAGGAATGTGGCAGCCTCCAGGAGCTGTGAACAGCCCTTAGCTACAGTCAACAAGAAAACTGGGACCTACAACCACAGAGAACTGAACTCTGCCAATAATCTCAATGAGGAAGGAAGTGGATCCTCCCTTTGAACTTCCAGAAATGAAAACAGCCTTGCCAACACCTTGATTTTAGCTCAGTGAGTCTGTAGGTATGACCTGAAGAACTGTAAGATTATACATTTGTGTTGTTTAAATTGTGGAGTTTGTGATAATTTCTTATGGCAGCAATAGCTAATACAGTCACAAAGTTAATAAAAGCCAAGCTTGCACTCCAGATTTGTATAGTTTAAAGTCCATGCTCTCTGTATGATATTATATTTCATCTATTTAAAGTATTGCCATGTCCAGCACAATCCTACACAAAGTTAAATTAGAAAATGGAAGATGTGGATTTTTTTTCTTCTGAAAATAACCTATTGTTGTAAAAGCAATAGATTTTATTCAAAGAGAGTCAGATAATACATACAAATATAAAAAGAAAATAAAAACCCCCAGAAATCCAGAATCTAAAAATCAGCACTAACACTATTTTCACAAATATCCTTCCAGAAAATTTGCTTTGTGTGTATGTACGATAAATATTTATACATTTATATATGTTTCTGTAATTGCTTTTTTGATGAGACAATTTTTCATAGATATCATTGTGTCAGTAAATATAGATCAACACCATTATTTTAGGTGACTGAGTAATCTTCTATTGTAAGGATGTTTCATAATTGATTTAAGCAATTCTTATAAATGGACACTAATGTTGTTTCCAATATTTACCTCTTACAAACAAAACTGTGATTAATGTCTTTTTATCTTACCTTTCTTGTTTGAACATCATATTAAGGTAATTCCAAAACGGAGATATTCACAGCATGCATAAATTACACTTTTATATATTTTGAAAAAATTGACTTCCAGACAGATTTTATAACCTACATTCTCAGCAATACTGTGTGAGTGAGTCAGTGTTCTTACAAACTCATCAACATTAGGTTCTGTTAATCTTTGTGATATTTACCTACCTGATAAGCAAATAAATAATAAATCGTTATTATTTTTTGACTTCTTTGTTATTTAACAAATGACTTAAAATATTTATTGGCTAATTGCATGTCTTCCTTTGTGGGCTTCTTATGAGAAATTGATACAGCATAGTGCAAAAGTGTAGACTTTTCTGAATGACAGTTTTATCATTTGCTAGTTGTGCAATTTTGAACAAATTATTTAAATGATCTGAGCCTCAGTTTTTCTACCTATGATATAGGCATAATATTATTTACCTCCTAAAGTCACTGAAAAAATGAAAAGAGATAATTTAGGTAAAATTCTTAGCCTGGCATGCTGTGAAGTATTTCGTAACTATTTGTTATGAATAAGATATTTTATTTTTTTTAAATTTTAATTTGCAAGAATTTAAGAGCTCTTTAATTATGAAGGCTATTTATTCTTTGATATTAATGTCACAAAATGTTTTGTGTGAGTATATTTTAAACCTCTAGAAATAGAGAAGAAAAACCATGTATCGTCATAGATATACAGGTACTTAAATAAATTCTTTCAGAAAAATGAATCAGTGACTGGACATGGTGACTCACACCGGTAATCCCAGCACTTTGGGAGGCAGAGGTGGGTGGATCACCTGAGGTCAGGAGTTTGAGACCAGCCTGGCCAACATGGTGAAACCCCATCTCTAATAAAAATATGAAATTAGCCATGTATGGTGTCTGGCACCTGGCGCCTGTAATCCCAGCTACTCAGGAGGCTGAGGCAGGAGAATTGCTTGAACCTAGGAGGTGGAGGCTGCAGTTAGTTGAGATCATGCCATTGCATTATAGCCTGGGTGACAGAGCAAGACTCCATCTCAAAAAAAAAAAAAAAAAAAAAAAAAAAGAAAAAGAAAAAAGAATCTAGTCCTAGAGAAGGCATTTCATCTGAAAAAAAAAAAAAAAAAAAAAAAAAATCTCTAGAGAATCTCCAGAAGGTCCAGTTGTACTTGGCTGTTCCAATTTCTATGTTGTCATTTGTGAATGGGCTGAAGTTGTTGAATCTCAGGCACTGACTATAGCTGCAGGATTTTTAGCTTATAAAAAAGACAGGAGTGGAAAACTCACGGTTAATTTCAGCTCCCATTTGGCCAGTGCTTCCTTTGCTAGCAAGGCCCTGACCAACTTTTCCACTCCTGGCATTGGGGGCTGCACGCTGCCATCACTTAATTTTGTTTGTTTTTGAGACAGGGTCTACTTTGTTGTCCAAGCTGGAGTGCAGTGGTGTGATCATAGCTCATTGTGGCTTCAGCCTCCTGGGTTCAAGTGGTTTTCCTGCCTCAGCCTCTCAAGTAGCTGGGACTACAGGCACATGCAGCTACACCTGGCTGATTTTCAATTTTTTTGTAGAGATAGGGTCTTGCCATTTGCCCTGGCTGGTCTTAAACTCCTGGGCTCAAGCCATCTCCCCAGTTTGGATTTCTAAAATGCTGGCATTATACTTGTGAGCCACTGTTCCCGGTCACTGACGGCACTTAATCGCTACTTAAAAATCAAACCTTACTTTTACTCTTCCTTGTCCTGGTGGGACCCTTTCATAAGCATTGATATTGCAGCCCTAAATGCTAGGTTTTTAGTGGGGAGAAGCCCTGCCTTTGATGGCCCCTCCCTCAGCCATACAGAGGGGCACGGGGTTCTGCTCAACATTTATTTCTCTTTGCTGTGAGCTGGCTCCCTCTCCTTCCTCAGAGGGTCAATGCCCTGCCCCCTTCCCATGCTCAGACTTTCCCTGGAATCATCAGCTTTCTTCCTCTTTACTGATTGATTTGGGGCCCAACCCACCAGCCGCTGACAGAGAAGTGATTCGTTGATTCATGTTAACAACTATTAATAGGGCTCATTATTTCCCTGGAAACCGACAGGATGATGCTCCTCCTTGTCTTCTGTTTTTGCGGCACAATTGATTCCTCCTCACTGCAGTAAGTGGCAGCTGTTTAAATCATATTGATATCTACAGTTCAAAGTGATGCCTCTGATGCCTTGCGTGGTAACAAATTAAATATGGAAGCTGGAATCCTGAACATGCCATTTACCTATTTTCAGGCACAGGGTGGAGCTTATTGCAAAGAGTGAGGCACTGGGCTTTTTTTATTTTGAGGCATAGGTGTGTGCGTATAGTCTGTTTGTGTGGAGTTTCACAGATAAGTGTCTTTGTGGCTGACTTCTGTCTGGGTATGCATTTTTCTTTCCCCTTGTCAGTTATTAAAGTCTGAATTTCTCTTTTTATCACTAACTTAAAAATATATCCCCAGTGCCTCAAAGAAGTTAATCAGAGGACCTTATGAGTTCTGGTGATGTCTAAACTCTTCTGGAAGAATGCTGAACTGTTTTAAGTGTATGCATTGGGTGGCTAGGACCGACAGGTAGGTGAGAGAGAATAGGAAATTAATATGGACTTAGGAGGAGAAAACATAAGATTTGAGACTAATTACCTCTGCCTGGGCATAGTGGCTCATGCCTGAAATCTTAGCACTTTGGGAGAGTGAGGAGGGAGAATTGCTTGAAGATAGGAGTTCAAGGCCAGTGTGGGCAACCTAGCAAGACCCTGTCAGTACTAAAAATTTAAAAATTACTTGAGATTGGTGGCATATGCCTGTAGTACCACCTACTAGGGCAGCTGGGATGGGAGGATCACTTGAGCCCAGGAATTCAAGGTTGCAGTGAGCTATGATTGCACCACTGCACTCCAGCCTGGGTGACAGAATGAGACCCTGTCTCTTAAAAAAAAAAAAGATCAATTACCTTCAAAAAGAGATGGGACTAACATGAAGCAAGTCACCTCATGGATGGCAGTGCAGCAGGAACTAGTGGGACATTGGACTAGCGTGGTTTGCCGGCTGTTTCTTTTTTTATTAAAAACAAAACAAAAACAAAACCACTGTTCTTTTCCTCCACCCTGACCAGCATGCTTATAAGAGGGGACATTGGTGGTGGATCTTCTCTTCTGACACTGTGACTCCTCAGGTCTCCCGCTGGGGTACTGAGACCCGTGACTGGTCAGAAAGGCTGCGTGGAAGCCGGTGGTTCTGCCCCGGATGTGCATGTCTTTCTGTGTGTCTGCTGGAGGATGCTCGCTTGTCTGTGTGTGCATGTGTATTTCTGTGTAGGTGCATTTCAGAATGTTTGCGGCTTGTCTGGGAGTTACTGATTTGCCAAGTGTGGTGCAAAGCCACAGAGGGAGAAAAAACGTTCCTAAGGATGGATTTGTAATGGCTTCACAAAGTGGACTGGAGTCAAGTATGACAGCTGGGAGAAGCAGCTTATGCAGTGATTGCTTCCCGCGCACCCCTTAAGTGAGTTGGCAGCCCGAGCTTCAGCAAGCAGCGCACCTGATTGATTGATTTAACATTACAGCCTCCAACAATTGTGGAGGAGCTGTAATTGTTGCTGGAGGTGGCTGTCAGCTTCACGCTGAGTGAGTGACTGGTGTCTGAGAGATCCCTGGGGCCCACTTGCTGGCCTTGTACGAGGGGCTTCCTCTATGCTTCACTTGAACTGTTGTTGCTTGGCGGACCCCTCAGTGACCACTTGGTTTAAGGGATTTGGAGGCTGATGTGCAGGCAACACACACACAAACACATGTGGGTGCACACAATCGCACATATGCACAGGAACATCATATCTGTTTGGGTTTTTGTTAAAAGGACCTGGAAGATGGTCTCATGAGACATTTACCTTTACTTCCTCTTACCTTTATTTCCCTGGTCATAGGGAAATAGGGTCATAGAGTTCCGGAGAAGTTAGGTCAAATCCCATACTTGAGCACAGAAAGATGATGACTTTTTTGGTTTGTTTGTTTTGAGATAAGGTCTCACTCAGTTGCCCAGGCTGGACTGTAGTGGCATGATCACAGCTCACTGTATCCTGACCTCTCCAAGCTCAGGCGATCCTCCCATCTCAACTTCTGGAGTAGCTGAGACCACAGATGCACACTTGTGTGTTAACAATTTTTTAATTTTTTTGCAGAGATGGGGACTTAACATGTGGCCCAGACTGATCTCAAACTCCTGGGCTCAAGTAATCCTCCTGCCTCGGCCTTCCAAAGTGCTGGGATTATAGGTGTGAACCATTGGCCTCGACTGGATTTTGGCCATCTGTATAGTCTGGCATATTTGCAGTTGACTCACAGTGTAGGGGCAAGGGTAAAGACACCATTTGTTTAGCTATCTATTTATTCATTTGAGCAGAGTCACAGAAAGAGTCCCTGACTCAGGGACTAGCAGCGAGGGAGCGAAAGGTATTCCACACAAAGGAATGAGGTGCAGTCAAGCAGGAAGTGTGTGCACCTCCAGAGGACCTTACTGGGACAGGTAAAGGTGGGACAGTCAAGGAAACCACGTAGAATTGTTCCTGGAGTCCTACTGTTTTCTCAGGAGGTAGTTGCTGAGTAACATGAATCCAAGATCACTGGCCCTTAAACTCCCTTAAGCTGGCGAATGATATTCCATTATTTTGCCTCTTGTGTTAGGGTTTTGGGTACTTTAAAATTCAAATATCCCTGGGGGAGGAAGTATTTTCATTTTTTTCCCGCTTATTTACACCTTTCTGGAAGCTGGCTTATTAGATCTTCTCCCAAGAACATGTTTTGAGTGGGTGAGTGCAAGTAGGTGGTGAATGTAAGGAATCTGCAGGAGTGAATTAGCTTGTTCTCTAAGGGGATTGACGAGGTAATTCATCATCTAACTGGCTGTGTCTTCTGGTAACTATGGCTGTTCTCTGGAGTGGTAGGAAAAGTGCTTGAGTGGACATGGGGTAGACGACAACTCAGATAAAGAGTAACTAGCCAGATGTGGTGGCTCATGCCTCTAATCCCAATTTGAGGATTACTCGAATCCAGGAGTTCAAGATCAGCTTGGGCAACAAAGCGATACCCCCATCTCTCTCTTTTTTTTTTAAAGACGGGCGTCTCACCATGTTGCCCAGGCTGGTCTTGAACTCCTGACCTCAGGTGATCCACCTGCCTTGGCCTCCGAGAGTGCTGGGACTACAAGCATGAGCCACCGTGCTTGGCCTGAGACCCCCATCTCTACAAAAAATTTAAAAATTAGCTGGGTGTACTGGGGTGTGCCTGTAGTCCCAGTTACTCGGGAGGCTGAGACGGGAGAATCCCTTGAGCTGTGATTCCAGGAGTTTTGGAGGCTTCAGTGCACTGTGATTGCACTTCTTTGCTCCAACCTGGGTGACCGAGTGAGACCTGTCTCAAAAAAAAAAAAAAAAAAAAAAAGTAACAAAATACATGTATGCTTCCTTTAATCTCAATTTCTTTGGATTTGTTTCATTGCATGGGGAAGGGGAAACTGAGGGCTCAGGAAATGCTTCAGAATGATTCTTGACAAACATGGCCTGAACAATTTCAAACAATGACATTGATAACTGACACATTCCTCAGGGCAGGCTCTTCCTGACAGGGTCCCGGTAAGCGTGTGAGATGTGCGGACTATGCTTTCCGCACGCCATCTACTCCCACTCCTCCTTTTGCCACTTCCCTCCACAATCCTGATCTCTCCAAACCTTCTCCAGTGGCAGCCTTCCCTACTTCCCTAGCTAAGGTGATAGCAATTTCATCCTTTAAGTTGCTCAGGATCGACACCTAGACATTCACTGCTTCAGGAGGTCCTGGAATATACATCCCTTATACATTCTTTCACCCTTGTTCCTGTAGACTAGCATCTGCTCTCAGCACCACAGCCAGAGTGATCTGTCTAAATCATAATCCAGGTTGTGCCACTCCTCTGGCTCCCAACCTGTCAACAGCTCCCTATTTCAAGGGTGAAACCAGGTCCTTAGAGTGGCCCGTGAGGCCCTAAGTAATTGAGCCCTTAAACGCTTGCTCCTCCTTCCTGCCATTTGATTCGTCTTGCATGCTCAGCTCCCTGCTCTTCCTGGAGCAGGTTGGGATGTGTTTGTATGCTCCCACCCTGGATCCTTTGCTCTAGCTGTACCCTTTACCTAGAAATTTCTCCAGTGACATCTGCTTGGCTCCTTCCCTCACTCCTTCCACTCCACTCAGATGCCATCTTCTTGGTTAGCATTTCCCTGACCATCCTATTTAAGACAGAATCTCCCACTCCTATCCCTACTCCTACTGTGCCTCGTTTTTTCTTTCTCTCCTTTCCCTCTCTCCTTCCCTCCCTCCCTCCCTCCCTCCCTCCCTTCCTTCCTTCCTTCCTTCCTTTCCTCCTTCTGCCTCTTGCTTTGTTGCCAAGGCTGGAGTGCAGTGGTGCAATCTTGGCTCACTGCAACTTCCGCCCCCTGGGTTCAAGCGATTCTCCTCCCTCCACCTTCCAAGTAGCTGAGATTATAGGTGCAAGTCACAACGCCTGGCTATTTTTTGTTTGTTTGTATTTTTAGTAGAAAGGGGGTTTCACCATGTTGGCCAGGCTAGTCTTGAACGCCCGACCTCAAGTGGTCTGCCTACCTCGGCCTCCCAAAGTGCTGGAATTACAGGCGCGAGCCACTGAGCTATGGAATGTGTTACCTTATAATAATAATTTACCTAATTAGTATGTTAATATTTCATTATCTGTCTCCCTCCACCAGAATGGAAGTTCTGTGAACTCCTCCTTTGGTCAGTAACGTATTCTGAATAGCTCGAAGAGCAGTTGGAGTACCATAGGTGCTCAGCATATATTTGTTGCTTTGTTTTTGATAGATTCTCTCTCTTGGTTAGCTGCCTGTCTTAAAAATATTTCATCTGGCTGGGCGTGATGGCTCACGCCTGTAATCCCAGCACCTTGGGAGGCTTAGGCAGGCAGATCTCTTGAGCCTAAGGGTTCGAGACCATTCCTGAGCAACACAGCGAGACCTTGTCTCTATAAAAAACTAAAAAACAAATTAGCTGGGCATGGTGACACACACCTCTAGTCCCAGCTACTCAGCAGGCTGAGGTGGGAGAATCACTTGAACCCAGGAGTTGGAGGCTGCGGTGAGCCGTGGTTGCCCTATTCCAGCCTGGGCAACAGAGTGAGAACCCTGTGTCAAAAAAAAAAAAAAAAAGAAAGAAAAATTCTCATCTGATGACTCATTCTGGCCTTCTAAATGAAACCTACGTTCCCAGGCAGTGCTTTATTCTTCCAGGCATTTTCAGAGTTTCTGGCAATCCTTTCAGAAAAATGGACACTGCTGTGTTTTGTTCTCTTAGGATTCTGCTTCTAAGCAGATTGTGTAACTCAATCTATGCTAAAATGTTATTATTTAATTTTTCCCTTGGACATATTTATAGTGCAATGCTGTTTGGCCCTAAAAACAATTGTTCTGGTCCCAGGAGTCATTTACCGTTCGACTCTCAGGTTTCTAGCAGGCCGTGGGGCAGTCAGTTTTCAAGGGTGAAAGAAAGAGCTTATATCTCAAATAGGTAGCATGGGTGGTGTGGTCTGGGTTAGCTCTGTCTGCTTCAGAACAGCAGTCAAGAATCCTGGTACCCAGTCTCTGCCCTAGATTCTATATGTTATTTTTCTATTATTAATTTAACGAACTTGGGCTGTGTGTCTCTCTATATTACTTCATTTTAACCAATGCCACAATTCTGTCTGGAAGATATTATCATCCTCATTTTATAGATAGGATGCCCAAGGGCCAGAGAAGTCAAGTAACTTGCCCTAGTGTGACTGCCAGCATGTGACCAAGGCTGTGGTAGGGATTACAGTTTATATCTTCTTAGTCCAAGTTTAATGCTCTTAAAAAAAAGCCCTTTTTTTTTCTTTAAGAGACAGGGTCTTGCTCTCTGTCACTCAGGCTGGAATGCAGTGGTGTGAATAGGTCACTATAACTTCAAGCTCTTGCTTTGGTCTCTTGGGAAGCTAGGACTGCAGGTGTGCACTACTATGCCTGGTTGATTTAAAAAATTTTTTGTAGGGGTGGGGTCTTGTCACATTGCCCAGGCTGGTCTTCAACTCTTGACCTCAAGTGATCCTCCCGTCTTAGCCTCCCAAAGTACTTGGATTACGGGTGTGAGCCACCATGCCTGGCCATGACTTCATTTTTTAGGGCAGTTGTAGGTTCATAGCAAAATTGAGTGGAAAGTACTAAGAGTTCCCATAGTCATCGCACACCCACAACCTCCCTTACAATGGCTATCCTCCACCACAGTGGTGCCTGTTACAATGGCTGAACCTAACCCTCATTACTGCCCAGAGTCCATAGTTCACATAAGGGCTTGCTCTTGGTGTCGTCATTCATTCTGTGGGTTTTGACAAATGTACAATGATATCTATCCATCACTGTAGTATCATACAGGGTAGTCTCACTTCCCTAAAAATCCTCTGTGCTATGCCTATTCATCCTCCCTCTCCTCTAACCCTAGGAAACCACTGAGCTTTTTACTGTCTCCATAGTTTTTCCTGTTTCAGAACGTCTTATAGTTGGAATCACACAGCACATGGACTTTTCAGATTCACTTTCTTCACTTAGTCATATGCATTTAATGCACATTTTAATAATGCAGTTCCTCTTGGGTTCAAAAAAATTACCCTCTATGACTCAGAGTCAGAATGCAATTAAACATTTCTAATTTTGTTATTGTAATGTATTTGTCTAATAGACATTCATAAGATGCCTAATTATAGCTGATTCTACACAATAATATGATTCCATTCATTCTGACTTCCTTCCCCCAGCCCTCAACCTTTTGTAAAGATGGACCCTCTCCTAGAGCATAGCAACAGGACTCTGAACTGGTGACTCCCTTATAACTAATGAGGGGTAAATGTAAGATAAACAAGATGGGGAAAAACAAGGCAGAGAGAGGGAGGGGGATGCAGATACAGGGACATGGTGACCTCTGATTATCCAAAGCTGTCTCTTTAACACATTTTTGCGCTACGACCGCCTGCTGTCTACAGTCTGCACACTGCCTTCACTCCTCCTAATTAAAGCCAGCAGGCTAGGATGGAGAGAAATAATCTCAAGCCAAGAGGGTGGGGTAGGGAGAAAGCAATAGCTTTCTTTTCTCTTTTGGGGGAGATTCTGAGCTTGTTTTAGGCTAGGTGAAGCTGCCCCGAAAGACAAACCCAGGAAATTAAAACCAGGGTGGTCAAAGGTATCATCTGAATTTATTGCATTCCATTTTTCTGAGGCCCCTGGACTGTGGCTCAGCATCCTGGAAGAAAGGGAATGAAAAATGAGGGAAACAGATTTTGTCAGGCTGACACGAGACATGAGAGTCTGCATGACTCTTTCCTGGCCCTAACTATTAGTGGAGTCTCAGTGGGAGGAAATAGCTAAATAACAGCATTTACCATTACTCTCCTTTTTTTTTTTTGTTTACTAGACTACTAGGTGTTTCTAAAATTTTGGTGGCCATTGAATTACCTGTGTATTAGTACATTCTCTGACTGCTATAAAGAACTACCTGAAACTGGGTAATTTATAAAGAGAAAAGGTTTAATTGACTCACAGTTATGCAGGCTGTACAGAAGGCCTGACTGGGGAGGCCTCAGGAAACTTACAATTATGGTGCAAACGTGAAGGGGATGCAAGCACATCTTCACGTGGCGGCAAGAGAGAGAACGAAGGGGTAAGTGCTACACATTTTTAAACAACTAGATCTGTGACAACTCACTCATCATGAGAACAGCAAGGGGAAAACCTGCCCCTATGATTCAATCACCTCCCACCAGGTCTCTCCTACAACCCTGGGGATTACAATTCAACATGAGATTTGGGTAGGGACACAGACCCAAACCATATCAACCTGGAAGACTGATTAAAACACAGATAGGCAGGACCCACCCCAGAGTTTCTTTTCTTTTCTTTCTTTCTTTATTTTTTCAAGACAGAGTCTTGCTCAGTTGCCTAGGCTGGAGTGCAATGTTGTGATCTCGGCTCACTGCAACCTCTGCCTCCCAGGTTCAAGTGATACTCCCACCTCAGCCTCCCTAGTAGCTGAGATTACAGGCACCTACCATCATGCCTAGCTAATTTTTATATTTTTTGTAGAGTTGGGGTTTCACCATGTTGGCCAGGCTGGTCTTGAACTCCCAACCTCAGGTGATCTGCCCGCCTTGGTCTCCCAAAGTGCTGGGATTACCGGCATGAGCCAGAACACGTGGCCTCACCTCAGAGTTTCTGATTCAGTAGAACGAGGTGGGTTCCAAGAATGTGCGTTTCTGACAAGTTCCCAGGTGATGCTGGTGGTCTGGGATGACACTTCGAGAGCCAGTGCTCTAAACCAGCTGTTCCCAAACTTTCATATGTATAGGCCTTCAGAATCATCCATTATTTGATTTGCTATATTGGCATTCACTCACAATACTTGGAGCTGAAGTGTACTTGCAAGAGAGAGAAGGTTTTTAGTGTAGGGCATTCTGAGCTAACATGATCCCACTATCAGCAGGCAGTGATACTTCCATCCATAATGCCCTAGGGGAGGGTTGTAAACTCATTTTAAACAGTGTTGGATTGGGCCAGGCGTGGTGGCCCATGCCTATAGTTCCAGCTACTTGGGAGGTTGAGGCAGGAGGATGGCTTGAGCCCAGGAGTTCTGGGCTGTAGTACACTATGACAATTGGGTGCCCATACTAAGTTTGACATCAATATGGCGACCTCCTGGGAGTGAGTGGGGGGGCTGCGACCAGGTTGCCTAAGGAAGTGTGAACTGGCTCAAGCTGAAAATGGAGCAGGTCAAAACTTCCATGTCAATCACTAGTGGGATCACACCTGCAAATAGCCACTGCACTCCATCCTGGGAAAGCCACAAAAGACGAAAAAGAAAAACACCACAAAATGTTGGATTGGGCAATGAGGAGGTTGGGGTTGAACCTGTTTCCACTATGGTATAGCAGAAAGAGCACATATGGTTTGAGAGTTAGTCAGGCAAGTTCTGTTCAATTCCCAGCTCTGCCCCTTATGGTGGATTAGCTCTGAATGTGTTATTTAACTCACTTGTGTTTCCATCTTCTATCTGTAAATTTTATTTAATCCACAAATATTTATTAAGCACATGCCGTCTTCCAGCTTCTGGGAATACAGTGTGTAAGAGGACACAGTCTCTGCATCATGGAGCTTATACTGTGGTCCCAGCTACTCCTCAGGCTGAGGCAAGAGGATTGCTTGAGATCAGGAGTTTGAGGCTGCAGTGAGTCATGATTGCACCACTGCGCTCCAGCTTGGGCCACAGAGTGAGACCCTGTCTCAAAAATAAACAAACAAATCCTCCCTGCATTTGTATCTCCTAAATTAAAATAAAAAACAAATTAAAAAAACTAAAAATACCTAAAAAAAAGAGTATCTTACCATAATTTATGAGATTTTAAGTGAATGGTTTGTTTTTTCTCTCTGAGCTGTTCATGGTCTCATCTCTAAGGTATAAGTGACACATCATTTGACTATTTCCTTTGACCATGTTTGATGGAGAGAACAAGGCAAAAGCACAAGGGCCAGGTAAGGAGAGGGTGGAAAAAGAAAACAATTGCATGCTTTGCATCTTTGTAGGGAAAGGGCATGGATTTTGCTGCAGACAGGCTCAAGGTTGAATTCTAGTAACTCCACTTAAACTTTGTGCAAATTGCTTAAGCCCCTTCATCGTGAAATGAAAACACTACTACTACTACTAATACCTATTTTGCAGGCCAGGAGTGGTGGTTCATGCTGTAACCCCAGCACTTTGAGAGGCTGGGATGGGAGGATCACTTGGGGGTCAGGAGTTCAAGACCAGCTGGGCCAACATGGTGAAATCCCATCTCTACAAAAAATACAAGAATTGGCTGGACGTGGCGGTGGTGCCTGTAATTCCAGCTACTCGGGAGGCTGAGTCAAGAGACTCGTTTGACCTCGGGTGGTGGAGGTTGCAGTCAGCTGAGACTGTGCCACTGAATTCTAGCCTGGTGACAGAGTGAGATCCTTGTCTCCAAAAAACACCCCCCCAAAAACCAAAAACAACACAAAAACCTATTTTACAAAGCTGTGATAGAAGAATGAATAAGCTCTGGTCTGAAGTGTCTACTCAATACATGCTTATTATCTGGCATGTCCTTTTGTGCCTTTTTCTTATCACTTCCCTCTCTGTTGATCAATTCCCTCTCTGCTCAGGTGAGAAGTGTCTGCTATTTGGACTTCACCTTTTAGGGAACAAAGAGAAAAGATATTATGCTCATTTGCATGAAGTAAGTCACACAGTACCTTTCCCATGAGTGTTGCATTTTTAAAAGGGAGCATCCCATGGAGAAGGCAATGTTTAACACTCAAGCTGGAACTTCAGGCTTCTATGGCAAAACTAATTTGAAATGATGGTGGGCAGGGGAGCTTTACTGGTATGGGTCCAAACACTTCCCAACATCACTGATTTTATTCTTACTCCTGGATCCCAGGAGATGGGTATTTGCATTGTCTTTAATTGTCATGCTTATGGGGTCGAGGGAGGCCTGCCTCTGTATCTGAGGAGTCAGGCAGGCAAAACTCTTCCTGGGCCTTAACAGGGTTTGTTAGTTTCTGCGCACAGTCATTTGGTGGTGGTGGTAGTGGTGCCGGAGGTAATATGTGTATGTGTGTGGATTTGTAGTTGTTTATTACTCTAGTGGTAGAAATGGGGGCTATGGGCCATGGTGAAGTGGTTGGTCAGGGAAGGCTCCAGAAAGGAAACATTTGGGGTGTCGTTGAAGGAAGAACTAGAGTCCAGCAGGCTGGAAGGACATTTCGGGCAGAAGGAGGATCATGAACAAAGGCACTTACCAAGAAAGCATTCCCTGGGGTGGAGGGGAGGGCTGGAGTGTCTGTAAAGCTGCTGACCTCTGGCCCTGAAGGGGGTTCCCATCCCCACCCCATCCATTTCATGGCCTTCCAAGCCACTGGGCAGTTAGCAATTCATTGACTTGAAGGACAAACGCAATGCCCTTTCTTTACTTTAATGCTGCATTCTTTAGGTGTGGGGTCCCACACAGCCAAGGCTTGGGGACACTGTCTGTCGACGCACGCCTTTTTGAGAGGCAAGCGTAACCTTTCTGGTCCCTGGGTGACTAACCTCTGTGATTGTTTTGCTCATTTGCTATAAATGACTATCTCTACCACTTGGTTAATTATGTGATTACAGCAGCCGGTGACAAGGAGAAAATTAAAAATCCATGCTGCATTTTCTATAACACTTTATTGCTCTATGCAAAAGAGGGCAAATGCAATTTAGCTGAGCTGCGATGAACAAGAGCTTCTTCCTTCCCCTCGTTTCAGCCCCTCCCTTGTCCTCCCCTGGGAAGAAGCTGTGTTAGCAGATGACTAAAGCTGGGAAGAGAGCAGGTGTGGAAGGAAACATAAATTACCATTATCCCTGACAATTCTGGACAGTGCCACCCACAGAGCCGCAGCTCAGCCAGACATTTTCCCCTGATTTCAGGAAAGGCCAGTAAGTTGTGGGCTTCTGCTAAGTGCATTAGTGTAGAACAAGGTTTCCGCTTGGGCTCCACATTTGATCTTTATTTTTTTTATGGGGCCCTGCTATAGCTGTACCTCTTCTGAAAAATCCAAGATACAGAAAGGGTAGGCCCTGCTAACATGGAACGAGTACAGTTCTTGGGGCCAAGACACCTGAGTTCTTGGAGTCAGGACACCCTGCCACTTACCTGGTGTCTGAGGCGGGGCTATTGCTTTTTCTGTCTAAGCTTCAGTTTTTGCACTTAAAAAGTAGGGATTTTTTTTTTTTTGACAGAGTTTCGTTTTATTGCCCAGGCTGGAGTGCAGTGGTGCGATCTTGGCTCACTGCAACCTCTGCCTCCTGGGTTCAAGCTATTCTCCTGCCTCAGCCTCCTGCTGGGATACAGGTGCGTGCCACCACACCTGGCTAGTTTTTTGTATTTTTAGTAGAGAGGGGATTTCACCGTGTTAGCCAGGATGGTCTCTATCTCCTGACCTTGTGATCTGCTTGCCTTGGCCTCCCAAAGTGCTGGGATTGCAGGCGTGAGCCACCGTGCCTGGCTGAAAGTAGGGATTTTAAATCACCCTTTCTCTCCTCTCACATTTAACATCTCTGAAATCAGGCTACCCTGATGATGGATGGTGTTTTAGCATGTGTCAAAAGTTTAATTGACTTCATTTTTTTAAAATAGTGTTCCATTACATAATATTGGGTCTTAGAATTGGCATTTTAGACTTGATGAAATAAGGTCCTGTGCAGGTTGGTTGTAGAGATTTAAAGAAGAAATATATGTGATCTATGTGACTCTCTCTACGCTATTGTCAGACTCCTAGGATATGAATTCTAATCCGGGCTCCCTTGTGTCACCTAGACAAGTTATTCAAAATTGATCCCCTCACCTAGAAAATGAAACAGTCTCCAAACTTTCCATCAGAATTAGCCTAAGGCAGTGTAAGGTCATGGAACCAGACAAAGCTTAGGGGTCAATAGTATCTGCACCATCTCTATCCTCGCCTACACGTTTGTGGTCACAAAGATTCCCAGGAGATACAAAGGTGAAGAAAACCTGGTCACAGATGAGGTTCAGGGTTTATGGGTGTGAGTTGCATACATGTTTAGTTTATGTGTGTTGCTATAGCAAAATGCTGCAGACTGGGTAATTTATAAGCCAGAGAAATTTATTTCTCATAGTTTTGGAGGCTGGGAAGTCCAAGATGAAGGCACTGGCAGATTCTGTGTCTGGTGAGGGCTGGGTTGCGTTGCTTCCAAGATGGTGCCTTTTCACTGTTACCTCATGTGGTGGAAGGGATGGAAAAGAGTTAGCCTACTTCCTCAAGCCCTTTTATTTTATTTTATTTTTTTGAGATGGAGTCTCGCTCTGTTGCTTAGGCTGGAGTGGAGTGGTGCAAGCTGGTCTCATTGCAACCTCCTCCTCCCGGGTTTAAGCAATTTGCCTGTCTCAGTATACCAAGTAGCTGAGATTACAGGTGTGTGCCACCAGGCCCGGCTAATTTTTGTATTTTTAGTTGAGACAATGTTTCACCATGTTGGCCAGGCTGGTCTCGAACTCCTGGCCTAAAGTGATCAGCCCGCCTCAGCCTCCCAAAGTGCTGGGTTAACAGGTGTTAGCCACCACGCCTAGCCTTTTTTATTTTTAAGAGACAGGGTGTTGCTATGCTGTCCAGGTTGGAGTAAAGTGTTGCAATCATAGCTCACTCCAGCCTTGAACTCCTGTGTTTGAGCTGTCCTCCTTCCTCGGCCTCCCAGGTAGCTGAGACTATAGGCATGTGCCACCATGCCTGGCTAATGTATTTTGTTTTATTTTGTAGAGATGGAGGCTCTTACTATGTAGCCCAGGCTGGTTTGGAACTCCTGGGCTCAAGTGATACTCCTACCTCAGCCTCCCGAGTAGCTGAGATTACAGGTTTGAACCACTGCACGCAACATAAAGTTCTTCTGTAAACTGTTAACAAACAGTTCCCACCTTCGTGACTTAACCACCTCCTAAAAACCCCACCTGTCTATCAAATTGGTCATTATGTTTCAACATATGAATTTTTGGGGGACACAGTCAGACTGTAGCATATGGCGCAGTAAATTAATATAAGGCAGAGTAGGATACATGTGATAACTGAGGTATAAAAAGACATTGCTTGTGAATAGAAGAGGTAACTTCAGCAGACAGGTTCAGGAAATAGAACATTGGTTTTGAGTCTTGAATTATGTTTAGAGTTCCAAAATACAGGAATAAGAAAAATAAACAATGAAGCACTTTTAAAAAGAGTAGGTTGTGCCTGAGATGCAACAAGTTATCTAGTTTGACTCTAGAGTATTTGGAGGCAAGACGTGTTTGAAACGGTTGGAGTGTTTTGGGGCAGAGAAAGAGCTATGATGGGAACAAGGTAACTGGCATCACTGTCTGCTCGTTCAAGACATGCACCTTGAAGTCATCTCTGAAGTCTTTCGTTCTTTTTCCTATTGCCTCCCACATGTAATCCTAGAGTAGATTCTGTAGAATCCTATCCATTTTGCATATCATGCCTCTCCATCTCTGTTGCTGTCACTCTGGTCCAGGCCACCTCCACATCTCACTTGAAATTTGCAGGGGCTTCCAGCTGAGTTCCCCGCCTTGTCCCTTACCCAAGTTCAAACTCTTCTTCTTCGGGTAGCCAGACTTACCCATCTAGTCTGAATATCACATTAGTTTGCATCCTTTCTTAAAACCTGCTAATGGTTTCTCATCAGACATAGGGTTAAAACTCCATGGGCTCATCAGGCCCACGTGGTCCAGACTCTCCAATCTCGTCTCCCAACCATTCTCTCCCTTGTTCCTGACACTCTACCCACCCTGATCTTCACAGTTCCATTGGGTCTTTGCCTTGGCTGGCTCCTTAGCTTGATGTAGTAATCTCCTAGAGGGTCATGTGGCTTGTTTTAGTTACTCAGGTCTCCATTTAAGTGTCACTTGCTCAGATGCTTTTCCTGAGCACCCACTGTGGGGTGATCCCCGACCCCGTCATTCTCTAGAGCTGCTTTATTTTCTTCATAGCACTTGTCACCCTTTGAAATCTTTTGTTTGCTTAATTTTTCTCCCTTCTACTACTGTACTAAGAAATTAGGAATCTTCACTAATTTTTGATCTCTTGATTTCCCCAGTATCTCCCATGCTTGACCTTTAATTGATATTTAAGTGAATAAAAAGGCAAAGCTGGAGTGGCAGGCTGAGGCTAAATTTTGGAATGCTTGGGTGCATTGCTAAGAAGCCTGGGCTTCACTCGATAGTTAAGAGGAGAGGCATTAGAACTCTTTGAGCAGAGGATTCATACAATTAGAACTAAGCTTTATGAGTATTGACCCAGTGGCAGGATGCAAGCTGAATTAGAGAGGGAAGAGACTAGAGTAAGAGATCCATTAGGAAACCAAATTTCATATACGAGATGATTCTTTCTAAAATACTCGATGATTTTCTGGATGAGTTTTTGCCTTTGTGCATAAGAAACAGTGTTTGGGTATTCCTGTAATATCCTGGACATAAAACCAGGATAGCATTATTACTTTTTTTTTTTTTTTTTTGAGATGGGATCCCTCTCTGACACCCAGGCTGAAGTGCAGTGGCATGATCATGGCTCACTGCCGCCTCAAACTTTTGGGTTCAAGCAATCCCCTTGTCTTAGCCTCCTGAGTTGCTGAGACTACAGGCATGCACTAATTTTTTTTAAGAGATGGATTCTCACTCTGTCCCCCAGGCTGGTTTCGAACTCCTGAGCTTAAGGGATCCTCCTGCCTCAACTTCCCAAAGTGCTTGGATTACAGGTGTGAGCCACAGTGCCACCTGGCATGTTTACCACTTTCAAATGTTCTAATTTGTTGATGGATTCGTTCTTTCCTTCCTCCTCCTCATCTCCGGACTGTCTTGTTCATCGCGGATGAGAAAACATCTTGTTCTCTTGATTTCAAAGTCTGGCATTGTGTAAGGCTCTCAGCAAGTGCTTAACATGTGTTTGTGGGATACACAGATGTGGGAAGTAAATACTTCTAAGTGTTTTCAGAAGGCTATTATCCTGAGTCATTTCAAATTAGCCCATAGGCAAGTCTTTGTTTTGTTCAAACCAAGGAATGGCACCTTTAATGAAAGGGGAGGCTGAGGTAGAGATGAGGGCATGATGAGGGAAAATGGTAATACTTTATTTTGGTTTCTTCTCCAGACTTTGATTTATTGTTACAGAGTTTTTCAGGTCACGAATGCAGAAGAAACATTGAGATCATTTTTAGGAGAACTGAGCAGGTATCTGTGGTCATAATTCAGTGTGTTTTATTCTGGGGAATGAGAATTAGTGTTTTCATTTCATTTGTTGTTGCTAAGCTCTGAAGATTGCCAATTAGCCCTTGCCCTTGCTGGGTGCCTTAGTAAATTTTTAAAATTTGTGGTCCTTGAAAAAACAAAGCAAACAGCCCTATTATTTTTCTGTACGTTTGTATCTTTATTATAGCACTCATTATAGTCTGCTTTATATTATGGTTATTTGTTGGTGTGACTTTCTTCTCAGCTAGATTGGGAAGCCTTTAAGGCAGGAACTATGTTAATTCATCTCTTAGCATGGTGCCAGGTACATAGAAGGAGCTTAATTGATGTAGGCTGTATGAAATATTTGTAATTGTACATTAAGACACAGAGAAGGGGTTGTTTTGCTTTTTCTCAGTCCTCTTGGGAACTAGATATTTTCTGTATTTCTGTTTGATCTGAAATCATTTATACATTGTCTTCAGGTATTTCATAAGGATTGTATTTGCCTATATCAACTTCTATATCTGTCAGAGGCATTTGAACCAAAGTGACTCCATTTTGAATAGGGGCTGGATAAAATGAGGCTGAAATCTACTGGGCTGCACTTCCAGAAGGTTAGTTTAGACATTCCTGGTCACGGGAGGAGATAGGTCACAAAGACCTTGCTGATAAAGCAGGCTGCGATACAGAAGCCAGCCAAAACCAAGATGGTGATGAGAGTAACCTCTGCTCATCCTCACTGCTCATTATATACTAATTATAATATATTAGCATGCTAAAAGACACTGCCAGATGTCCCAATTTGGAACCATGATCACTGGCAAACTTATCCCTAAAGGTCTGATCACCTACCCTTAGTCAGGGTTTGGTCAGGTGGCCCCCTTTCTGTTCTCCTTAATTCAAGAGGAAAGTAGAAAACTGGGATTGGAAAAGCCCCCTTCCACGCAGCAGCTTAGCAGGGCTGTGAAAGTGTAGGAAGATGCCAGTGGCAGAAGGTTCACTTGGCTGCCTGACTGTGGTCATGCTAAAAATTAGGATTCTGATGATTCCTCTGGATGGACATCCAGGTTACTTTATTCTATGAGCCCCAGTTCCTTTTGGGATTTGATTTCAAATGAATGTTTTACAGAGCTAATTAAAAATCATAGTGTTGATGTAATAGACGGAACCCAGGGGGAGAGAAAGCTGGAGCCTCAGAAAAGGCATCAGAGTGATGCCAGGAGGTAGACATTGTATTCAAAGGATGCACAAAGGTGGCCATAGCAGTTAACAGTGACTGCTGTGAGTCAGCCCCAAGTCAGGGATCTTCTAACTACAGCTCAGAAAGGAAGTTGCAAACAGCAGTCCACTGGGTGGCTGACAGTTATTGATACCTAGAGGAAGCCATGGCACTGGATATAATTGACTGAAGAATAGGGGGCACATTATATGAAATGGTACCTTTAAGAATTAACAAGTTTCCATTCCTCTTGAGATGAATCAGTGTAAAAGATTTTTAAGTAAATGGTTATGTCAATGATGGAGAAAATGATTTCTGTCAAATGAATTAAGTTGACTCGGGAGATGCAAGAGAGATTTCTTCACCCTGGGATGAGTGGGCACAACATTTACAAGCCATGCCATTGTATGGTTTCTTGGTTTCTGGGTTGTTTTCTAATATAGATCATTGAGGAAATGATATTAGCCCTGAAGTGCTCTACTATAGAGATGAAAACCACCAATTTATTCTTATTGCCAAAGGGAGCCTCCTCTGAGCATGTTATGAATAACTCTTCCTTGTCTGGCTGGGCTAGTACAGCTACAGTTCTGTGTGGAGGCAGCTGAATGACTATGTCACCCTGTGGCTGCATCTCCCTGGAAGAGACTGAAGTGCCCCCAGGACAGACTAAAAGTCAGCCCTGGGCCACTGCCTAGGGACGTTGGTTACAGTATCATAGTTGTAGGTTCAGGAGTTGGACAGCTAGGGTCAGTCTCAGTGCTCATGACTGTCCCCTACCTGTGGGACTGTATTTAACATCTTTGTACCCTGGGTGCCTCACCAGTGGGGATAATAAAAATACCTACTTCATAGGCTTTTTTTTGGGTAAAATAAACAGCATTAAGTATTATTACAGAGCAGATGTCCATAAACTACTGTCTGTGGGCCAAATCCAGTCTGCTACTGTTTTTTGTCAATAAAGTTTTATTGGATCATGGCCACGCCCATTCATTTTGTATGATTTATGGCTAATTTCATGCTAAAATATTGATTCTCTTGTCCTTTATGAAAGAAAGTTTCCTGACTGCTATTAGAGGCTTCCAGAGGCAAGTGTACAAGTCACGAGGAACAAGGTCACCAAAGAAATGACAGGATATTTGTAGTGTCTCATGGGCTGGCAGGTGAGAAGATTGGGGGATGCCTGTGAGATGATGGGGTTTGATTCACAACTCAAGATTTTCCTAAACTCTCATTGCATTAAGAACGCAGCGCAGGTGTATTTTTTCCACCGGGCATGCATTTGTTCTCTATATGATACAGAACAAATATGTATAATTATAGAAGATAATAAAATAATTATATTCATATATGCTTCTATATTAATTATATAATCATATAGCATAATTAAAGTATATTAAAATTAATTATAATAAATTGTATATAAATATAATTATAATTACATATAGTATATAGATTACTATATATATTATATAATGTATATGTAGTACATGCCTATATAATGTATATATTATATATAATGTAATATAATATATAATATATAATCTATACAGAGCTTATTATTGTAAAAACATACTATATATTATGTAGTATATTTAAAATTAAACTGGAGAACTAATTTAATTCATAGTTGATGTAGGTGTGACAGATACAAGTTTTCAAAGTATGGCATTTATAGGGGATGCCTAATAAAAGAAATTCCTGGTAGAGGCATAATTGGGAACCACTAGTTCAGGCGTCAAAAAACTACAACTGACAGGCCAAGTGTGGCTTGGTGCCCGTTTTTGTAAGAAAATTTTTATGAGAACACAGACACGTTCATTGCATTGTCTGTCACTGCTGTCCTGCTCTGATGGTAGAGTTGAGAAGTTACGACAAGACCACAGAGCTCTCTAAGTTGAACATGTTACCTCTCTGGCCTATTGCAGACATGGGCCATTTTTGATCTAGTCTAGCCCTCTGATTCCACCCATGAGGAAACTATCCTGTGAGGTAGGATGACCTTGCTCTGGATCACATGGCTGGACCTGGAAGAGTTGGAAGTGAAGTCACCTCCTCAGTTTCCCTGTGTACTTTCACGCCCTGCACCAACTGTACTGCTCACTCAGCTCTTCTCCAATCATCACCCATTTATGTCAAGAGGAAACAGATTCAATGAAGAGTAAGTTTTAAGAAAGGGATGAGAGGGAAAGGTCTGGCACATGGGAGACTTTCGGGGGCCAAGGGGGCATCACACTGGGGGAATTTGGGTAGGGTCCACAGCAAGAGGGGTTCATCAGTAGGAGTGCCAGTGTTTCCCACTTGGCATGTTTCTTTTTGCTGCAGTGGACTCAGCTGCCTGTTGAGGAGCATGTACACAGGCTCTGGCTGTATCTTTCCAAGTGTCCATCATCCATCCTTATGACAAACACATGGGGTAGAGAGTGTTTTTATTCCCACTTTAAAGATGGTTAGACAAAGGCCAGAGATGTTAAATAACATGCCCTTTAACCCAAAGCCGGAACACAGTAGAACTGGGATTTGAACTCACACAGATAGGCTCTGGAGCCAGCCTCATTGAAATCACACTTCATGTGTGATTTCATCCATCACACATGGATGAAATCCATTCATCCATCATTTCTTTTCTGATGCTGGCCCTGTCATTGTGGGAGAAGCACTTTCTTTCTTCTTATTCTTGAAAGAAAGATGAATTTACATTTATGTTGACCATATTTTTATTATCCATGTCTCACTACAGAGAATCTTTCTGTGCCTTCTTAGAGGATGAGGCTGCTTATCCTTCAGACACTACAGAAGGAAGAAGCACAACGAACTACATTAATAACGCTTACCTCCTGGCTTCAAGGCCCTTCTTCATGCAATTTATCCTGAGAGACCAGGGTGCTCAAAGACACAGAAGGAATAAGATGACATCGATTGGATACTATGCTTATTACCTGGTGACAAAATTATCTATTTGCCACATCCCCACAACATGTAGTTTACCTATATAGTGAACCTGAACATGTACCCCCGAAACTAAAATAAAAGTAAAAAATTAGCATGTTCTAGGGAAGAAATTTCTGTAGCTGAATCCAAATTATACCTTGATGATAATAAATAAATGTGATTGTAAATAAGAATATTTTTAACATAAGAATTTAGAATTTTTAAAAATCTGTTTTTTTGGTCGATTATTATAGATTCACAGAAAATTGAAAAAAATAAAAAAAGGAAGAAGAAATAAAAATGAAAAGAAAAGTATAAGAAACACCCATTTTCCCTAATGGTACCATCTTGCCCAGCTACAGTACAATATAAAACCAGAAAGTTGACATTGTTAAAATCCACAGAGCTTATTCAAATGTCATTACTTTTATATGCACTCATTTGTGTGTATATATTTGTGTATAGTTCTGTGCAATTTTAGCACATAGAATTGCATAACCACCACCCATCACAATCAAGATATGGATTGTTCCTTTATCACCACACTTATGCCTGCTTCCATTCCTCACTCCAACAACCAGTCATCTGCTTTCTCTGTCTACAATATTGTCATTTTAAGAATGTTGTATACTCACGCCTGTAATGCCAGCATAAAGGTCTCACTATGTTGCCCAGGCTGGTCTCAAACTTCTGGGCTCAACAAGGATCACCTTTTTTTTTTTTTTTTTTTTTAACAGGTGATTATTATTAACAAAGGGTGTTCTGTGTTTTCTCAAAGAACCAAGATAAACTAGGTAGGCAGCTGGTCCTTGCTTACCACTGATACTAGAAAGTATTTTCTATGAGGAAGCCACAGTGGCAGGGTCACATATCCTCAAGGAAGATCACTTGAGCCCAGGAGTTTGAGAACAGCCTGGGCAACATAGTGAGAACTTTTCTCTACAAAAAATAAAAAAAATAGCCAGATATGCTGGTGCATGCTTGTAGTCCCAGCTATTCAGGAGGCTGAGGTGGGAGGATGGCTTGAGCCCAGGAAGTTGAGGCTGCAGTGAGTCAAGATCATACCACTGCACTTCAACCTGGGCTACAGAGTGAGATCCTGTCTCAACAACAGCAACAACCACCGCAACAAAGAACGCTATGCAAATGTAATGGTAGAGTATTTAACCTCTTGAGATTGACGTTTTTTTTTCACTCAGCTTCATGCCCTTGAGATACATCCAAGTTGTTGCATGCATCAGTAGTTCATTCCTTTTTGGTGCTGTGTAATAGTGCATGACGGGGGTTTCTCACCGTTTAACCATTCACCTGTTGAAGGACATTTTGGTTGTTTCCAGTGTCTGGCTATTACAAATAAAGCTGCTATAAACATTTATGTACAGATTGTGTGTGTGTGTGGCCAAAGGTTTTCATTTCTCTGGGGTAAACGTCTAGGAGTGTGATGTTATGTCACACAGTAAGTACATGTTTAGTTGTACAAGAAACTGGCAAACTATTTTCCAGAGGGGCTGTACCATTTTACATTCCCACTGGGCACACCTGAGTGATCCGGTTTCTCTGAATGTTTGTCAGCATTGGGGATTTTCCCTACTACTCATTTTAGCGCTTCGGATAGGTATGTAGTGATTGATCATTGTGGTTTTAAAATTTGCATTTCCCTCATGGCTAATGTTGTTGAATGTGTTTTCATGTGCTCATCTGCCATCTGTATATCCTCTTCAGTGAAATGTGTATTCATGCACTTTACCATTTTATAATTGGATTTTTTTAATTGTTGAGTTTTGAGAGTTCTTTATATATTTAGGTGCGAGCTTGTCGTTGACTATGTCATTTGCAAATATTTTCTCCCACCCTGCAGCTTGTTTCATCATTCTCTTCACAGTTTTTTTTTTGGAGTAAAGTTTTTCTATTTTAATAGGTTCAATTTGTCCATTTTTCCTTTTATGAATTGTACTTTTGGCATAAAAATGAAATGACCTTTTGAAACAGGGTGGACAGTGGCTGGGATTATTGTTACCAAAATAGCTTGTGGGTCCACTGCAAACACTAAAAGGCCAAGTGACCCTTTCATTCTCTCTGCACGAAGGGTGGTCTGATGCCTTGTTTTAGCATCAAGCTGCTGAGGGAGTGCAAGTTAAGCCCTTGATATGCCATTAGTATCCAGGAAAGAGACAGAGGCGGGATGTCAGTTATGTGGGCGCAGAATAAAATCCTTAAGAGTCAAGAGCTATATCTGAGAATTAATGGACTGCTTTCCTCCAGCCTATTCAAATAATCCAGCTCATTTCATGTGAGATAAATTACAGGACCTTGTCACCCTGACTCCCAGAAGAGGATGCTTCTGTGATTCATGATGCTCACCCCCTGGGAGCTTGAAGGGGGGGCACGGGGGCCTGTCTAGCTGACTGATGACTTGTGGCCTGCTGGTCAATCTCCCTACAAGGAGCAGGGCGAGGGAGGGATTCCGATGAAGCCACTGCTCACAGGACAGGCCTGGACCATGCCATTGAGAGGGAGCAATCTTAACAACCGCTATCCGGTCAACCTTGAAGCACCATTTGGCATTCTCAGGAACCCTGTAGGACACAAGCAAAGAGCCAACATCCAGCTGTGTTGTGTGTAGCCTTTGTTATTGTTGGTGGTTGTGCTGGTTCGTTGTGTATATGTTGAGGCTCTGCAGGGTTGTATTGCAAGGGAGAAGTGAATTCTGGATGTAGGAGAAATAGTGCAGTGTGCCAGAAATGGAGCCTAGGGCATGATCTTATGTTGATGAGAAGTTCTGCAAGGAAGCATGGACATCCAGTCTTTTGAACTATGGAGGTCAATGGGAATTAACCATAAAGCAACTTTAAAAAAACCTACTGCCTCTTTATTTTTTATTTATTTATTTTTATTTGTGGTACAATTACATTGGTATAAATTCAAGAACAGACAGAACTTGTCCATGGTAGAAATCAGAAAAGAGAGAAGTAGAAATTGACTGAAGAAGGTCACAAGGGAACTTCTTGGGGTACTGGAAACATGCTGTGTTTTTATGTGGTTGGGGTTATACCAAGTGAGTTAGATGGATAGATAATTGATGATGATGATGAAGATAGATAGATATGTAGATAGATAGATAGATAATAGGTAGATAGATGCTAGGTGGATAGAGATTGATAGAGAAGAGACAGATGATGAATAATAGGTAATACATGATAGACAGATGATGATAGAGAGATAGATAATAGGTAGATAGATGCTAGGTGGATAGAGATTGATAGAGAAGAGACAGATAATGAATAATAGGTAATAGATGATAGACAGATGATGATAGAGAGATAGATGTAGAGATATATATCACTGAGTTGTGCACTTAAGATCTGTACATTTTACTATATGTAAATGTTACTGCTCATTTAAAAAAACAAGTATTTAGAAAAAGGAAACAATCTTCACTGGAGTTTGAGGAAAGGGGACCTCACTTGCTGAGTTCCCCACATGGCCTCTGCCCCATCCTCTATTCCCTCATCAGAAGTTCTTTCTTCCTGGGCTCTAGGGCTTCTCTTGATTACGTCTTCATGGCTAAGTACACACTGGGTTCAGAGGCTTCCTGGAAGCCTCTGTCCGGCTGGAAGGGCCCTCACTTAGGGCTTGGGTGTTCAGCTCGGCGTACATCACCATGTGGGCTTCTTCAGTTCTTGGAGACCTGGAATCCTTCCTCCAAGGCAGGCGAGCAACTCTTTCCAGCTGTATGCAGGTCGGTCACTGCCTCTTCCGGTTTCTCGGAAGAATGGGAGCTTTTGGTCATCTTGTCGGGAGCTGCCCCACACCAGGTGTATCTGTAGATGAGAAAGATGGAGAGGAGGAAGATTAAGATGAGGTAACAGTGATGATGCTCCTAGGGGTTCCTTGTCCTCCTTTTCCTGTCTGAGGAGGCTTCTTTCCTTCAGTTTTATCAGTTTTTGGAAGCAAAATATACTGAGTTTTAGTTCCACCTACTCTGCCATCCTCTCCTTAGCCATGCAGATGCTTTGTAATTGCCACTGCACAGAGGATCCAGGCTAGAGCAGGAGCGTTGTTTTATTTTTTTTCTCCCCTCCCTCCTTCCTTCCTTCCTTCCTTCCTTCCTTCCTTCCTTCCTTCCTTCCTTCCTTCCTTCCTTCCTTCCTTCCTTCCTCCCTCCCTCTCTTCCCTTCCTTCCTTCTTTTCTTCTTCTTCCCCTTCCCTTCCCTCTTTTTCAGCATCTTGCTCTGTTGCCCAGGCTGGAATGCAGTGGCATAATCACGGCCCACTGCAGCTTCAACCTCCTAGGCTCAAGTAATCCTCCTGCCTCAGCCTTCCTTGTAGTTGGGATTACAGGGTCACGGCACCATGCCCAGCTAATTCCTTAACTTTTTGTAGAGATGAGGTCTCACCATGCTGCCCAGGCCAGCCTCAAATTCCTGGGCTCAAGTGATCCTCTTGCCTCATTCTCCCAAAGTGCTGGGATTACAGGCATGAGCCACTGTGCCCGGCTGCGTGTTGTTTTCTTTAATAAATGAGCAAATTGAAGCTCAAATAGGATACATGACTTGCTCAAGGTCACACAGCTGGCGAGTAGCAGAGCTGGGGGAGTTGGGGTCACCATCAGGCTTCATTAAGAGTTGCTGGAAACGCTATCCCCATCAAGCTACCATTGAATTTCTTCACAGAACTGGGGGAAAAAAAAAGAGTTGCTGGTGGGATTCACCACCACACTCTCATTACCTTCAAAATCCACAACCCCTACTGCCCCTTTAAACCTTTTCACAGCGTCTAGTTTTCCTGCTGCTGGATAAAATCTCAAGCATTCTTCTGAATTTTCTGGTGGTTCTTACATAGTATGAAACCCAATGATTACTTTAAATGATAAACACAGCCTAGATTCAGAAAATAGAAGGTCGACTGCCTTACAGTAACTAGTATGCCAATTCTAACTCACAGTGGAGACTTCTCCCACCTCCTCCAGCCCTAGCCACATGCTGGGAGGGTGTGGTTGGCTCCTCCTGTATTTCCTGCTCTGACTAGCTGTTATTTCTGACACTTCCAGGTGGAGATGAGAGGCCAGATGGAGGGACAAGAGGAACAGAATATTACTTAACAGACACCGTTGGAAGCTGACTTCAAGCTCTCTAAGCTTGGCAGATGTGAAAAAGGGAGTCTTTCTCTCTCATGATATTCCAGTTGGTTCTTTGGAGACGCCCACCTCCCCACTGCTAGAGATCTTGCCCTAGCTGTTCCCCTCCTGCCGCTAGTAGCATCTGTATTGCAGCTAGTCACTTTTTGCCAAGCCCTCAGGAATTTGGTAGTACCTTTCAGTGCAGTAGTTCTCAATGATGTTGTCTCCCACAACTGGGAAGTACGATTGGCATCTAGTAGGTAGAAGCTAGGGATGCTACTAAATATCTTACAATGCACAGGACAGCCCCGCACAACAAAGAATGAGCTAACTCAAAATGTCAGTGGGGCTAAGGTTGAGCAAACCAGCTCTAGTACATGGAGGACTCTCATGCATCTTTTGCCTGAGCAAATTCTTGGCTTGCAGGTGGGTATCACTGTAGTCTATCTCTTTTTTTTTTGAGGCGGAGTCTTGCTCTGTCACTAGGCTAAAGTGCAGGGTGCAATCTCGGCTCACTGCGACCTCTGCCTCCTGGGTTCAAGCGATTCTCCCACCTCAGCCTCCCAAGTAACTGGGACTACAGGCGTGTGCAACCATGCCCAGCCAATTTTTGTATTTTTAGTAGAGACGGATTTCACTGTGTTCACCAGGATGGTCTCAATCTTTTGACCTTGTGATCTGCCTGCCTCAGCCTCCCAAAGTGTTGGGATTATAGGCATGAGCCACTGCACCTGGCCTATTTCCTTTAGTTTGCCTGTCGATATCTAGCCAGCACATCTCTTGTCCATATCTCCTTAACTGTACTTCTCTGGGTGATCCTCTGAAGTCCTCCTTCCTTGGCTTGGGGTTAGGCATATAGCACAACTCTCTTTAGAAAGAGACACCTATGCCCATAAACATCTTTTCTTCCTCTACTTTTATTCCCATGGTGTGAATGACAGGCTTTTCTAACTAATTATTGTAAAATTTATCTGCTGTTTATTGCTACAATAATTCTATGTAACACAAAAGTGTAAAACCTCTATGGCATACAATAAGATGTGTATTGATTGCTTGTGCATTTGGCTAAGGTGATTGACTAAGGTTCTGCTGATCTGAGCTGGCTCAAGTGTCTGGGAGCCAACCAGCCGTTTCCTGATCTCCTAGGTAGGTGCAAAAGTATTTGTAGTTTTTGTCATTAAAAGTAATGGCAAAAACTGCAAATACTTTTGCACCTACCTACCTAATAGAATGGGCTTGGCTGGAGTGATTGCTCTATGTGTGTTTCATCTTCCAGAAGGCTTGCTTGGATATGTTCTCATGGCAATGACAAAAGAACAAAGACGTAATGTTAGCAAAGATCAAGAATATGACAGAGGTTGGGCGTGGGGCCTCATGTAGGTATTCCCAGCACTTTGAGAGGCTGAGGCTGAAAGAATGCTTGAGACCAGGAGTTCAAGACTGGCCTGGGCAACATAGTGAGACACCATTTCTAAAAAAAAAAAAAAAAAAAAAAATCGAAAAAGAGTATGACAGAAGATCAAGTGATAACAGGAAGGTTATCATGTTATCTTACACATTATGGTACACATAGTTGGCATGCAACACATGTGTTGTCTTTATTGCAAAAAACAAAGAAAATAAATGAATGAATGAGTGGATAAATGGGATGGGGAACAGCTTGAAAGACAGCTTCTAGAAAGGCAAAAACCTACTGGGTCAGGAGGTAAGTGACTCTAGCCTGACCTGTTTTCATTCACAGCCCCAAAGGACACAGGTTATAAGTCCATACCCAATTTCACACCTTAAAAGCATAAGCCTTCATGGAAATCAAAGGTAGGATTTCTTCTCAAAAAGACAAGAAACTCTTGAGGTACAGTACAAGAAGTGTTAGGAGTCTTGTTCTTCTTGAATTCACATAGGCACCAAAGCTGAAAAATTTAGCAAGACACACTGGACTTTTTCTCTTCTATCTTTCTTTTCTTCTTTTCTTCATTGTATAATAACCCTTATTAGAGCCTACTCTGCATAAGGCAGTGACATAAGTGTCTTACAAGCTTTATTTTCTCACAACAACTCAGACAGGCATTATAATTATTATTTTACTATCAAGAAAACAGGCTTAGAGAGAGGTTAAATGACTTGTCTAGTATCATGGAACTGGTAACTAGCAAAATAAAAATAAAGTTGAATTGAGGCCTGTCTGGATTTTTATTTGAGACAGAGTCTCACTCTGTTGCTCAGGCTGGAGTGCAGTGGCCTGATCTTGGCTCACTTCCACCTCCACCTTCCAGGTTAAAGTGATTCTTATGCTTTGGCCTCCCATGTAGCTGGGATTACAGGTGTGCACCACCACACCCAGTAAATTTGTGTATTTTTCCTAGAGGTGAGGTTTCTCCATGTTGGCCAGGTTGGTCTTGAACTCCTGGCCTCAAGTGATCCACCCGCCTTGGACTCCTGGGCTGTCTGACTTTTAATTACCTCACTATTCTACCTCTGACCTCAAGTTTTGGTTTGCCTTTTTTGTAAGAAAAATCTCAAACCAGTTTGTTCTTATCTCCTTCCTTATATTTTTGTAGAAGAAATTAGTTGATTCATTTAAAGCACTGAGAAAGTTTCACCACTGAAAATGTCAGAACTTCACCCCCTACCTGTAACACAGAGATGTGTTTTCTTTGCCCCTTTGGGCCACTTAATTATGTTCTCTCTTCTTAGGAGGAAAGCTGACATGTAATTATTTTCATGATTAACACTCCTGTGCAGCTAATTGTAATTATGCCTTATAATCACAGTTATGATCGTCAATTACTCATTCCTGCCTCATTTGAATGCTTTTCTTTATTCCACCTTCAAAAAGTTGATGGAACTGCTTGTACACTTTCTTCTCTCTCTCTCTCTTCTAAGTCATGTGTGGTCATTATTTTGGTCTTCTCTGTTTGGTTTCACCCTTGCTCTTTTCCCACATTCCATTACGGCATCTCATTGGCCACTGTCCATTTAGTGTTGCTTCTCATTTCCAACTTGGCTTGCTTTAGTCTCCTATTCATCCTGTTGCTGAGGGTGGAGGGGAATTCCTGTCCCCAGGAGGATGGCTCAGCACATGACACCTGGGACTGGTAATAGAATGACAGCAATTTACCAGCGACATATAATCGTAGCCTTGGAGAAGGGCCACTGTGCCAGGCAGGGCCTCAGTGCTTGCACTCAGGAGCAGAATGAGCAAATGAGGGCTGAGAGAGGAGGGCTTTGTAGTATCAAGAGGGAGGGGTGCACACTGGTGGAAGTGATTGGCTTGTTTAAAGAATTTGGTGGGCTGGCAGGGAAATCTAGCTTGAGGGTGGGTGCAGTGGCTCACGCCTGTAATCCCAGCACTTTAGGAGGCTGAGGTGGGTGGATCATGAGGTCAGGAGTTCAAGACCAGTCTGGCCAACATGGTGACACCCCATCTCTACTAAAGATACAAAAATTTAGCTGGACGTGCCTGTAATCCCAGCTACTTGGGTGGCTGAGGCAGGAGAATCGCTTGAACTGAAGAGGCAGAGATTGTAGTGAACTGAGATCGCGCCACTGCATTCCAGCCTGGGCCACAGGGTGAGACTCCATCTCAAAAAAACAAAAACAAAAACAAATAAGAATCTAGCTTGTAAAAAGACACATACATGACATTCAATGAGTTCTGTTCTGGCATTGCTATAAAGAAATACCTGAAGGCTGGGTAATTTATAGAGGAAAGAGGTTTAATTGGCTCACAGTTCTGCAGGCTGTACAGGAAGCATGGCTCTGCATCTGCTTGGCTTCTGGGGAGGCCCCAGGGAGTTTCTACTCATGGTGAAGCCAAAGTGGGAGCAGGCATGTCACCTGGCGAGAGAGGGAGCAAGAGAGAAAAGGGGATGGTCCCACACACTTTTAAACAACCAGATCTCATGTAAACTCAGAGTGAGAAATCACTCATCACCAAGGGATTCATGAGGGATCTGCAGCCATGATCCAAACACCTCCCCCAAGCCCCACTTCTAACATTAAAGACCACATTTCACCATGAGATTTGGAGGAGACAAACTTCCACATCATATCAAGGTCTCGAGGAGATAAAGTGACAGGTTTCCTGGGCTCCTGAGGACATACTGTTTCCAGGTCCTCTTTGCCTGTCAGGCTGGACTGCACTTCCTGTCCCTGGGATCTGTAAAATAGCCTGGTATCCTCTTATGTTACACCTCATTTTCTTCAATTTATTTATTTGTTTATTTGTTTTGAGACAGAGTTTTGCTCTATTGCCCATGCTGGAGTTCAGTGGTGTGATCTTGGCCCACTGTAACCTCCACCTTCTGGGTCCCAGTGATTTTCCTGCCTCAACTTCCCAAGTAGCTGGGATTACAAGTGTATGCCACCATGCCCAGCTAATTGTTGTAGTTTTAGTAGAGACAGGTTTTCACCATGTTGGCCAGGCTGGTCTTGAACTCCTGATCTCCAGTGATCCACCTACCTCAGCCTCCCAAAGTGTTGAGATTACAGGCATGAGCCACTGTGCCCAGCCTGTTTTCCTCAATTTAAAGAAGACTTCTGTTACTTTCAAAGAAAGGAGTACCAATTAAGTCCACAGATGAAGACATTGAAGTTCAGAGAATTCAAGGAACTTGTACAAAATCACACAGCAAATTAGTGACAAAACATTTTTTTTCCGACAGAATTTTTTTTTCTATTATGCACTGTTACACATTAAAAATTCCCAAAATAAAATCTGAGTTTTGAAATTATTATATTCATTTACATCTCTCCTTTTTTAAAGATTTTAAAATACATTCACATTTATAATTTTACCATATTTGATTAATATAACTAACCCATGGATTTAGGCAGAGTAGATGTAATCCCCATTTTTCAGATAAGGAAACTAAAGCCTAAGTCAGTGTATTAGTTCACTTCACATTGCTATAAAGAACTACCTGAGACTGGGTCATTTATAAAGACAAAAGGTTTAATGGACTCACAGTTCTACAGGCTGTACAGGAAGCATGGCTGGGGAGATCTCAGGAAACTTACAATCATGGTGGAAGGTAAAGGGGAAGCAGGCATATCTTACCATGCGACAGGAGAGAGAGGGATGGGGGAAGTGCTACACACTTTTAAATAACCAGATCTTATGAGAACTCAGTCATATCACAAGAATGGCAAGGGGGGATATCTACCCACATGATTCAATCACCTCTCACCAGGACCCTATTCCAACACAGGGGATTACAGTTTGACATGATATTTATGTGGGGAGGCACAGAGTCAAACCATATTCATCAGGGCCAAAGTCCAAGAGAGAGGGAGTGGTTGAATGTTGGAGGTGAGTCCAGTTGAGACTTGAAGTTTCTTTTTTTTTGATGCCAACACACCCAGTTTTGGCCCGAGAAAGTGCAATTGGCTTAAAAGGAGCACACAACAAGATACTCTGCTAGAAGTTGAGATATGTGGAGTCAGAGTTGGGTGGAACTTTGTAGCTGAAGAATCATGAGAGGCTGAGAAGGAGAAAGAAAACTCAGGATTAAAACCCTATGGAAATTAGGGACACCAAATTCTGGCAGAGGGAGTCTCTAAGATCTTGCAGATCCAGGAATTTAAAAAAGAGATTGGTGCAAAAATGAGACTTCTAGTCTGTCTTACTCTGCTGTGGAGGTCTGCAGTGTGCTCCACAGTTAGCTTAAAAAAACAGAAACAGGCAGATAATTTACTCCCAAACATCGTGTGAAACAGTGTTAGCTGGTTCTGTGTACACTTTTCTACTCAGCAACTAATTCCTTTTCAAAATGAGGACAGGTATAAATAAATGATAAACAAATAAAGGAAGAAGGAGTGCCTCAGGGTAACGTGAAGTTTAATAAACTCACTTTGAGTCTGAGCTATTTTATCTTTGGAGTCTTGAAAAGAGATCTAATATGAACGATGAATACTTTGAACCCTTTATGTGCAGATTTTCAGTTTTCTTTCTAAAAAATGTCCATGAGTTTAGCTCATTCACTACCTATTCCAGATATAGGAGTGCTAGGGTTCAGTTGATTATATTAGAATGTGCAGGTGGATGCCCTCTTTGTCATTGACTAACAAATCCTTTTATGCATCTCCCTGGCAGAGATTCTGGTGAGCAGAGATTTCATGGTTAACTGGCTAGGTCAGGGCTATTTTATCCTAATATTCCCATGTCCACTCTTTATTCTCGCGTTGACCTAATAACAACAGTGGATGAGGTAGCAGAAGTTTTCCTGAAAGCCAAATGCATTTTTCTGAAATATACAATGGAATCTGGTGCATATTTTTTTTCTGAGACAGGGTCTTACTCTGTTGTCCAGGCTGTAGTGCAGTGGTGAGATCACAGCTCATTGCAGCCTCAACCTCCTGAGCTCAAGGGATCCTGCTGCCTCAGTCTCCCAAGTAGTTGGGACTACAGGTGCATGCCACCATACCTGGATAAACAAAAAAATTCTTTTTGTAGAAATTGGGGTATTGTTATGGTGCGCAGGCTGGTCTCCAACTTCAGGGCTCAAGTGATCTTTCTACCTCTGCTTCCCAAAGCACTGGGATTACAGGTATGAGCTACCAACCCCCACCTTGATGCATACATTTTTGGGGAGGTAAATATGCATCTTCAAGAGAGACACGATTGAGACAGTAGCGTGTGTGCATGTGAGTGTATGTGCACACGTGTGTGCATGCTTTTATGGATAATGATGAGGAATACGTAGGTATGGTGGGTATAGGTGGTCAAATGCCCGCTTTAAAAATCTTTTCATACTAAGAGCAATTAGTAAACATTACTTCTGTAATCTTAGATTTCTCCAAAACTTGGATTCTGCCCATGTTTCTCCTCATTTTACCTCTAATAGAGAGCACTGGGCCAGAGCTGTAGCTGCAAAAGGATTCTATTACATATTCTGGATAAGTCAGAATCCTCCTCAGATGAATAAAGGGCAGACCTCCAAGCCTGAGGTGACTGCATTATTAATAAAGCCTACAGAACTATATTTGTTTTGGGTGCTAATGTGAATCAAAAGCCTTATCTGGGCTCCTCATTTCTTGAGATGTTTCATGTTCTGCGTGGGCTTCTCTGCAGTGGCGCTTAGGACTGTTGCATGCCCTTGGCATCCTGCTGTTCCTCTTTAGCCATGGCAGCACTGACTCTGTCTCTCTCAGGATCCACTCTTCCAGCATCTTCATTAAATCAGGCTGCTTCTGTACAATAAATATCTCCCTATGCTTTTCTGGCTTGATTAGTTAGATCAGAGTTTGTAAGTTAGAGTTAGAAGGCACAGTAAGGGCTTATTTTGACAAATGCAAAAACTTAGTTTCGTAAGGGTACAGCCATTTAGCCAAAAGAGCACAGAACTGACCAATCTTGGGCTCTTTCCACCCTGGTGATTCTGTGGTATTTAATGATTTTATTTTATTTTATTTTTAGACAGAGTCTTGCTCTGTTGCCTAGGCTGTAGTGCAGTGGCATGAACTCAGCTCACTGCAATCTCTGCTTCCTGGGTTCAAGCGATTCTCTTGCCTCAGCCTCCTGAGTAGCTGGGACTACAGGTGCCCACCACCACATCTGGCTAATTTTTGTATTTTTAGTAGAGATAGGGTTTAACCATGTTGACAAGGCTGGTCTTGAACTCCTAACCTCAAGTGATTTGTCTGCCTTGGCCTCCTAAAGTGCTATGGTTACAGACATAAGCCACTGTGCCCAGACAGTATTTAATGATTAATTGCTCAGACCCTTATACTTACCAAACAACTCTAAGGCACTCACAGAATTTTTGAACTTATACCTCATATTCTTCCCTATCTGGTTCCAGGAGACCATGAACAGAGACTGCTCCCTTGATTTCACATGGGAATATTAAACATTTAACACATTTAATTAGCAGTGCTTAAGTGGTGGTTTTCAAACACTTTGAGGGGAATGCCTTTGTTTTGGGTTCTATTCTGGAATTCCAACCCTGCTATGCATTGGGATAGATTTGGGGAGAAGAAGCACAAACCAAGCTTGCTCTTACAATGAACTTGTTCTCACAGTTCCTCATAACTGGGTAGGCCTCACAATCATGACAGAAGATGAGGAGCAAAGGACATCTTACATGGCACAAAGCAAAGGAAACATGTACAAAGAAACTCCCCTTTATACAACCATCAGATCTCCTGAGACTTATTCAATATCATTAGAACAGCATGGGAAAAACCTCCTCCTATGATTCAATTACCTCCCACTGGGTCCCTCCCATGACACATGGGAATTATGGGAGCTATAAGTTAAGAGGAGATTTGGGTAAGGATGCAGCCAAACCATATCATTGTACCCCTGACCCCTTTCAAATCTCATGTTCTCACATTACAAAACCAATCATGCCTTCCCAACAGTCCCCTAAAGTCTTAACTCATTTCAGCATTAACTCAAAAGTCCACAATCAAAAGTCTCATCGGAGACAAAGCAAGTCCCTTTTGACTATCAGCCTGTAAAATCAAAAGCAAATTACTTCCTAGATACAATGGAGGTACAGGCATTGGGTAAATGCATCTATTTTAAATGGGAAAAAATGGCCAGAACAAAAGAGCTACAAGGCCCTATGCAAGTCCAAAATCCAATAGGGCAGTCATTAAATCTTAAAGCTCCAAAATGATTTCCTTTGACTCCATGTCTCACAGACAGGTTTCAATGATACAAGAGGTGAGCTTTCACAGCCGTGGGCAGCACCACCCCTGTGGCTTTGCAGGATACAGCCCTACCTCCTGGCTGCTTTCACAGGCTGGCATTGAGTGTCTGAGGATTTTCCAGGGGCACAGTGCAAGATGTCAGTGGACCTACCATTCTGGGGTCTGAAGAATGATGACCCTCTTCTCATAGCTCCACTAGGCGGTGCCCCAGTGGGCACTCTGTGTGGAGGCTCTGGCCCTACATTTCCCTTCTGTACTTCCCCTAGCAGAGGTTCTCCATGAGGGCTCCACCTTTTCAGCAAACTTCTTCCTAGACATCTGTGCCTTTCCATACATCCTCTGAAATCTAGGCAGAGGTTCTTGACCTCTGCATCCACAGGCTCAACACCATATGAAAGCTACCAAGGCTTGGGGCTTGTACCCTCTAAAGCAAATCCCTGAGCTCTATGTTGGCCCCTTTTAGCCATGGCTGGAGCTGAAGCAGCTGGGACACAGGGCACCATATCCCAAGGCAGCACAGGGCAGGGGGGCCCTGGGCCCTCCGAGGTCTTCAGGCTTGTGATGGAAGGGGCTGTGTGAAAGTCTCTGACATGCCATGAAGACATTTTCCCCTGTGTCTTGGTGATTAACATTTGATTCCTTGTTACTTATGCAAATTTCTGCAGCCCCCTTGAATTTCTCCCTAGTGAATGGGGCTTTTTTCTTCTACTTTATGGTCAGGCTGCAAATGTTCCAGACTTTTATGCTCTGTTTTCTCTTGAACGCTTTGCACTTAGAAATTTTCGCACCACATATCCTAAATCTTCCCTTTCAATTTCAAAGTTTCACAGATCTCTAGGAAAGGGGCAAAATGATACCAATCTCTTTGCATAGCAAGAGTGACCTTTACTCCAGTTCCCAAAAAGTTCCTCATCTCCATCTGAAACTACCTCAGCCTGGATGTAATTGTCCATATCACTATCAGCATTTTGGTCAAAGCCATTCAGCAAGTCTCTAAAATGTTTCAAACTTCCTCACATCTTTCGGTCTTCTGAGCCCTCCAAGTCTCTAGGAAGTTCCAAACATTTCACATTTTCTTATCTTCTGAACCCTCCAAACTGTTTCAACCTCTGCCTGTTACCCAGTTCCAAAGTCATTTTCACATTTTCAGTTATCTTTACAGCAGCATCCCACTCTACTGGTGCCAATTTACTGTATTAGTCTGTTCTTATGCTGCTATTAAAGATATACACAAGACTGGATAATTTATAAAGAAAAAAGGTTTAATTGACTAACAGTTCCATATGGCTGGGGAGGCCTCACAATCATGGCAGAAGATGAAGGAAGAGCAAAGGGACATCTTACATGGGAAGTGAGCTTACTGAATATTCAGTTACTGGCTGATGCTGCCTTCCTTGTTTGATGTTTTGATACATGGAAGATACAGCTTTTGCAAAAATAGTTAAAGAATATTGCTGGCCAGGCTTGGTCCGCACACTTGTAATCCCAGTGCTCTAGGAAGTGATACGGTTTGGCTCTGTGTTCCCACTCAAATATCATCTTGAATTGTAATCCCTACATGTCATGGGAGGGACCTGTAATCCCCACCTCTTGAGGAAGGGAAGTGATTGAATTATTAGGATGGTTCCCCAATGCTGTTCTCATGAGTGAATTCTCATGAGATATGACAGTTTTATAAATTATAATTTTTCCTGCACTCACACTCTCTCCTGCCACCATGTGAGAAGGTCCAAGCTTGCTTTCCCTTAGCCTTCTGCCATGATTATAAGTTTCCTGAGGCCTCCCCGGCCATGTATAACTGTGAGCCAATTAAACATCTTTTCTTTATAAGTTACCCAGTTTCAGGCATTTCTTTATAGCACTGTGAGAACAGACTAATTTAGAAGTCCAGGTGGGAGGACAGCTGGAGCCCAGAAGTTTGAGACCAGCTAGGGCAACATAGTGAGACCCTATGTCTCCAAAAAATAAAAAAAATAAAGTAAAAAAATTAGCCAGGCATGGTGACACCCACCTATAGTTCCAGCTACTTGGGTGGCTGAGGTGGGAGGATTGTTTGAAACCAGGAGTTCAAGGTTACAGTGAGTGCTCCATTTCCCTCCAGCCTGGGTACAGAGCAAGACTCTTCCTCTCTCTCTCAATCTCAAAAAAAAAAAAAAAAAAACAAAACAAGGAATTGATAGTGTAAAAGAGAAAGTTCTATTCTGAGAATTGCAGTGTTCCGTGTGTGTGAAGGAAGACAGCAGAAACAGTTTCCTTGAAATTAAAGACCTAGATTTTCATTTTAATTGTAATCATTGACCATCATAATTTAGAAATGTGGGCATAATTTGTCAAACGATTTATGGAGGTTTTAGAAAGAAGATAGCCATTTTTGTTGTTCGCTTAAGAACTGAACTTTCTTAGCTGGGTGCGGAGGCCATGCCTATAATCTCAGCACCTTGGAAGGCAGAGGTGGGCAAATTGCTCGAGTCCAAAAATTTGAGGTGAGGCTGGGCAACGTGGCGAAACCCTGCCTCTAAAAATAAAATTAAAGAAAAGCAAACTTCCTGTAAGTGGAAGGATAAACAAATAACTATTACATCAGATTCCAGTAACAAAATACATTTCTTGTCTTGGTACTGATTGACATGAGCGACTCACAGATGCTAACATTTAAGATATTTTCAATGTCCTCTTTCCTCAATAAGTTTTATTTCTTGCGTCTCTAAGAGTATCCTTTCTCTTATTTCTGATTGTCCATCTTTTAGGTCAATTTCCAATTTATAATATAACCAGCTACTGAATTTCATGAGGCTGTGAATACAAAGTGGCAGTTTTAAAACATGAAGTGATGCAGCAGTAGGGCCCTCTTCTGGCCTCCTCTAGATCTCCCGGGAGACTGAGTACCCTGCATCAATCAGGCAATAGGTGACATGCTAAGAAGAAGGCCCACTGCCTCAAATTCATTGCAATAAAAAGATTTTTCTTTTAAACAGACTCTCTCACTCTGTCACTCAGGCTGGAGTGCAGTGGTGCAGTTTCTGCTCACTGCAATCTCCACCTCTGCCTCTGGTGTTCAAGCAATTCTCCTGACTCAGCCTCATAAGTAGCTGGGATTACAGGCCCCTGTCACCGTGCTCAGCTAATTTTTGTATTTTTAATAGAGACAGGGTTTCACTATGTTAGCCAGTCTGTTCTCAAACTCCTGACCTCAAGCAATCTACCTGCCTAGGCCTCTCAGAGTGCTGGGATTACAGATGTGAGCCGCTGTCCAAAAGAATGATTCTTTTACAAGGAGGATGCCTCTACTCAAATATTCCCTTCTGCTAGGTTAACACTATTCAGAAAATACTCTAAGTTAACCTAATCCTTATTGAAAGAATGAAATTGATTGAGTATATCTATAATTCTTACTTTTGGTCCTTTTGTTTTGCAAACTTATAGGAGCATAGAGAAGAACAAAAATTCCTGCACTCTCAATTCCACCACTCAGAAGTTTTCAGCAGTAGCATTAGGTGTTCATTATTCTATTTATATCCACTGTATATGTGGACAGAGGGCAAGCAGTAATTTCATAAAATAGAATCATACCAATATGTTCCTTTTAGTATTAACTTCAGTTTTATATGAAATTAAGAAGAAAAAGAAACAATTGAATTTATAGGAATTGTTGAACTTATATAAACATTTCTTCACCTCAAGAGTTATTGGTTTTTAAAAGATCTCTTTAAGGTTATGAGAAAAGACTAGGAAGATATTAAGAAACTGAAATCTTCGTGTGTGTTTTATAACTCCATGTTTCCATTTTTGACAGTATTGAATGACTCCTTGTTATAAAGATGAAGAAATTAGCACTCTGAACACCTCTCCCCACCTCCTTTCCCTCCCCACCTCTCGACTACTATTTTTACTGTGTCAATGTTTATAACATTCATTCTATTCAGCAACCATAGTTTTCACAGTTATTTGATTCAGGTCCTATTTTTAAAAACCTTCAATTTCTAAAGATTGTGACATTTCTTAGTGATGTTCTTTCCCCGCCCCACTTGGGATTTTGCATGTCTGGGGCTGGTCCCTCCCAGCTGCCATCTCCACCTCCTGTTCCTTTCATTATTTCTTCTAGGTTGTTTTCCGTGTGGCCTGGACCAAATGGCATCTTCTTTCCTGGTCTGTCCTATCTTTGTTTTTTTTTTCAATATTTACTCAACTAACTTTCTGTGAATGTCTTATTCTATGAGAACAGATTCATAAACATATAAACATGTTTATATTTGTGGTTTACCATTTGGTAATATCTGTTTCTTTTTTTAAAAAAATATTTACTCAATTAACTTCCTAACAATATCTTATTCTATAAGAATATTTTTAAAACGTATATGTGGTTCACCTTTTGGTAAATCATTTTTTTCAATATTATTCAACTAATTTTCCAAGAATATCTTATTTTATGAAAATAGGTACTTTAAACATATTTGTGATTTACCATTGGGTAAAATCTGACAGTTGATAACAAATACAGGTAACATATTTTTAAAACATTGGCATAATTGTTTGAGGAGTTGAGACATTCTTGTATTTATTTATTTTAATTTTAGTTTTTCTGTAAGGTTTGGGTACAGGTGGTATTTGGTTACATAACTAAGTTCTTTAGCTGTGATTTGTGGGGTTTTGGATCACCCATCACCCGAACAGTATACACTGCACCCTCTTTGTAGTCTTTTATCTTTCACCCCACTCCCATCCTTCCCCCTAAGTCCCCAAGGTCCATTGTATCATTCTTATGCCTTTGGGTTCTCAAAGCTTAGCTCCCGCATATCAGTGAGAACATATAATGTTTGGTTTTCCATTCCTGAGTTACTTCACTTAGAATAATAGTCTCCAATCTTATCCTGGTCACTGCAAATGCTGTTAATTCATTCCTTTGTGTGGCTGTGTGGTATTCCATTGTATGTATATAACACAGTTTCTTTACTGACTCATTGATTGATGGACATTTGGGTTGGTTCCATGATTTTGCAATTGTGAATTTTGCTGCTGTAACATGTATATGCAAGTGTCTTTTTCATATGATATCTTCTTTTTCTCTGGGTAGATACCCGGCAGTGGAATTACTGGATCAAATGGTAGTTCAACTTTTAGTTTTTAAAGGAAACTCCACACTGTTTTCCATAGTGGTATACTAGTTTACATTCCCACCAGCAGTGTAGAAATGTTCTTTGATCACTGCATTCATGCCAGCATCTACTGTTTTTTGATTTTTTGATTATAACCATTCTTACCATAGGTGTAAGTACTAAGGCAGTATCACATTGTGGTTTTGATTTGCATTTCCCTGATCATTAGTGATGTTAAGCATTTTTCCATATGTTCATTGGCCATTTGTATATCTTCTTTTGAGAATATTCATGTCCTTAGCCCATTTTTGATGGGATTGTTTGTTTTTTTCTTACTGATTTGTTTCAGTTTCTGCTTGGTTTGGGTTTCTCCTACTTGTTCAATTCTAATGCTGTGACTTTCCGGAGCATTTTGCATTTCTATAAGTGTATCCAATGTTTCCTCAAGTTTTGATTGCTTTTATTTATGCTCTCTATTTCCTCGAATATTTCTCCCTTCACTTCTTGCATCATTTTTGGATGTCCTTGCATTGGGTTTCACCTTTCTCTTGTGCCTCCCTGATTAGCTTAATAACCAACCTCTCGAATTCTTTCTCAGGTAAACCAGGGATTTCTTCTTGGTTTGGATCCATTGGTAGTGGAGTAGTATGATTTTTGGGGGGCGTTAAAGAGCCTTGTTTTGTCATATTACCAGTTGGTTTTCTCATTTGGGTAGACCGCTTTCTTCTCATTTGAGTAGGCTCTGTCAGAGGGACGCTCTATGGCTGAAGGCTGTTGTTCAGATTCTTTTGTCTCATGGGTGTTCCCATGATGTAGTACTCTCTCCCTTTCCCTACAGATTGGCTTCCTGTGAGCCA
This sequence comes from Saguinus oedipus, assembly GCA_031835075.1. Lineage (NCBI taxonomy): Eukaryota > Metazoa > Chordata > Mammalia > Primates > Cebidae > Saguinus > Saguinus oedipus. The sequence continues at coordinate 11,373,335 of CM063182.1, read as the reverse complement.
AGCTACGGTGATTGTTATCTCTTTTCTGGGTCTAGCCACCCAGCAAATCTACCTGTCTCCAAGCTGGTACTGGGGGTTGTCTGCATGGAGTCCTGTGATGTGAACCATCTATGGGTGTCCCAGCTGTAGATACCAGCACCTGTTTTGGTGGGGGTAGCAGGGGGGTGAAATTGACTTTGTGAGGGTTCTTAGCTTTGGTTGGTATAATGCTCTATTTCTGTACTGGTTGGCCTCCTGCTGGGAGGTGGTGCTTTCCTGAGAGCATAAGCTGTGATAGTATACAGAGGAACCATTGATGGGCGGGGCCCTAGAACTCCCAAGATTATATGCTCTTTATCTTCAACTACTAGGGTGGTTAGGGAAGGCTCATCAGGTGGGGGCAGGGCTAGGCATGTCTGAGCTCTGATTCGCCTTTGGGTGGGTCTAGCTGTGATTTCTGTGGGGGATGGGGGTGATGTTCCCACTTCAAGGGAGTTGTGAACCTAGGAGGATTATGGCTGCCTCTGCAGAGTCACGGAAGTTGTCAAGGAAGTGGGGGGAAAGCTGGTGGTCACAAGCCTAACCTAGCTCCCACACAAACCAAAGGGGTGGTCTTACTCCCACGGTGTCCACACTTGAGCCTCAAGTATGTTTCCAGGCAGTGGGTGAGCAGGGCTTGAGAACTTGTCCTAGGCTACCCTAGATGTGAGAGAAAAGGGGTTGGTTCTTCCTCTACCTGTGGAGTCTGCACACCAGTTTCATGCGTTCTCTTGAGTTCTAGCCAGGAGGCTTCGCATCCAGTTTAAATTGTTACAAACTTTAGCTGGAGATGTCCTTCTCCCTGTGGCATTTTTCTCTGCTCCTCTGGCCACCCTTTCAAAGGATCCCTGTGGTGCCAGACAGGAATGGCCTGCTTGGGGATCTAGCGAGTTCCCAAGGTCTTTTCTGCTGCTGCTTCTACCCCTGTATTTTGTTTGGCTCTGTAGACTGACTCAGCTCCAGGTAAGGTCAAAAACTTCTCCCACAAACAGACCTTCAGTTTCCCCATTCAGAATGTGTGTTCGGGAGAGGAGGATCTTCTTTTCCCACTTACGCAGTTGGGGCACTCACAGTATTTGGGGCGTCTCTTGGGTCCTGCAGAAGCAGTCCACTTCCTTCACAGGGTCTGTGGGTCCTCTCAGGATTCCTGGTTTGTTCTTGCAGTCAATCTGGAGGTAAAACTCACGAAGTGAGCCTCCGCATGCTGCTCTCTCTGTCCAAGTCGAAGCTGTGATCTAGTCCTGCCTCCTGTCTGTCATGATCGTATTTTATAGTTTAAAAACCCTTTATTTGCAAGAACAAATGTTCTTTATATGTAGTTTAGAAAACATGCACATGCTCTTTATATGTAGTTTAGAAGACAGAGAAAGAAAACAGTAAATTTCTCCCACAATTCTATTATCTAAGGATAAGAATTCTTAAATATCTTAGACACTAGGTTATTTTGTATTCTTACAATTTGTTTCCATTCACAGAAAAATACCTATTCGTTTTTAAAAACAGAAATATGATTATACTATAATATTGTTTGTAATCCGATTTTTTAAACTCAATATATTGAAAATATTTTCATTTATTGTTTTAAAAAAGTGTAGTCTTTTTTTTTTTTTTTTTTTTTTTTTGAGACGGAGTTTTGCTCTTGTTACCCAGGCTGGAGTGCAATGGCGCGATCTCGGCTCACCGCAACCTCTGCCGCCTGGGTTCAGGCAATTCTCCTGCCTCAGCCTCCTGAGTAGCTGGGATTACAGGCACGTGCCACCATGCCCAACTAATTTTTGGTATTTTTAGTAGAGATGGGATTTCACTATGTTGACCAGGATGGTCTCGATTTATTGACCTCGTGATCCACCCACCTCGACCTCCCAAAGTGCTGGGATTACAGGCTTGAGCCACCGCGCCCGGCTAAAATGTGTAGTCTTTTATACTAATTCAGAAAATGTCAGAATGAGGATGCTCTGAAAAAATACTCCCATTAAATAATGTAACACTTTTATTTTAAAAGGATCTAAGAACTTTACCTACATTATTAATTTTATCAAACACACCCACACACCCACATACACACATGCTCAAAAGCGTGAAATAGTGAGGAGCATCGGTAACTTGTTTTATTCTTTTCTTCAGAATAAGATTTGAGTCAGATAATTACTTGCATAAAAATAGTGATTGCGGGATTTTCTGACTTCAAGTGTCTCTTTCATTAAAATACAACTCTTCCCCTCACCACATCAATGGTTATTTGCACATATCATGGGAAAACACTTTCTGATATTTCCTAAGAGCGTCTAGATATCTCCAATGCACAGTGATAGCTGGGAAACTGTTTCTATATTTTATCTGCTCCAGTTTCACCACCGTTTAGTGAAAGCCTAAATATGTTATAAGGATTGATTTTAGTGAAAATTAATTTCACTGACCATTCAACCCCTACAGTACTGATTACGCATTACTTGAATTCATCTATAGACTGTGCTTGGAGTTGAAGACCCCTAGAGTAACTCTGAGGTCCACAGGTAGACAGATTTCTGCTGAGCTAAACGGAGGTTGCATAGGGGTCTAGTGCTTTTTTTTTTTTTTTTTTATTTTGGATTAAATTACCCAGATCAAAGGAAAAGAAAGAGATGAATGAGTGCCTGTATTTGTTTTCCAGGACTGCCATAACAAAGTACCATCAACTGGGCAGCTAACAACAAAAGATGTGCATTCTTCCACAGTCCTGGATACTGCAAGTCCAAAATCAGGTGTCAGCAAGGCCATGCTCCCTGCGAGACTCTAAATACAATCCTTCCTTGCCTCTCCCAGGCTTTAATGGTGGTGATTGATCTTCAGTTCCTTGACTTGCAGCTGCATAACTCCAATCTCTGCCTCCATCTTCACGTGGCATCCTTCCCTTGTATCTTCACAGTGTCTTCTTATAAGGTCACCAGTACTGCTGGATTAAGGGCCCACCCTACTTGAGTATGACCTTGTTTCAACTAATTACATCTGCAATGGTCCTATTTCCAAATAAGTTGCATTCTGAGGTCCTGAGTGTAGGACTTCAATATGTCTTTTTGGGGGACAAGATTCAACCCACAACAAGTAGCATAACGACAGTGTGGCGATTCCTCCAGGACCTAGATACAGAAATTCCATTTGATCCAGCAATCCCATTACTGGGTATATACCCAAAGGATTATAAATCATTCTATTATAAAGACACATGCAAACTTATGTTCACTGTGGCACTGTTGACAATAGCAAAGACCTGGAACCAACCCAAATGCCCATCGATGATAGGCTGGACAAGGAAAATGTGGCACATATATACCATGGAATACTATGCAGTCATAAAAAATGGTGAGTTTGTATCCTTTGTAGGGACATGGATAAATCTGGAAACCATCATTCTCAACAAGCTGACACAAGAACAGAAAATCAAACACTGCATGTTCTCACTCATAGGTGGGTGTTCAACAATGAGAACACATGGACACAGGGAGGGGAGCATCACACATTGGGGTCTGTTGGGAGTCTTGGGGAGGGACAATGGGGGTGGGGAGGTTGGGGAGGGATAACTCGGGGAGAAATACCAGCTATAGGTGACGGGGGATGGAGGCAGCAAACTACCTTGCCATGTATATACCAATGCAACAATCCTGCATGATCTACACATGTACCCCAGAACCTAAAGTACAGTAAAAAAAATAGCATAACAAATGTTTCTTAAATACTAGCTTTGGTGACACTAGAGGAAGAAACTGAAAAAGAAAAAGAAATACTAGCTTTGGATGTAAAGATTCATGAAGTAATGGTGAATGTCACAGCAGCCACTCTGCTTTTCCTGCTTTTTTTCAAATCTACACTTTCTTGATGACAGTGAGGAAAACGGAAAAGGAAATGATATGATATTTGGTTTTCTGAAAAATAATGACTTTTGTAAGGTCTGGTTGTCAGAGGTTATTTTTAAAAATAGCTACAAAGTTTGTCATTAGTATAGCGTTTCACAGTTTACAAAATGCTGTCACAGACATTGTCACTTTGATCCTGATAACATTCCTGTGAATTGGATAATGCAGTTTCCATTTAACAAAAGTGGAATCAGATTAAAGCAGGTTCCACAGCTGATAAATTGTGGCCTCATGACATCAGATTACTTTTTCATACCACCCACCAATACTTCAGGAAATGTAAAATATCACTCTCTCTTCTGTGGCATCCTACATTATATTTTGCAGGTATACTCAGCTATTTCCTTAGGACACATTGACCTGGGAAAGTCGTGGGAGAGCAATAGAATAATAAACCCACCAATTCTTGGGAATGGCTGAGAAACGTTCTCCCCAGCTTTTTCAAGTGTGTAGGTGGTTCCAGATGGCTTTAGCGTTTTCTGTTCAATCAGCAAATCTAACAGGGAGCCTATGCTTTTCTCCAAGGCTTTCTCTCCATGTCTAAGAAATTATATGCACACATTAATCTATACAGGCTGCCTTAGTCTATTCTGGCTGCTGTAACAAAAGACCTTAGACTGGGTAATTTACAAACAACAGATATTTATTATTCACAGTTCTGGCGGCTGGAAAGATCAGGGCACCAGCAGATTTAGGGTCTAGAGGTGGCTTTCTGTTTCATAAAGAGCAGCTTCTTGCTGTGTCCTCACATGGTGGTAGGGAAGGAATGAACAAGTCTCCTCAGAGCTCTTTTATAAAGGCACTAATCCCATTCATAAGGGTAAAAGCCTTTGTGACCTAATCACCTCGTATAGGCCTTACCTTCTAATACCATCTTGGAGGTTAGGATTTTATATGAGTCTATTTGTGCTGTGACGCAGTTTGTATGTGTGTCCTTTCCGTATTTCATGTTGAAATTTGATAACCAGTGTTGGAGTTGGAGCCCGGTGGGAGGTGTTGGGGTCATGGGAGTCTATCCTTTATAAATGACTTGGCACCTTCCCTGAAGTAATGAGTGTGTTCTCACTCTATTAGTTTACTTGAGAGCTGGTTGTTTGAAAGAGTGACACTTCTCCTTTCTCTCTTGCTCCCTTTCTTGCCATGTGACATGCCTGCTCCTCCGTTGCCTTCCACCATGATTGGAAGCTTCCTGCAGTCCTTACCAGAAGCAGATGCTAGTGCCATGCTGCTTATAAACTTAGAGAACTGTGAGCCAAATAAATTTTTTTTTTCTTATAAGCTACCTAGCCTCAGATATTCCTTTATAGCAACACAAAATGGACTAAAACATGCTGGTATAAAAAAATACCACACACTGGGTAACTTGTTAATGGATAAATGTATTTCTCACAGTTATGAAGGCTGGGAAGTCCAAGATCAGGCTGGTCATAGTCAGATGGTGTCTTGTACCCTGTGCCCTCACATGATGGAAAAAAATAGAAGCACGAAAGGGAGGGAGGCATCTCTCTTGCACTTGTATTAATAAGGTCACTAATCCCGTTCATGAGGGCTCTGCCCTCAGGACTTAATCACCTCTTAATGCTATCACATGGGTGATTAAGTTTTAATGTATGAATCTTGGGGAACACATTCAGAAAACCCTGGACCCCTCAAATTTATGTCCTCTTACATGTAAAATATATTCATTCTATCCCAATAGTCCCAATTAACTCATTCAAATCTCAACTCAAACATTTTTATCTAAATTAGATATAGAAGACTTAAGATAGAATTCATCCTGAGACAAATTATCTTTCCAGCTGTGAGCCTATAAAATTAAACAAGTTACGTTTCCAAAATGCAATTGTGGTGCGGGCATAGATTAGCAAAAGGAATAAACTGGAAAGAAGAAAGGAGTAACTGACCCCAAGTAAGTGGAACATACAGCAGGGCAAACAACACGAAATCTTGGAGACTGAGAATCATCTTCTTTGACTCCATGCCCTGCTTTCTGGACACACTGGGGCAGGGGTTGGGTGCCTGAGGCCCCAGGCAGCCCTGCCACCATGCCTTTGCTGGGTTCAGCTCACTTAGCAGCTCTCAGGGTTTGGAGTTGGTGCCTGCAGCTCTCTCACACTGGCACTGCATGCTGATAGTTCTATAGGTCTGGAGACTTGGAGGACATTCTGTCCTCACGGCTCCACTAAGTACAGCTCTACTGGGGGCTCTCTGGGGTAGTTTCAACCCCATATCTTTGCTAGGCAGTGTCCTGGCTCAAACTCTACGGTGGCCCTGTCTCTGTGGCAGTTCTCTGCCTGGGCATCAAGGCTCTTGGAGGCATTCTTTGAAATCTAGGTGGAGGTAGTTAATGTCTCCATAGCTTCTGTACTCTGCACACTTGCAGAGTTAGCACCATACGGATGCTGCCAAGGCTTACCCTTTGTGTCCTCTGGAGTGACAACTGAAGCTACATTTGGGCTTTGCTTGAGCCACAGCTGGGGCAGCCCAGGGGCACTGCACCAGAATGTGGGGAGCAGAGACTTGAGATGGCTCTGGATAGTGAAACTCCCACAGGAGCCTGGGCTCCTCCTTTGAAACCATTCTATTCTCAAGGCCCTGTAACTCTGGGCCTGTGATGGAAGTGGCAGCACTTATAATCTCTGAAATACTTTCAGGGTCATTCTTCCATTGTGCTGATGAATAGTATCTGTCTTTTTTCCAATTCCTTATCAAACAGTAGTTTGGCCACACCCTTGGTATTCTCTTCCAAACACACTTTGTTATTCCTAACAATCTGCTCAGGTGAAAATTTTCCTCATCTTTAAATTCTGCCTTTTTTTTTTTAAATTAAATGGTAAATTCTGCCTTTAATTCATTCTCTTCTTGCATTTTACTCTAAGTGTCAAGAGAAGCCACATAACTCCTCCAAAACTTTGCTTAGAATTTTTTTCCACCAAAAATCCCAGTTCGATACAATTCAATCCAGGTTTTTTTTTCCTACTTTATGATAGGAGTAGTCTTTCCTCCGGGAAAACTATTTCTGTTACACATTTTTTGTGTGAGACCTCATCAGAATTGCCTTTACCTTTCCTTCCTTCCTTCCTTCCTTCCTTCCTTCCTTCCTTCCTTCCTTCCTTCCTTCCTTCCTTCTTTCTTTCTCTCTCTCTCCCTTCCTTCCTTCCTTCCTCTCTCTTTTTCTTTCCTTCCTTCCTTCCTTCCTTCCTTCCTTCCTTCCTTCCTTCCTTCCTTCCTTCCTTCCTTCCTTCCTTCCTTCTCTGAGTCTCACTCTATCACCCTAGCTGGAGTGCAGTGGCATGATCTCAGCTCACTGCAACCTTTGTTTCCTGGGTTCAAGCTATTCTTCTGCCTCAGCCTTTTGGGTAGCTGGGATCACAGGTGTGCGCCACCATGCCCTGCTAATTTTTGTACTTTTAGTAGTGACGGGGTTTCACCATGTTGGCCATGCTGGTCTTGAACTCCTGACCTCAAGTGATCTGCCCACTTTGGCCTCCCATAGTGCTGAGATCACAGGCATGAGCCACTGTGCCTGGCTTACTGTCCATATTTCTACTTACATTCTTATCATGACCACTTAAGTAATCTCTAAGAAGATTCAGGCACTCCCTACAGTTCTCCTCTTCTTCTGAGCCATCACCAGAATAGCTGTTTATGGTTCAGCTTCTACTCATTATCCAGTTCCGAAGATGCTGCCACATTTTTAGACATTCATCATAGTAACACACCACCCACAGTACCTAATTTCGTCTTAGTCTATTTACGTTGCCATAACAAAATACCACCCACTGGGTGATTTATAAACAAATACATTTATTGCTCACAGTTATGTAGACTTGGAAGTCCAAGATCAAGGTGCTGGTAGGTACAGTGTCTAGTAAGGGCCTGGTCTTTGCTTCCAAGATCGTGCCTTGAATGCTGTGTCCTCACATAGTGGAAAGGATGTAAGGGCAAAAGGCAGGGAGACAGCTCCCTTACACCTCTTTTAAAAGGCCATTTATCTCATTCATGAGATTTCAACGTGTGAATTTTGGGGAAACACAAATATGAGCTCATTGTGTTCCCTGTAACTTACAACAAAATGTAGCATACTACAGTCTTTTGGACTTTGCTTTTTTCACTTAACAATGTATCTTGGAAGCCGTATTAAGATCTTCATTCTATGTTATACTACATAGTATTCTTGCACATGAATGTACTATTAATTATTTAACTTATTCCCTCTTGAAGGTCATCTGTGTTGTTCTAAGTTATTATTATACGCAATGCTGGGGGAAAATCATGTACACACATCATTTGGTTAAGTACATATGCAAGTATATCTAGGACAAATTCCCAGAAATAAGATTGCTGGGTCAAAGGATAAATGCATTTGTTTTTTGGATAATTCTTGCCAATTGTTCTCCATAGTAGTTGGCAAATTTGCATTTCTTGTTGCATGGTGTGTGTTTCCCCAAAACTTTTGCCAATTACAGTATGTCATCAAAATTTTAGGCTATTTTCTCCACTTGCTTATGATGAATGAAGTGAACATCTTTCCATATGTTTAAGGGCCATTTATATTTTCTGTGAACTGTTAATGTCCTTTGCCATTTTGAACTGGATTGTCGTTTGCTTTTACATTTAGATGCACATTATTTAATTATCTTAAGTATACAATTAGCAGATGTTCAGTTAAAAAATTAGAAAATAAGAAATGCAAATAACCTTCAAAATATAAAATTACTCTGACAACTCTCCAAATGTAATATATGACTTTTAGGTCTATTTCTGTGTACATATCCATTCATATGTATAATATGGCATTATATTATACACGTTGTTAAGCAATTGCATTTTTTCATTTAACAAATCATGAACAACTTTTTTTTTTTTTTTTTTTTTTTTTTTTTTTAGGTGGAATATCACTCTCACCCAGGCTGGAGTGCAGTGACCTGATCTTGGCTCACTGCAATCTCTGCCTCCTGAGTTCAAGTGATTCTCCTGCCTCAGCCTCCCAAGTAGCTGGGACTACAAGTATGCACCACCATGACTAGCTAATTTTTGTATTTTTAATAGAGACAGGGTTTCACCATGTTGGCCAGGCCAGTCTCGAACTCCTGACCTCAGGCAATCCACTGGCCTCGGTCTCCCAAAGTGCTGGGATTACAGGTGTGAGCCATGACGGCCAGTGGATCAACTTTCTTTAGCAACCTAAAATCTTCCTAGAGGCGGGGGAGGCTTGGTGCTGTAAGGATGAGGCAAGTTTATGCCCACAGGAAACAATGCTTTATACACCAAGGAGACCAAGAACAAACACCAAGTTTGAAGAGTCATGTGAAAGGAAATTAAATCTTGAGAAGGCAAGCTCATTTAGCCAAAGGGAAAAGTCAAGCTGGGAACTGGGTCATGCAAAGTCGCCTCCCCATTTTGTTTCCTAAATAAGATGGCTAGAAGATGAAAAGCTACACGCCTTCCCCATATTTTGCCCACAAGGAAATTCCTAGTGATCTATCAAAATTTCACTGTGGCAATGTAAATTGGTAGCTTATCTTCACAGGTGCAATCACTCCCGGCACACCAGACACAAATGCATATCTAATCATTCACCTGCCCTATTTGGTCTATTTTTATATTATGTAAAATGCAGATTCTCTGCATTTTCTCCTCTGCCACATTTGTTTATGTCATCTTATGTAAAAACTGCAGATTCACTAAGCCAGACAAAGGCATGAATAACTATTTTTTCCTACTCCCCTCTTACATGAAAATTGTGTACTTCTCTATTTCCCCCCCTTTCCCCTTTCAATTTGGAGCCCTCAAAATCGTCTTCAGAGGAAGGCATAGACTTGTCTCTCAGGTATGTCCTTAACTTTGGCAAATGTATCTCCTAAAATGATTGAGACTTGTCTCGTCGTTTTTCTTGATTGAGAGTCAGAAGCAGGAGCAATGATAGGATCTAAAAGGTGAGGCAAGAATTCAAAGATGAGACACTGCTAGGTACAGGTTAGACCAAGTAAGGGAGGGGAGAGACTCTGGGTTGGACAATTGTCTCAGAATATGGGTCACTCAGTACTGAGCTCAGTGTGGATTCTCATCTGTGTCAGGATAGACTAAGGGCTGATGCAGGGGTCATCTTAGTTTGGTTCCAGTTAACTATTCCAATTCTGCTTTAAATGTTATGGGAAAGGAGTCCTGATCCAGACCCCAAGAGAGGGTTCTTGGATCTCAGGCAGCAAACAATTCAGGGCCAGTCGGCAGCGCAAAGCAAAAGCAAATTGTTAGGAAAGTAAAGTGGTGAAAGGACAGCTACTCCATAGACAGAGCAGGCTGTTCCTGAAAGAGGAGAAACGCGTCCACCCGAGGTACAGTACTCGTATATGTGGGGAGGTGTGTTCTGCTGCAAGGGTTTGTGATAAAGAATTAATATTCTTAACTACTATGTTTTGTAAGATTCAGTATTATTATCTTTAAAGCAAAATGAGGAATGCCTTTGTTCTCCAGATATTGATATATCTGGGCACTCCCAAGTCTGGGTCTGTTTTTGTAAACATTGTTAATTTGTTCCCTTAACCATAAACATCTAGAGGCTAGGAATGCCTAATTTTCTGGGAATACAGCTCGGCAAGTCTCAGCCTCATTTTCCTACCCCTCACTTAAAATGGATTTGCTCTGGTTCGAAGGTCTCTGACATAAATATTTAAAGAGTGATTTGACCAGCATATATACCGCTTTTTACAAAGAGACGTTAAAGATTCACTAAGTTACATATAGTATCTGGGGATTTGTGAAATATAATTTTCTTAGTCCATCTCTTGCTACCCTTCATCAGTATAGACATAAAACATGATTGAAATATACAAGATACTTTTTATCTTAAATTTCCCTCTTGCCTTGTGGTTCATATCAGGAAATTTATTATAGCCTTGGATTTTGTCTTCTCCTATGGCTCTCAAGTGTTCCCCTCTCTACCACACACATTCCCTTTGTATTCCCAGTGGTTTCCAAAGTGTGTTCAGTGCTATCACCTGACAGAAATTCCTAGAAATGCTGTCACCTGCATTTCTAGGAATTCTCAAGCCCCAGATCTTCTGAATCAGAAACTCTGTGGGTAGATAACAGCAACCTGTGTTTTCACAAGCTTACCAGGTGATTGTGTCAGGTTTGCTAGCTGCTGGCTTAGAACAATAGTCCTTCAATGTTTTTGTGAGGAGAAAGAAACTACAGTGAAATTTTAGATGGAAAGCAGAAAGGGGCTTTTCATTTAACCTTCTGAGAAGTCCGTGAGACAGGTATGTTTATTCTCAATTTGTAGCTGAGGAAACAGAGGTCAGCCCAGAATGGTAAGGTAATTTGCTCAGCTTTTAACAGCTGAAGCTGGGATTTCAACCAAGGGATGCTATGTTCAGATGAAAGAGAGGCAAGGATAGGAGGACAGAGAGAGAAATATGGATGTGTGTGCCTCACTGTTGCGTGTGTCTGTGCGTGTATTTAGGAGAAAGGAGGAAGGTCTACATATTAATATAGCTAAGGTCCTGGCCCCTACCTCATATCATGTAAAAAAAATTAACTCAGATTGAGAGCAGTGGCTCATGCCTATAATTACAGCACTTTGGGAGGCCTAGTGGGAAGGATTGCTCAAGGCCAGGAGCTCAAGAACAGGCTTTGCAACATAGCAAGAGCCTGTCTCTACAAAAAATAAAAATAAAGAAAATGTAGCCATGCATGGTGATGCATACCTATAGTCCCAACTTCTTGGGAGGCTGAGACAGGAGGACTGCTTGAGACCAGGAGTTTGAGGTTGCAGTAAACTATGACTGTGCCACTGCACTCCAGCCTGGGCAATAGAGTAAGACCATCTTTTAAAAAAATTTAATTCAAATGAATCTAAAATTTTAAAACTCTTGGAAATAAATAAATATAGGGCTAAGTCTTTGTGACCTTGGATTAGGCAATGGTTTTTTGGATATGACACAAAAAACACAAGCAACAAAATAAAAAATAAATTGAATTTCATCAAAACTAAAAATTTTGTGTTGCAAACAATATTATTAAGATAGTAAAATTATCCCACAGAGTGGGGAAAATATTTGTAAACCATATCTCTGATAAGGAACTTATATCTGGAATATATAAAGAAATCCTTACTATTCAACCATAAGAAACAAATAACTCAATTAAAAAATGGGGGCCCAGTTTGGTGTCTCATGCCTGTAACCCCAGTACTTTGGGAAGCTGAGGTGGGTGGATCACTTGAGGTCAGGAGTTCAAGACCAGCCTGGCCAACATGGTGAAACCCTGGCAGTACAAAAAATACAAAAATTAGCCAGGCATGGTGGCACATGACTGTAATCCCAGCTACTTAGGAAGGCTGAAGCCCAAGAATTGCTTGAACCTGGGAGGTGTAGGTTGCAGTAACCAAGATTGTGCCACTGCACTCCAGCCTTGGCAACATAGTGAGACCCTGTCTCAAAAAAAGAAAAAAGGCAAAATATTTGAATAGACATTTCTCCAAGGAATATATGCAATTGGCTAATAAGCACTTAAAAAGATGTCCAACATCAATAGTTATGTATATACAACCTATAATGTAATGCCACTTCATACCCAGTGGGGTGACTGAAATAAAAACGACAGATAATAATAAGTGTTAGTGAGAATAAGCAGAAATTAGTAGCCTTATACATTGCCGGTGAGAATGCAAAATAATACAGCCTCTTTGAAAAACAGTTTGGCAGTTTTTCAAAATGTTGAATATAGAGTTACTATTTGACACAACAATTCTATTCCTAGGTATATACCCAAGAGAAGGGGAAATGTTTTTGAAACTAAAAGTAAAATCTTAAGCCCCTCACTGACTGAATGGAGTCTTTTTTGGCCAAGAGGACCCCAGAAAAACCTAAAAACTAACTTTGAGCTATATTACTAGATTCCATTATGTTGCTTGGAGACCTCTGCCCTAAAATACTCGTGTCCTGAAGACTTTGCCAAATTAAATTCAGAAAATTAATTTAAACCTGAATTGGGAAAAATACTCAGGAGGAAAAGTATTCATGTCACTGAGCCCCTTTTGACATGACAGACAGAATGAGGAACTGATACAGATGGGATGATTAGGAAGAGATGCCATCACACTAAGAGTGACATGATGGACTTTGGGGACTCAGGGGGAAAGGTGGGAAACGGGTGAGGGATAAGTTTAGTGTATACTGCTTGGGTGGAGGGTACACAAAAGCTTCACAAATCACCACTAAAGAACATATTTATGTAACATAACCACCGATTCCCCAATAACCTATGAAAATAAGCATTTTTTTTTTTTTTTTAAGTTAAGAGATGCCATTAAAAAAATTTGCAGATTTCATGACTGTGGGTATCTTTGCTCAATATTCTGATGAAAGATGTGAGCTTCCGCCTCTCAGTTCAAATGAAGATGGACATGTGTATCTGCTGAAAAGTAACAGCATTCCAGCTGGCTGTTGAGCGTAAGGAACCTGGAATTCAGACGTAATCAACAGGAAATACAGTTATCCATGCTCTCTGTTGCTTGTCCAGGTCACCCTGAAGAGGCCACCAGCTGGTGTTTTCAGGATTGAGCTGATGAGATATTGTTATCTGCCAGTCTTCATTTTTAAGCAGAAAAAAAGATTCAAATGAACACAGCGATTCTTGTTTTTAGCTCTCAAATTGTGCATGAAGGTAGAGAAACAGTTTAGAGTTTAAAGGCTAGAGGGTTAGAGAGAATGGAAGTGCTCACGGAACATCTGCTCCTCTGCCAGGTGGAAGAAGGGTGTTTAATACACATCCCTTCCTCCTCTTTCCATCCCCAATATCCTGGGTTAGGTTCTCACATCTCCAATCCTGTCTCTGAAATGTCCCTTGACAATTTTTTGGGCTTCACTTTTTTGTTACTCTAACGTAAACATTACTGTTACCACCAGTTTTTTTTTTCAAGATACAAACTTGAAGCTTTTCCTCCCTTGCGGATGCAAAAATCCATGGTTACTGTTTTGAATCACAGGATAAAGTACAAAGTCTTTATAGCATTCAAGTTTATATCAGGCCACAGTATACTTGTCCACTATTGCTTTCCTGACATACATCCTAAGTCTCTGACACATTTAAAGAGTTTAGGGAGTATCTGTAGCTTACTTCCTCTATCCTTGGTATTCTCAGTCACCTTTGAAGGCTCAGCTCAAATATATCTCTTCTAAGAAGCCTTTTCTGATTCCTCCAAGCAGGATTAACTGCTCCTTGCATGCGGTTCTGACAAGTCTACACTCCTTTTCCCGAACTGAATGCTTGGGAGCATTGAATCAGTTTTCCACTCTAGGCTGAATGCCCAAGACAGACTCTTATTCAGCTAGATATTCATGTCTGGGACATTACATGTTTCTTCTCTCTCTCTCTACACACACACACACACACACACACACACACACACACACGTGCATGCATGCATACACACACAGAGATCTATATCTATATCTGTCTCTGTCTATATCTACCCATATTTTCTTTAATGAAGAGGGTGGATACATGGGCCAGATATGTAAAAAGAAAAAAAGAAAGGCTAAAATGATGAAATTCAGACTGGGGAAAGGTTGTGCTCAAACTGAAATGTGTACCTTTCAATCTTTTCTTTGAAAATGAAGGGCACCAAAAATGAAGGCGCCAAGAAGGAAGGCAGTGAGCAATGCCAGAATCGTCAGGGGCTTTTGTGATTTGAAAATGGGGCCCTTACCAGGAAATTAAACTGAGCTCATTATCTCATTAACTTTTGACTGGGGAGGGAATATTCTCGAAATTGTATTATCTTTCTGATATGACAAGTTGGTTACAACCTGGGATTTTGAAAGATGCTTTGTTTTCTTAGCAATAAATTCCGCCAATACAAATGAGTATCCATGGAGAGGAATTCCATTTTAGACAGATCCTTAGAAAGGCAGGAACCATGCATGCCTAAATTGCTTTGTGTGCATGATAAATCCCAATGGTTGATAAGAGGTATCCTTCCATTAAGATTAAATCTTGCCACCAACATATTGGAGTGGTTAAAAACTTTAACTGCTCTACAAGATAATTGTGCATGACCAACCTTTTTCTTTCTCCCAAGAGATCCTTTGAAATGCAGATAACAATCTCAGCATGCTTATCAGATGGCACCATTTTTAATGTCCTTCAACTTCTAAAGGGATATTACAAATTCTGTGTTTGATCGGATGGTTTACATTATGGCCTTTTTTTTCTTTTCTTTTTTTTTAATTTTTAATTTTTATTGCATTTTAGGTTTTGGGGTACATGTGCAGAACGTGCAAGATAGTTGCCTAGGTACACACATGGCAGTGTGTTTTGCTGCCTTCCTCCCCTTCACCCACATTTGGCATTTCTCCCCAGACTATCCCTCCCCATCTCCCCCCTTGCTGTCCCTCCCCTATCCCCCCAATAGACCCCAGTGTGTAGTACCCCCTTCCCTGTGTCCATGTGTTCTCATTTTTCCTCACCCGCCTATGAGTGAGAATATGTGGTATTTCATTTTCTGTTCTTGTGTCAGTTTGCTGAGAATGATGTTCTCCAGATTCATCCATGTCCTTACAAAGGACAAAAACTCATCATTTTTGATTGCTGCATAATATTGCATGGTGTATATGTGCCACATTTTCCCAGTCCAGTCTATCATCGATGGGCATTTGGGTTGGTTCCAGGTCTTTGCTATTGTAAACAGTGCTGCAATGAACATTCGTGTGCTTGTGTCCTTATAGTAGAATGATTTATAGTCCTTTGGATATATACCCAGTAATGGGATTGCTGGGTCAAATGAAATTTCTATTTCTAGGTCCTTGAGGAATCGCCACACCATCTTCCACAATGGTTGAACTAATTTACACTCCCACCAACAGTGTAAGAGTGTTCCTCTTTCTCCACATCCTCTCCAGCATCTGTTGTCTCCAGATTTTTTAATGATTGCCATTCTAACTGGCATGAGATGGTATCTCAATGTGGTTTTGATTTGTATCTCTCTAATGACCAGTGATGATGAGCATTTTTTCATGTGTTTTTTGGCCTCATGTATGTCTTCTTTTGTAAAGTGTCTGTTCATATCCTTTGCCCATTCTTGAATGGGCTTGTTTGTTTGTTTTTTTTTCCTGTAAATCTGTTTGAGTTCTTTGTAAATTCTGGATATCAGCCCTTTGTCAGATGGGTAAACTGCAAAGATTTTTTCCCATTCTGATGGTTGCCTATTCACTCTAGTGACTGTTTCTTTTGCTGTGCAAAAGCTGTGGAGTTTGATTAGGTCCCATTAGTCTATTTTGGCTTTTGTTGCTAATGCTTTTGGTGTTTTGGTCATGAAGTCCTTGCCTACTCCTATGTCCTGAATGGTTTTGCCTAGATTTTCTTCTAGGGTTTTTATGGTGCCAGGTCTTATGTTTAAGTCTTTAATCCATCTGGAGTTAATTTTAGTGTAAGGTGTCAGGAAGGGGTCCAGTTTCTGCTTTCTGCACATGGCTAGCCAGTTTTCCCAACACCATTTATTAAACAGGGAATCCTTTCCCCATTGCTTGTTTTTGTCTGGTTTATCAAAGATTATATGGTTGTAGATATGTTGTGTTGCCTCTGATGCCTCTGTTCTGTTCCATTGGTCTATATCTCTGTTTTGGTACCAGTACCATGCTGTTTTGATTACTGTAGCCTTGTAGTATAGTTTGAAGTCTGGTAGTGTGATGCCTCCTGCTGTGTTCTTTTTGCTTAGAATTGACTTGGCTATACGGGCTCTCTTTTGGTTCCATATGAGGTTCATGGTGGCTTTTTCCAGTTCTGTGAAGAAATTCAATGGTAGTTTGATGGGGATAGCATTGATTTTGTAAATTACTTTGGGCAGTATAGCCATTTTCACAATATTGATTCTTCCTAACCATGAACATGGAATGTTTCTCCATCTGTTTGTGTCCTCTCTTATTTCATTGAGCGGTGGTTTGTAGTTTTCCTTGAAGAGGTCCCTTATGTTCCTTGTAAGTTGTATTCCTAGGTATTTTATTCTCTTTGTAGCAATTGTGAATGGCAGTTCGTTCTTGATTTGGTTCTCTTTAAGTCTGTTATTGGTGTATAGGAATGCCTGTGATTTTTGCACATTGATTTTATATCCTGAGACTTTGCTGAAGTTGCTTATCAGTTTCAGGAGTTTTTGTGCTGAGGTGATGGGATCTTCTAGGTATACTATCATGTCGTCTGCAAATAGAGACAATTTGGCTTCCACCTTTCCTATTTGAATACCCTTTATTTCTTTTTCTTGCCTGATTGCTCTGGCTAGAACTTCCAGTACTATGTTGAATAGGAGTGGTGAGAGAGGGCATCCTTGTCTAGTGCCGGATTTCAAAGGGAATGCTTCCAGTTTTTGCCCGTTAAGTATCATATTGGCTGTTGGTTTGTCGTAAATAGCTTTTATTACTTTGAGATACGTTCCATCAATACCAAGTTTATTGAGGGTTTTTAGCATAAAGGGCTGTTGAATTTTGTCAAATGCCTTCTCTGCGTCAATTGAGATAATCATGTGGTTTTTGTTTTTGCTTCTGTTTATGTGGTGAATGACGTTTATAGACTTGTGTATGTTGAACCAGCCTTGCATCCCCAGGATGAACCCTACTTGATCATGATGGATAAGTTTTTTAATGTGCTGTTGCACAATCTGTTTGCCAGTATTTTATTGAAGATTTTTGCATCTATGTTCATCATGGATATTGGCCTGAAGTTTTCTTTTCTTGTTGAGTCTCTGCCGGGTTTTGGTATCAGGATGATGTTGGTCTCATAAAATGATTTGGGAAGGGTTCCCTCTTTTTGGATTATTTGGAATAGTTTCAGAAGGAATGGTACCAGCTCCTCTTTGTGTGTCTGGTAGAATTCGGCTGTGAACCCATCTGGACCTGGGCTTTTTTTTTGTGTGGTAGGCTCTTAATTGCTGCCTCAACTTCAGACCTTGTTATTGGTCTATTCATAGTTTCGGCTTCCTCCTGGTTTAGGCTTGGGAGGACACAGGTGTCCAGAAATTTATCCATTTCTTCCTGGTTTACTAGTTTATGTGCATAGAGTTGTTTGTAGTATTCTCTGATGATGGTTTGAATTTCTGTGGCATCTGTGGTGATTTCCCCTTTATCGTTTTTTAGGCCTTGTTTTTCAAAGATGGGAGGAGGTATATTCTTGAAACTGCCTGTTGATCAGACAGGCACTTACTTTATGAATTAGAAGGCATCTCTGTTGTTGGAAGAAATCATTTTATTTCTAAAGGTGGGATACAATGTGATAGAGTGGGAGGAAAAATGGGCTTCAAGTCAGAGACATGGATTTTCATTCCGGGTCTTCTGCAAGTTTGCCTAACTTTGATCTCTGCAACCTCTGCCTCCTGGGTTTAGGCAATTCTCCTGCCTCAGCCTCCCAAGTAGCTGGGACTACAGGCATGTGCCACCATGCTCAGCTAATTTTTTGTATTATTAGTAGAGACAGGGTTTCACCATGTTGATCAGGATGGTCTCGATCTCTTGACCTCATGATCCACTCGCCCTTGGCATCCCAAAGTGCTGGGATTATAGGCATGAGCCACCGTGCCTGGCCCAGATCTCAATTCTCTTAACTGAGACATATGCCATAAAAGGTTGGGCAGGGTGGGGTGATGGGAAGTCTATCAAATGTGATCAAAATGGTAGAGCACTGGCTGGGCGCGGTGGCTCACGCCAGTAATTGCAGCACTTTGGGAGGTTGAGGCGGGTGGATCACCTGAGGTCAAGAGTTCCAGACCAGACTGGCTAACATGGTGAAACTCTGTCTCTACTGAAATGCAAAAAAATTAGACTGGCATGGTGGCAAGTACGTGTAATCCCAGCTACTCGGGAGGCTGAGGCAGGAGAATCGCTTGAACACGGGAGGTGGAGGTTGCCGTGAGCCGAGATCGCGCCATTGCACTCCAGCCTGGGCAACAAGAGTGAAACTCCATCTCAAAAACAAACAAACAAACAAACAAACAAACAAACAAAAAAACACAAAAGAACCCCAAAAACAGTGGAGCACTTTCCTGGCCCACAGAGGTCTTTCTGTGTTAGTCTGGCAGGTAAGGTCCTAGCATATGCTCAGCAAATATCATGAGGAACGATTTTACCTGGTGCCTTTCAAACACTTTTGTCTCTCTATTGTCTGTTAAAACTTTCGATTAATACTGAGAGGTAAAGAGTTCAGTATTTTTAAACTCCTTAATGATTATCAACACTATTTTGCAGGGTGAAACCTATAAATACCCTCCATTGGATGTGACAGAAAATACCCTACAAATACCCTACATTGGATGTGACAGTTTCTCAAATAGCAGGTGTCTACATCTGTGTGAAGGCAAGGTGAGGGGGTGCTACCAGGCTGGCCCTCAATTCCCTTTAGGAAATTATTTTAAATGTTCTTTAGTTAACAAAAGCGCTTATATTCAAGAAACTGAAATCATACCCTTTTTACTAAATATAGGTTTTTCTTTCTGTAATTTTTTAAATAACAAGATCAGCACACAGCCAGCACAATAAAGAGGTCACAGTAAACAAGCTTCAAGAGTGTAGAAAACTATAAATTCTCTCTAGGATCTCTACATAAAGTTAAATGTCTGCACTTGGAAATAAAGGACAACGGGGCTAACAAGGTTGCTTAGGAAGAATGAGACAGTTGTTCTGTGCATCGCAGTCATGGGTTGGGAGAGCATTTGCTCAGCATCTGCAGATAACTTTGTACTGAGATGAAAAGGTAGCAACATCTGAACGAATGTTACAGGTGGCTGAATTAATTACCTCCAAATCCCAACACCCCAGAACATCCGGTGCTGGGATTAGGGAATCAGAGCTAGTTTACTAGTGAATCCCAAACCTCAGACATGATTTGAATTCAAATCGGAACTGTTGCAGATGGGTCGAGATCGGAAGAGGATCAGGGAAATGTGGGGGATGGGTATGTTCTTTCTCTTCTGGGAACAATGACTATCTCTCCTTTACTTCTTTTCTCTTTGTTCTTTGTCCTTCTCTTTGCCTCTTCCACTTGCTGGTCCCTTTTTCTTTTCTCCTTCCCTGTATTCATTTGTCTCCTTATTCCATGGAATGTCAGTTGCTCACCTCTTTCTCTTTCCACTGGCCTCCTCTTCACCCATCGCTCTATCTCAATTCTCTTTCTACTTCCCACTTTCTTTTATTTTTGGGCTTTCTATTGCTTAAAGGCACAAGTGTGCTGCTTGATAAGTTTCTCTGCATTCCAGACACATTGGATTTAACTAAAGAATACTGCCAAGACAAAGGTGAGAGTATTAAAAATGAAAATTAACAGCCCCCAAAGAAGAATGTCAAACTCATGGTAGAAGAGAGAATTTTTCTTAAAAAGAAATTTTTTTTGCCTTCATTTCCTGGTGGTGAGAGAGATGATGTTCCAAGGCCACACTAATGCAGCACAGGTGAACCCGCTACTGGCCAAGCACATCTCAGAGGCTGGTGGGGCTTTATTTTTGTGAGGACTAAACACCCCGACATCAAATTGAGAAACACTGGGAATCCTTAATTTTCACGGCAATGTTTCTGATGGGGAAAGACGAGATTTAAGGGGAGAGAAAATCAGGTGAAACTACTAGATATAGAGTTATGGAATTAGGGATGAGATGGGGTTAAGGAGAAAAAATGTTTTGGGTACAGAAGAGCATCGTGTTATTCCCAATTTATTTTTAGGCTGAGCTTCCCTGGGTACAGGTATTAGATTAATAAATGATGGAATTTATAATGAACTGGATTTTGGAGTCAGGCAGAGCTAGGTTTGAATTTTCATTTGGCTGCTTATAAGCTGTTTGACTTTGGGAATATTATTTAAATTTCCTAAGCTTTGGTCTACTTACCTAAAAGGAGGAAATATAAAACCTCAATATATTACAGAGAATATTAATGAGAGAATACACATGAAGTGCCTGGAACACAATATGTGTTCAGTAAATCATAGTGACTGTTATTACTGTTTCATGGAAAAAAGGCCTATGTAAATACTTTGATCATACTTAAAATACTTTGCTCATGAGATAGTCACCTGAGCCTGCAAATTGTTTTAGAAAGGATGTATTATATAAATACTTCAGGCACGGTGGCTTATGCCTGTAATCCCAGAACTTTGGGAGGCCGAGATGGGTGGATCACTTGAGGTGGGGAATTTGAGAACAGTCCGACCAACTGGTGAAACCCCATCTGTACTAAAAATACAAAATTAGCTGGGCATTTTTGCAGGTACCTGCAATTCCAGCTTCTCAGGGAGGCTGTGGCTGGAGGATTGCTTGAACTCAGAAGGTGGAGGTTTCAGTGAGGCAAGATTGTGCCACTGCACTCCAGCCTGGGTGCCAGAGAAAGAATCCATCTCAAAAAAAAAAAAAAAAAAAAGCAAGAAATTTTTATGTAAATACAAAAATGCAAATGAGGAATTATCTGGCAGAGTTTTATGTTTTAATGGAGCAACTTAGAATGATGTCTTAGACCAGAGGGCAACATATTTTTCCTGATACATATTTTTGGCTTTCTGGGCTGCACAGTCTCTATTGCTGATACTCAGATCTGCTGCTGTATCATGGAAGCCCTTATAGACAGTATGTAAATGAATGAGTGTGGCTGCATCCCAATGAAACTTTATTTATGGCTGCTAAAATCAGGATTCCACATACTTTTCCTATATCACAAAATATTTTTCATTTGATTTTCTTTCCAACCATTTAAAAATGCAAACACCATTTTAGCTAGCAGGCAGTGCAAATACTGGCATTTGGCTAGATTTGACCTTGGAGCTGCAGTTTGATGACCCTTGTCTTACACCTTGAAGATCCTAACACATCAGTTTGCCTCCTTGTTCATGTCACAGAGGAGGACTCAGAAGCACAGAGGCATTCTATGACGTGGCTGGAGTTAGCGCTTAGCTGAGTGGCAGAACTGGGATTAGAACCTGGATCTTGTAGCAACTGGTCTAGTAACTTTTAGTCCTGATGGCTTTCTGCTGGCTTTAGTTTATTCTTTGCCCTCAACCTTCCTGTAGTTTGAAACTCTCATTTCTCTTCTCTTTGAATACAATCTCAGTATTTTTGTGTATCAATTTCTGCAGAGATCTGACTGCTTAGCAAGGAAGGAAAACTCAAATGCCTTAGGGACTAAGAAGTTAACAAGCCTCAAACACGGCCAGATGGAGGGTAGGAGATGTGGTAAATGGGAGAGCACATGCCACATCTAACAGATAAAGATTCTGTTCAGCTCAGATGACTGTGGCCAGCAGGAGTGAGTCCAGGGATCCCAGGCCTCCTGACTTTTTTTTTTTTTTGGGATGGAATCTCACTCTGTTGTCCAGACTAGAGTGCAGTGGTTCAATCTCAGCTCACTGCAACCTCCGCCTCCAGGATTCAAGTGATTCTCCTTCCTTAGCCTCTCGAGTAGTTGGGACTACAGGTGCTTGCCACCACACCTGACTAACCTTTCTATTTTTAGTGGAGATGAGGTTTCCCCATGTTGACCAGGCTGGTCTCGAACTCCTGACCTTAAGTGATCCACCTGCCTTGGCCTCCCAAAGTGCTGGGATGTGAGCTACAGTGCCCAGCCCCAGACCTGACTTTTTTTAGGACATACAAGAAATACACATTTTTATAAGGAATTTTAAGATATTAGCACAGTTTTTAAAAAGCCTGTGGTAACCACACAGAACATATTAAGGACTATAGCTAGTCTGCGGGAGATCAGTCTATGATCTTTATCTTAGGCTGTCATTTCTTCATGGCATGCATAGATGTGATCTATAAATACATTGAAAAGATTTTGTTGTTTCACTTAGAAATGTATTTGATAAATAATGTTTGCTCAAAAGGTGACAGTAATGACCACTGATTTAAGACAAGTAATTAGACTTTACCTTTTTACCTGGATGATTTTGTATTTGAAAACAGCCTCGAGGGGCAACTCTGGAATTTTGGAGGGGGACTGCATAGAGATTGCTGAGTGCCCCCGGGATGGGTTGTACATTCTCAAATTTTAAACATGTGGCTGTTTAATGCCTCCTGGAATATTGTATTGTTTTTCTGTCTCTATCCAACAAAGAACTAACAATCATGGCAGTTATTTTGTTTATTGAAAAGCAGTGTGTTTTATTTCACTGATATCCAAAGCAATAGTTTTCTCCTAAGGTGCTTACTCTCTAAGGCAGTTTAGAACTGAAGGGTAGGAAATTATAGCTATAATTGGTGAAAATGTTGAGGGAGAGGAGGGTTCCAGTGATAGGGACAAAGTGTTTGGGCAGAAATTAGCTAAATTAGAAGTTTCCAGGGTGGGATGCTTAGAATAAGCCAGACTAGTTTCATGAAAATGATCTGGAAGCATGCAGATTTCTTGACTTCATCTCCAGAGATTGATTTGACGGATCTGGTGTTGGATATGGAATTATGCCTTTTTTTCTTTTTTAAAGAAGGATTCACTCTATTGCCCATGCAGGAATACAATTGTAAGTCATTGCAGCCTTGAATTCATGGAATTCCTGGGCTCAAGCTATCCTTTTGCCTCAGCATATATTCCATGGTGTGTTTGTACCACATTTTCTTTATCTAGTCTACCATTGATGGGCATTTAGGTTGGTTCCATGTCTTTGATATTGGAACAGTGCTGCTATGGATATATGTGTCCATGTGTCTTCATGGTAGAACAATTTATATTTTTTTGTGTATATACTTAAGAATGAGATTGCTGGCTCAGATGATAATTCTGTTTTAAGTTCTTTGAGAAATCACCACACTGCTTTCCACAGTGGTAAAACTAACTTACATTCCCACCAGCAGTGTGTAAACATTCCCTTTTCTCTGCAGCCTTGCTAGCACCCGTTATTCAGCATTTTAATTATAGCCATTCTGACTGGTGTGAGATGGTATCTCATTGCAGTTTTTTGATTTGCATTTCTCTAATGATTAGTGATATTGAGCAGTTTTTCATATGCTTGTTAGGAGCATGTATGTATTCTTTTGAAAAGTGTCTGTTCATGTCCTTTCCCTAGTTTTTAATGGGATTGTTTTTTGCTTGTTAATTTGTTTAAGTTTCGTATAGATTCTGGATGTCAGACCTTTGTCAGATGAAATTGCAAAATTTACACCTGTTTATGAATATGTTTAGTTTTTGACAACTCCAAAACTCCTTTATACCACTTCTTAGCTATTGTCCTAGTGCTTTGTGGTGGACATATGACCTTTACAAACATGATCTTCTTTGAGCTACCCGACAATACCAAGAGTAGGAATAGCAGACATTTTTTTTCCCCACTTTACAAAGGAGCAAATCAAAACTCAGAGAAATCAAATAGCTCACAGAGCTTGCGTGGTTAGCAAGAAAGGCCAGGTAAGAACTCAGATCTTCTGTGTCTTTGTCAGCACTCTCGGACTCTCCTTCGAACATCTCCCTTGGAGAGAGAACTGTGTGGGAGCCAGGGAACCCAGCATTCCTGTTACGAGAGACTATGAGATGGAGTCTGGCTCTGTTGCCCAGGCTGGAGTGCAGTGGTGTGATCTTGGCTCACTGTAACCTCTGCCTCTGGGGTTCAAGTGATTCTCCAGCCTCAACCTCCCGAGTAGCTGGGTGTGCACCACCACACCCAGCTAAATTTTTGTATTTTTAGTAGAGATGGGGTTTCCACCATATTGGCCAGGCTGGTCTCAAATTCCTGGCCTCAAGTGATCAGCCCACCTTGGCCTCCCAAAGTGCTGGGATTACAGGCGTGAGCCACTGTGCCTGGCCTGATTTGCTCCTCTTAATGAAGAGTAATATTAAGGACACTTTGAGGAAAATGAGAAAGATCAGTCAGTTTCTTCATTAATCACAGTGGATGCTATGACTTCAAGGTTGGTAAGGTTGGTAAGGGAGGGGACAACTGATTGCAAGAGAGGCTTTGTGTTGTGGGCATCTCAGCCACTACCTGCTCGCCCCTAAGCTGCCAGTCAGCCAGCCTCAGCAGAGTGACAGTGAGGGCCCTGCCTCTCTGGCATGCCAGCAAACCTTGCTAATGTAATGGAAATTATAATTATTCCCAGTTCTGAATATTTCACTTCTTCTGGACTGCAGGGGTATTAAAGTTGATTAAACACATATGCTTCTGGTAGATAGCTTCAACAGTCACATATGGAGTGATCTGTCTTTTTCATCCTCGGGAAGAGAGGGAGACAACAAGACCACAAAAAGCCAGGCAAGGGCTGAGCTGGAGTTAAAAAATAGGAAATGAGTGAGTCCAAATTCCTCGTTACAGTCAAGACAAAGGTGAAAACCCAAGGACTTAAAAAAAAAATCCCCCACATTTCTACACAGAAAAAAAAAGCTAAATGATACTAATTAATGTTAAAATTCAATTTTAGTAATTGCAATCTCCTCCTTTGAAAAATATGTATTTGGCAAAGATGAATTGGTTATGTTCATTAGTCTAAGATTTGCCATTTAGGTACAAATGGATGTATATATGTCATGAATTATGGGTTGGAAAACCTAGTACATTTTACAGTGTGTGAGAAATGACACATGTCCTCAGGATTCAATTATTTTTTAAGAATTTATTTCTTAAAATGGCTGTTCCATTCTGCAACGTTTCTCAAAGCCAAGAAGTGGTATTTGTCTCATTTGGAATTATATGTTTAATTATTCACAGCTTGACTTTGTACATTATTGGCAAGAAGAAATGTTAAGAGGCTATTATAAACTTTGCTTTGGAATAGTTAATACTGGATCTTGAGAAAAAAACTTCGAAATAATACACTTCTTTTCCTCAGTCTCAACAAATCTCTTCCAGCATTGAAACGGAGAGCAGCACTAGCCTACAGCTTCCCTGGCACATGTGGAAATGGCAGCTCCAAGAGCTGGCTGATGGGATGTACATTTATTTGGATAATGGTTGGGCTGGTTATTCTCTGGGACTACTGAGTTATTTTGCTTAGCTACATGATGCTATGTGCATAATAAGGAAAGTCTCTTTCCTCTCTATGTATTAGAATATATACTGTGAGGAGGAAATTCACATAACTGGGTACACAAAAGGCTTTTTTAATCTTTAAAACCTTGTAAATATTACATTTTAAAATATTTTAACTTTAAAAAATGCCAATTTTTGCCAATATTAACACTCCTATTTTTTTAGTTCTTGAAAAACCATTTTTGTTGTTTTGTTCTAATTCAGAAAAGGAAATAAGATCACCTCAATTCGGTCATTCAGAAATAATCAACGTTAATGAAACGAGAAAAGTTCCCTTGTCCCTCTCACAGGGCGTGTGATGGGGGTGTGGCTTGCTTCTTCAGTACCCCGCTGCTCAAACTTCTAGGGGAGCAGAGAGACAGGCAGGCTGTGGGGCTCCGACCCCATGGCAGTGTCTAGGGGTGAACGTTTACAGCTGAAGCCCCAGTGAGCATGTATTACAGGGTGATCTTTTAGGTTAGCTGTCCATAGGCAGCTTGTGTTAGTCAGCTCAAGTAGACCTCTGCCTTATCGCTTTGGTATCCCACGGTTCTTGCCTCGGTGTACAGGAGGAATCGGATCACAGGTGGTCTTGGAGAATAAGTGCGAGGTTTTATTGAGTGGAAGCAGCTCTCGGCAGATGGGGGAGCCAGAGGAAGATGGTTTTTCCTTGGAGTCGGGCTGCTCGGCAGCCTGGACTCTCCTCGGACACCCGGCCGAACTCTGTCTTGGTTGGCTTGTTGATGGCCTGCTGGTGTGCCATGCTCTTACATGGGTGTGCTCTTTTCGAAGTCCAGCAGCTCATGTGTTCCTCCTCTAATGTGCTCCTCTCCGCCTCCAGCCGTCTCTGTGTCTGCCTGCTGGGATCTAGGATTATTATAGGCACAGGATGGGGGGCGTGGCAGGCCAGGGTGGTCTTGGGAAACGCAACATTTGGGCAGAAAAACAAAAATGACTGTCCTCATTTAGGTCTGTGGGCACAGGCCCTAGGGTGGGGCCCTTTTGTATCATTTAAAGTGACCATGTCCTTCCCTTCCCAGAGTCCCTTCCCCTCTTCTGTATCATTTAAAGGGACGATGCCCTTCTGTATCATTAATGTTTGAATGTATTTACTTCTCAGCCATAATTTTTGGACAGAGTTGCAATCATAGAAATTTATTCTAATTTTTTAAGATAGGCATTTTGTCATATCATAAAATGATTTTCAAATGTAATTTTAATCGCTTCATACACAAATTCATTTTAAAAATATTCATTTTATTGATTATAAACATAAATATTTTTATGAGAAAATTTGAAAAATGTAAAAAAAAAAAAAAAGGAAACATATAAATCACACAAGAGCCCATCAAGTGATAAACAATTGCTAATATTTTTGGTGTATATTTCTTCTTCTCTTTCTCTGCTTTAAATCTCTCCTTCAATCTTCCTCCCTCTCTCCCTCTATACACATCCACATTTTGCAAACACACAGAAGTACACACAATAATGACCTATATGTATGAATGTGCCAGAATTTGACAATGTTTTGATTGAATGCTTTATAACTTTTTAGAAACTTACCTTGACATTTCTATGCCGGGATTACAAAATCTTTGAAAACCTTAATTTCATGGCTGCATAATATTTCATTGAATGGATGTACTATAATTTACTTAATTCATGGCATTGATATTTAAGCTGGTTGCAACTTTTCATTATTGCATATATTGGAGCAAACTGCATTCATAAAAATCTGTGAGCCCATCATTCCTCCCTTACCAAGGGCAGTTTCTTAGCAGGGATATGTATGGTAGGGCAAAGGACACCTTGCTGAGGCCCCTGACATGCCTGGCACCTGACTTCCTAGGAAGCTTTTCCTGCCTTATATATCTTCCTAGAGGACATGAGAGGGCTCACTGCAATGCTCTTAGCACCACAATCTCTCCTTTGCACCTCAAAAATGCCCATCGAGGGAGGAGTGCAAAGATCAGCTATTATTCCCATTTTTAATAGATGAAGAAACAATGGCTCATGAGACCTCTTCAGATCTACATGGACAAGCAAGGCATTAAGAATAGTTAACAGAAGAGACACTTTTAAATATTCTTACCACAAAGAATTGATTAAGGTTTGAGGTGATGTAATTACCCTGATTTGATCATTATACAATGTCTACATGAATAGCATCACATTATATTCCATAAATAAGCACAATGACTATGTGTCAATTAAAAAGAAAATAAAACTTAAGAGTAGCTAAGTGTCCTTTATCTTAGCTTAGTGCTAGATTTTTAAAACAAAGTCACCCAAAATAAACACAGTTTGTGATGCTAAGAGGTAGTGAAAGTGACAACAAGCAACAAAAGACGTATAAATCTGCCAGGCGTGGTGGCTCACACCTGTAATCTCAGCATTTTGGGAGGCTGAGGCGAGTGGATCTCCTGAGATCAGGAGTTCAAGACCAGCCTGACCAAAATGGTGAAACCCCCATCTCTACTAGAAATACAAAAAATTAGCTCTGCATGCTGGCTGGTATCTGTAATACTGGCTACTCAGGAGGCTGAGGCAGGAGAAACCCTTGAACTTGGGAGGCAGAGGTTTCAGTGAGCTGAGGTCATGCCATTACACTCCAGCCTGGGCAACAAGAGTGAAACTCCGTCTCAGAAAAAATAAAAAGATATCCAAATCAAGAGATCTTCTGGCACTTTTGCCAGCCAGTTGGAGACTCAAAAGGGAGGGACAAAAATAGCTGTTGTTCTAGGATGCAATTGCCTTGGTCTGTTTAGGGAAAAAAGTGTGAGAGCTCTAATTTGTGGAAGTCACAAACTAAAGAGCTGTGAAACGTACTTAAAAATAAAAGAAAGTGCTGAGATAGCTTTGTTCCCCAATAACCACAATAGAAATTTAGGATAGTAAGATAGTTATAATCTTTAATCAGATGTTTAGGGAATCCATGTGGTATTCTCTTGGTGGTAGTTGTGCTTTTTCTTTCTTATTGTTTTGAAAGAGCTAGACAAAAGTTCCTTAGGATGAATGCTCCTGACCTAGATGAAAGTAACAAAAGCAAAACTCAAGCTGTTAACTCTTCTGATGGCTCACTGTATTTGAAAGGAAGTCTCAGAATCTCTGTAACTGGACGGTGATCACTGAGTTTAGCACAGACACTGGTGTATTCTCTTCTGCAGCTGTCCTCTGATCCTGCTGTTCACATCTGGATCAATTTCCTGAATCCTGGCAGTCTGAGCTGGTGTTTGACTGAGGGATATTTACTCCCACACAGCTGTTAAGCAGTAGGAGCAGAAAATCAGCTCGGATACAATTAATACCATGTTGTAATAAGGAGACGTCACCAAGGGAAACAGTTGCTGAATTGATTATGATGATGCCGAGGAGGGTAACTATAATGATAATGGTGATTAATATGGCCATTACTGAGGACAGACTCATATAGGAGCACATTTTTATCCCGTCTTTGTTTATGCTGTTGCAATCTTTCATGCTCCAGTTACCCACACAGATCAGGTTTACACAATTGCAGATAAACTTTGTTTTGCTCTGAATCCTCTACGTAATAAAGGAAAACACATTGAATAGAGTTCAGGTAAGGTTAGGGTGACACCCAAATGCCAATTTGCATTTCTTTTTTTTTCCTATTAGAGATAAGCTCTTTTGAAATTGCCAAAGTTCTCGTAAACCAAATATCTTTTCAGGACTGCTCAGACTGTTGAAACTGAGTTCGAGAGAAACCAATGAGGCTCTGAATGCCCAGGAGTCTTTTTTGTCTTGGGACAGCACTATTAGAACTCATTAGACCACTGTATTTCCATTGGCTATGTGAGTTTCTCCATGAGGCCCCTGCTGGATTGCAGAGGACAGTTCTGTGCGTGGGCCTGTTTGGAGCTGTAGACCTGTTAGCCACCTTGGATTCTTCATACCTGGGGGACAAAGCCCAGGAAATGTGACCACCCAAAATGTACCTGCACTTTTCCAGATTGCTCTCACCTCATAGAAATCCATTGCCTTAGGCAGTAGGTGCACCTGATTTTGTTAAGCTTCATTGACTTTTAAAGTTAGGAAGAGTGGTTGAGACCTGTTAATTCAGCTCTCCCTGTATCACAGATGAAATGCAGGGCATTGGCAATTTATGACTCTCCCTTAAAACTGATGCCTAAAATTCCACCACTGGAGACAAAGTTACGTAGGGGAACATAAAAACATCCCACTCTGGCATTTTATTACCTGGGCTCAAATCCTGGTTTTGCCATTGGTTAACTGGATGATTGTGGACAAATGACTGAACCTTACATGCTGTCATGGTTACAATGGGGACAAAATAGTACCTACCTCTTGGGATTGTTTCGATGATTATTAAAGTGATACATGAAAGAGACTGACACAAGATGACCTCTCCATATAACTCAGCTGTGTGTGTGTGTGTGTCTGTGTGCACATAAAGTCAACATTTATTAAGAGCTGGACTTGTTATGTAGAAAAGATGACAGCCAGGGCTGGCCAGCTTTAGTAAGTTAGAGCTGTGACCCAGGGGAGGTCCTGGCTGGAAGAGAACAGCAGGGAGACAGAACTGTGAGTTTTAAGAATGCCTCCCATGTTAGCTAGGTTGAGTATCATGCTCACTGCTGCTGACTTGGAGGAGTCTCTTTTAGATTGCATATGCCGTGCATGGAGACACAAATCTTGCTAATGCCTTCTCTGAGTAGCATAGCTAGTTAGAACTAGTAGTTTTGTGTCTTGGAAATCTCCTAGACTAGTGGTTCTTAAACTGGACTGTAAAGAGACCCCTTACAAAACGGATCTCTCGTACCCATCCTCTCAGATGCCAGTGGTCTAGGTGAGTCCAACATTCTGCATTTGAAAGCAACTTCCCCAGGTGATTCTGCCATAGGTGGTTAGAAGTCCAATCTGAGAAATGTTGACCAAGAAAATGTTTTCACTTTTACAGGTGAGAGAGCATGAGGCTCACTGTCAGTGAGCATCTTGGTGGCAATGTGGGAATGGAAGCTGGCTAGCCTGACACATCCTTATGGATCTCCCTCAAACAGCATGAATTAGGGTAAAGGAGGCCTCAGGAAAGCAAATGTCCCTGAATTCAGCATCATGCATCATGACTTCTTCTTTTGTTTTGAGACAGGGTCTCCTTCTGTTGCCTAGGGTGGAGTGTAGTGGTACTATCATAGCCTGCTATAACCTGGAACTCCCAGGCTCAAGCAATCCTCCCACCTCAGCCTCCTGAGAAGCTAAGACTACAGTGCCACCTGGGCCCTGGCTAATTCTTAAATTTTTATTTTGTAGAGATGGAGGTCTTGCTATGTTGCCCAGGCTGGTCTCCAACTCCTGGCCTCAAGCAATCTTTCTGCCTTGGCCTCTGAAAGTGCTGGGATTACAGCTGTGAGCCACTGCTCCCAGCCTTGACTTCTTTATTTCTCTAGTTCTCTGCCCTCACGGTCTTTCAGCATTTTTGTTTAAGCTTCAAACTGTCTAATTTGACTGTCAGAGGTAAATCCTGGAGGATCATTTTGTGAGCTGATTTTTAAAAGGATCTTGAGACATTTGCTTTAATGGGTTATGGCATTTCTGCCCACCTGGGGAGAATCAGAGAAGGCTGGAAGGGGAGAGGATGAGAAGACCTTGGGTACCGAGCTGTCCTGCTGTGGGAACTGTGGAGCCTCTCCCTCTGCCACCTGCTGCGCTCCTGTTCTGGGTACAGGGGTGTCTACAGGGCAACCAGAGGAAGGCTCAGCTCTCAGGATCATGTATGTCATCATGGTACCACATGTGCTTTTATATTATTTTTAAATGAACTTAACAGCAAGAAGATGGATCTCCCTCCCTAACCATCTGCCAGCAAACCCACTCTGACGTTGCTTGCACCTGTCAGTCAATATTCGCAGGCTGGGCAGCTTCTTGTCTCTTGGCATTCTCTGCAGAAACAGCAGAGATTCCTCCCTCTTCAATATAATAATGTTAATGCTAACAACATTATCTCCCCATTTTTTACAATATGTCAGACATGATGCCCAAAGCCATTATATGTCATTTCTCATTTAATCTGCTTGAAAACTCTGTAAGTATTGCTGTTACCATTTTAGGAATGTAATACTGAGGCTGAGTTAAAAAAAAATTATCCAAGATTGCACTGCTAATAAGCAGTGCAGGCAGAGCCTAAGTTAAGAAGACTCCTTGACTTCCAGGCCCATATTCTTTTGTTTTTACTTTTACTTTAAGTTCAGGGGTACATGCACAAGTTTCTTACGTAGGTAAACATGTGTAATGGAGGTTTGTTGTACAGATTATTTTATTACCCAAGTATTAACCCTAGTGGCCATTAGCTATTTTTTCAGGCCGATATTTGCGACTGTGTGTTCTTGTAAAACTCAGTTTGCCCTTTGAAAGCTGAATTGTCCATCCCTAGGGCTAAGGACATGCATGCCACACATGGGGTAGGGGAAAGAAAAGACGGTTTTTAGCATTGTGGTTCATGGCTCTTTCTCCTATTAGTGACATTTCTTATCCACTCAGAAACTGCAGCTGGCTTCAGGGGTCCCTTTGTTAGAAGTCGAGACAGTGAAGGAGAGAAAGAAACAGAGCTGGCCTTGTAGAGTAGTGGGGAATTTCGGAAGGTCGCGAGGAAGACTTTTGTCTGGGCCGAATTGACAAGAAGATAGAAATTCCTGTTTCCCACTGTATTTCACTTGACTTTAAGCCTTTTTAGAAAAAGGGGCTCAGGGAGCACTGGTGAAAAAAGATGGAAGCTGAGGGGAATAAGGTTTGAATTTTGGAAAGATAGGCATTTATTGCTGCTTAAACATGTTTTTTGGTGAAATTGAAAATCAGCTCCCAAATAAAGAGCAGGCTACAGACACAAACTCCTCCCTCCAGTGCAGTGATCGAACCTCAGGTTCGATCCCACTATTGTCTCACTCATTGGAGGTCCCTGTTTCTTGAAAGGTTGGCTCTGGCTCTGCGTGTGATATACGTCCAGTATGCTGAGTCATCTTTCTAGCCTTGGCATTGATTCACCTGGTGGGTGACTCCTTTCCAATCCTACATTTTTCCTCTCATCAGTGGCAGTTCACCAGCCACCATGCATTCTATGGTCCACTCCGTGAAGGGAGGAGAGGGAGGCGGATTCTAAAGTGGCTGAATAGCAAGATTCCCAGAAGGATTTGCTTCTCCTTCCTCTTCTATAGCACTTACTAGTCAGACCTGTTATACATTTACTTGTTTATTGTCTGTGTCATCACTAGATTGTAAGTGCAATAAGAACGGGGATTGTCAGGAAACATAAAGTGGGGAAAGGACACTTTATTTGAAAAAAATGTTGCTGGGATAATTGGCAAGCCACATGTAGAAGAATAAAGCTGGATCCTCATTTCTCACCTTATAAAAAATCAACCCAAGATCGATCAAGGACTTAAATCTAAGACCTGAAACCATAATATTTCTAGAAGATAACATCAAAAAAACTCTTCTGGACATTGGCTTAGGCAAAGACTTCATGACCAAACTCAACAGCAAATGCAACAAAAACAAAGACAAATAGATGGGACTTAATGAAACTAAAAATCTCTACACAGCAAAAGAAATAATCAGCAGAGTAAACAGACAACCCACAGAGGGGAGCAGATCTTCAAAATCTATACATCCGACAAAGGACTAATATCCAGAATCTACAAGGAACAAACAAATCAGCAAGAAAAAAACAATCCCATCAAAAAGTGGGCTAGGGACATGAATAGACTATTTTCAAAGAAGATATGCAAATGGACAACAAACATAAGAAAAAATGCTCAAAATCACTAATGATCAGGGAAATGCAAATCAAAACAAAAATGTGGTATTACCTTACTCCTGCAAGAATGTCCATAATCAATAATAGTTGTTGGCATGGATACAGTGAAAATAGAACACTTTTACACTGCTGGTGGGAATGTAAACTAGTACAACCACTATGGAAAACAGTATGGAGATTCCTTAAATAACAAAAAGTAGAACTACAATTTGATCCAGCAATCTCACTACTGGGTATGTACCCAGAGGAAAAGAAGTCATTATACAAAAAAGATACTTGCACACACCTGTTTATGGCAGCACAATTCACAATTGCAAAATTGTGGAAGCACCCCAAATACCGTCAGTTAACAAGTGCATTAAAACATTGTGATACACACACACACACACACACACACACACACCAGGGAATACTACTCAGCCATAAAAAGGGAAACAATAATGGCATTCACAACAAACTGGATGGGACTGGAGACCATTATTCTAAATGAAGTAACTCAGGAATGGAAAACCAAACATTCTATGTTCTCACTCCTAAGTGGGAGCTAAGCTATGAGGATGCAAAGGCATAAGAATGATACAATAGATCTTGGAGACTTGGGGGAAAAAGTGGGAGAGGGTGAGGGGAAAAGACTGTGCATAGGGTACAGTGTACACTGCTTGTGTGATGGGTGCTCCATAATCTCAGAAATCACCACTAAAGAACTTGTTCATGTAACCAAACACCATCCGTTTCCCAAAAACCTATTGAAATGAAAAAAAACCTGTTAAAAAACAAGAACAAGGATTGTCTGTTTCTTTTATATCACTGGTGTCTAGAATAGTGCATGGGACATAATAGGTACTCACTCAGTAAATATGTGTTGAATAAATGAATGAATGCACCAGGTACCCTAGCTCAATATTCTCTTGAGAAAACCAGGTGTGACTAAATGATTTGATTGTGAAACATCCCCACTGTTCTCCCTATATTAGCACTTATATATCTTACAATCCCTTCCTGATGGAAACTTGCAAAAATAAATGGCCACAATTTATTTCCCTTCCTGTATTTATATTCACGCCTTTACATTGAGACATTGTAGCTTCTTCTTCCTTCTCTTTCTTCTTTTTTAAAGACATTCTTTGTCCGTCCCCCAGGCTGGGGTGCATTGGCACAATCACAGCTCCCTGCAGCCTTTACCTCCTGAGCTCAAGTGATCCTCCCAACTCAGCCTTTCAAGTAGCTGGGACTACAGGTGTGTGCCACTGTGCCTGACTAATTTTTAAACTGTTGTTGAGAAAGGGTCTTTCTATATTGTCTAGGTTGGTCTTAAACTCCTGGTCTCAAGGGATCCTCCTGTTTTGGCCTCCCAAAGTGCCTGGATTATAAGGATGAGTCACTGCACCTGGCAAACTTCCTTTTTTTTTTTTTTTTTTTAAATAGTCTTTCTCAACTTTTGAGCTGGACTTGTGATTTGTTTTTCTTAATGGACACTAACAGATTCACAGACTTTAAAAGATTTTGTCTGCACAGTGAAATCCTGGGCCCTCATGTGATCAAGTCATGCTAGCCTATGGCATAATAAAAGGCAAGTGGCTCAGTTTCCCTTGTGGCTCAGCTGGCAATGAACTAATACCCAGAAGCTGAGCCAGTGTCTTCAGACACATATGTGAGGCCAGCTGAGATCAGCTGAGCCCATTCCAGAATTGTCCAAATTTCTGACCCGTAGAATCATGACATAAATGGCTGTTGTTTTAAGCCACTAAATTTAGAGTGGTTTATTTCATGGCACAAGCTAATTGATATTCCTGTATACGGGAGAAAGGAGAAGGCAGGAGTTAAAGTGTGAAGAAAAAGTATTTTAGTTGTCTTTAGTGGATGCTGGTATAAGATTTCATAGTTCCAATAGCTAGGTCAAGCCCAAGGGATAATGTTATCACTGCTGGGCCATGAAGCACATGTACTTGACCTTTAATGAGACTTTTTCAATGCAGAGAATGACAGTTAGTATTAATTCACATCTTTTTCTTTTGGACATAGAAAGTCATGTTTGTGAAGCAGGTATGTCTTTATGGCTTCAGGACCTAACCATGGTGGTTCTTATCACCAAGGGAAAGATACTGTTTTTTTTTTTTTTCTAGTAAGTTAGAAATAAGTATTTTAGAGGTCTATTTCTTTTTTCTTTTAGAAATTAGGGTAAAGAATAAGGGGCATCAGCTATTGACCACGATTTGCCCTGGAGTGGATCATGTTGCAAGTAATTTCTTTTCTTTTTTTTTTTTTGAGATGAAGTTTCACTCTTGTTGCCCAGGCTGGAGTGCAATGGCGTGATCTCAGCTCACGACAACCTCCACCTCCCGGGTTCAAGCGATTCTCTTGCCCCAGCCTTCCAAGTAGCCAAGTAGCTGGGATTACAGGCATGCACCACCATGCTCGACTAATTTTGCATTTTTAGTAGAGATGGGTTTTCTCCATGTTGGTCAGGTTGGTCTTGAACTCCCGACCTCAGGTGATCTGCCCACCTTGGCCTTCCAAAGTGCTAGGAATTTCATCTCAAAGGAAAGGAGGAGCCAGGGAGAAGAGTCATTGAACATCAAAGGCTGGTGCAGAATTATGTAGTGGGGGTTATTTGGGAAAGGCACTCCAGCAACATAGGAGGGATAATCTCATCTCACTGCCATTTATTGATTTTGTGATCTGGAATGAAGTTTTTCCTATCTAGAAAGTTGAGACTTTTATCAAAAAAATGTGAATATCCGGCTCCCTGCTGCAGTCTGCTTGGGTGTTATAGAACTTGTCACTGGGTTGGAATGTGCCAGTTCAGAGAGTTCCACATGGGAGAAATGTTGGAAAGAAGAGATTTGAAATTGATGCTAGTCAAGCAGTATGCCAGGCTAGAGTGGGCTCTGTCTCTTGTTCAGATCCTGGTTTGTTCCTGGGAGAGAGGCAGGTATTTATGGTACTATGAGGGGCCAGACTGTGGGAATCTGTTGATGAGTAAGCTGTAAAATATGTTGGAAGCTGCAACATACCTTTGAAATACATGCTTTTTGGTCAGCCACAGTGGCTCATGCCTGTAACCTCAGCATTTTGGGAGGCCGAGACAGGTGGATCACCTAAGGTCAGGAGTTCAAGACCAGCCTGTAGTGAAACACCATCACTATGAAAATACAAAAATTAGCTGGGCCGGTAATCCCAGCTACTCAGCAGGCTAAGATGGGAGAATCACTCTGGGGAGGCAGAGTTTGCAGTGAGTAAAGATTGCACCATTGCACTATAGCCTGGGTGACAGAGTGAGACTCTGTCTTGGAAAAAAAAAAAAAAAGAAAAAAGAAATACATGCTTGTTGACATGCATCAGAATTATGAAATTTCTATAACACACCCTTAATGCATAATTTCTCTGCATCATGTCATAGGTATCCTTACACAAATAAGGAGAGGTATTGCATCAGGTTCAAGAATGAAATATTGGAGCCAAGGTAATGAATGACCCAGCTGCATACTGATTGAAGAATAATCTGTGAAGAAAAACAATGGGATAGTG
Organism: Saguinus oedipus; assembly: GCA_031835075.1. NCBI lineage: Eukaryota > Metazoa > Chordata > Mammalia > Primates > Cebidae > Saguinus > Saguinus oedipus. The sequence continues at coordinate 11,336,147 of CM063182.1, read as the reverse complement.
ATTTGTGGAAATTCAGCTGCACTGCAAGATCACTGAGATGTAGGGATATATTCACTCATTCACATACACCTTTTCAAGGCCTCAAGTGGTTTTCTGCCTTCACTCCTGAAAGCATTTATCAGAGAGATACCTATTTTTCTTAAAGGGTTTCAGTAATTCCAACAGATTCTTCAGGAGGTAGTAAAAATGTATTCAGACTCTGGGAGAAACATGTACTGAATCATTGACTCTTTATTGAGTGTGTATGATAGGCTAGGCACTGTTTTAGGCACTTGAAATACATTAGGGAGGCTGGGTGCAGTGGCTCTCATCTGTAATCTCAGCACTTTGGGAGGTGAAGGCAGGTGAATCACCTGAGGTCAGGAGTTCTAGACCAGCCTGGCCAACATGGTGAAACCCCGTCTCTACTAAAAATACAAAAATTATCTGAGTGTGGTAGTGGGTGCCTGTAATCCCACTCACTCGGGAGGCCGAGGCAGGAGAATGGCTTGAACCTGGGAGGCAGAGGCTGCAGTGCGCTGAGACTGTGCCACTGCACTGTAGCTGGGTGACAAAGTGAGACTCTATCTCAGAAAAAGAAAGAAAGAAAGAAAGAAGAAAGAAGAAAGAAAGAAAGAAAGAAAGAAAGAAAGAAAGAAAGAAAGAAAGAAAGACATCAGGCACTAGAACTCACAAGTATTCTTATACTGTGTGGAGATGGACAGTAAGTCATAAATGTAAAAATCAAGTAAATATAAAGTTTATTAGAAGGAGAAGTGCTATGGAATAAAAGAAAGGTACAGTAGTGGTAAGGCCTGGAGGAGTGCTGAGGGGCAGTTGCAGTGTTGAGGTGGTGAGTGGACCTCATGAAGAGGCGAAGACTAAGGAGGGAATGCCCAGGCACCACCACAGAGAGATGGCACGCACTCCTGTTCATCTGTGTCCCTTCTCCCCAGGATCTAGTCAACTGTATAGCAGTGGCTTAATTAATCTTTCTTGATATAAATTAAATTGAAGATGACCACATATTTCTTCAGCATGTGGTGAATGGCTTTTTCCAAGAAAAGGAGATGGACATTTTTATGCATACTATATCTCTTTTCTTTCCTTCCTCCTTCACTATCCTTTCACTCTTCAATCCATTGTGATCTGGATTCTGTCTTGATCACTCCAGTGAAACATCACAATTTTATGATTTGGCCAAGCTACAACTGTGAAGAAAATGCTAGAGTTGCTGTAATTTTTCTACTAGCAGCTGAGTGGGAGTGCTAGTGCTGCTGTGAAGAGCAAACAGACCCTCTTCCTTCTAGTGGCCCCCCCATGCCAGGTGCCAGCCCCCTAGACCACCAGGACCCATTCTTTCCTCTCGCCTCCTGCCATGGAATCCCTGGCAGAGAGCAAGAAGCAGCTTACTTTCCTTGGCTGCCAGAGGGGGTAAGATACTAACTTTCTTTATTCAAGGGGGAAATTGATTTGATTGACAGACTAGAGAGAGCTACTACTCATTTAACCCAGCAAAAGATATTATATGGCTTTAAGCCGTGTTCTGGAGCACAAGAAGGTAATAAACCATGTATAAGCTCAGTTCTGCCGGGAGGGAGAGTTGCTGCCAAACCGACACTCGAATTGTTTATTTTGTTTCCTTTTGTAGGCCCTCTGCATGCCATACTTAATAAGGTAATAAAAAGGTAAGATTATAAAGAAGGAAGAGGCCTATCAAGGAAAACAGGCTCTTTATTTGCTTTGCTGTCATGGTACCCTTCCCATTCCACTGGCTTCCAACACATGTGTGGTAAGTGGCTGAATGGCAATTACCTGAATGGCGGTAATAGAAGAATGAATGAAGGTTGCATGAATTAGGAATGAATTTGCAGTATCCTCAATGTTATAGTCTTTTGAAGGAAGACAACCCATCTTCCTCTCAAGAGGTGTTTAGCTTATTCTTAAAAACAGAGCTGCTACTTGGTCTATAAGTGCTATTGGGGTGTGGAAGCAACCTGGGGTTGGGACTCTTGGGCTCTACCTTGATGTATTGGGTCACATTAGATGGCCAGCCCATAGTTTGCATTCACCACTGGTTTGTTTATACAACTGGGGACATTGTTAATATTCATGTATAAATTAGTCTTCCTATGCCTTTGATGCTTCAGTTTCCCCAGTTGTAACATAGTATAATACACTAGAAAGATCCTCTTCAGTCCTTCTCCCAACTCTGCATGAAAATACTTTGGCAGACTGGGAGCGGTGGCTCATGCCTATAATCCCAGCACTTTGGGAGGCCGAGGCAGGTGGATCATTTGAGGTCAGAAGTTTGAGACCAGCCTGGCCAACATGGCGAAACTCTGTCTCTGCTAAACATACAAAAAAATTGGCCCGTTGTGGTGGCACGTGCCTGTAGTCCCAGCTACTTGGGAGGCTGAGGTAGGAGAATCGCTTGAATCCAGAAGGCAGAGGTTGCAGCGAGCTGAGATCTTGCCACTGCACTCCAGACTGGGCAGCAGCGCGAGACCAAGACTTAAAAACAACAGCAACGAAACTTCACAGCATGCTGTTCACAGGATGGGACCAGGCCTGTGGAGCTTTCTAGCACCTTCAGGCACTGTCTTTATAAACAGTAGAGAGCATTACTTTGTCTTTCCTAGAAACTTCTAGGTGTTAGGAAGTCCTAAAGAAAAGTCCTCAGGGGTCATAATCATCATATGCCTGTTGATTATTCAGCAATAATAACTAACACTGAGTGTTATGTAAATATCAAGCCCTGTCCTAGATGCTCATGTATATTACTTCATTTCATCCTCACAACATGAGGCAGGTAAATACTGTTAGTATTCCCATCTGATAGATGAGAAAACTGAGCCCCAGGTAGGTTATATTACTAAGTTTTCCAAGACTTATGCTGACAATTAGAAGAGCCAGGATATGAACCCAAGCATTCAAGCCCCAGAAGTTCTCCTCTAGCCATTGTACTGGTGGTTCTTTAGCGACTGCTAACACAATATGAGAGTTTTACAGGAAGTTTGAGCAAGGTTTGCTGGTAAAGAAAATGTTCTACAGTTGTCTCTGTAATTTTTTTTTTGAAGAGATTCCAGTGGGAGAAAGTACACAGCTAGTAACAATTCTATCCTCTTGCTAAGGGCACAGGGTTGGGACATCATAGCAGCATTTGTCACTACATCTTAAGTCTACTTACGTTAATGTCTATAGCAGCCACTCTGAAACTGCATCTGCTTGGTAAACTTAAAGGAGGTGAAAAATTACCAGCAACACAGATCTCGAGAAACATGCAAATAAACAGTTGCATTCAATATCAACTTTTATTGTAGCTTCCCCATAAGCAATTCTGAGATTATAAATACAGTCGTTTCTTGGTATCGTCAAGAGATTGATTCCAGGACCCCCGTGGATACCAAAATGCATAGATACTCAAGTCTCTGATGTAAAATGGAGTAGTGTTTGCATATAATCCACACACTTCCTCTTGTGTACTATAAATCATGTCTAGATAACTTATAATACCTAATACCATGTATATGCTACGCAAACAGTTGTTACGCTGTGTTTTTTCACTTGCATTATTTTGATTGTTGTATTGTTAGTCTTAATTATTATTATCTTTTTCTATCTCTTTTTTTAAATGATGCTTTAAGTTCTGGGGTACATGTGCAGAATGTGCAGGTTTGTTACATAGGTATACACCTGCCATGGTGGTTTGCTGCATCCATCACCCTGTCATCTATATTAGGTATTTTTCCTAGTGCTATTCCTCCCCTACCTCCCTACCCCGTTATCCCTTCCCTAGTTCCTCACCCCCTGACAGGCCCCAGTGTGTGATGTTCCCTTCCCTGTGTCTATGTGTTCTCATTGTTCAATACCCACTTATGAGTGAAAACATGCAGTGTTTGGTTTTCTGTTCTTGGTCAGTTTGATGAGAATGATGGTTCATGTCCTTGCAAAGGACATGAACTCATCCTTTTTTATGGCTGCATAGTATTCCATGGTGTATATGTGCCACATTTTCATCATCCAGTCTATCATTGATGGGCATTTGGGTTGATTCCAAGTCTTTGCTATTGTGAACAGTGCTGCAGTAAACATATGTGTGATGTGTCCTTGTAATAGAATGATTTATAATCCTTTGGGTATATACCCAGTAACAGGACTGCTGGGTCTATTTTTAGATCCTTGAGGAATCACCATACTGTTATTATTTTTCAAATATTTTCAACTTGCAGTTGGCTGAATCCATGGATGTGGACCCATGGATACTGAGGGCTACATGTCATTGCTTCCAGGTGACTGTTACTTGTTTAGCATTCCATTGCTCATTTTTTTTTTCCAGCCAGAGTCTTGCTCTGCAGCCCAGGCTGGAGTGCAGTGGCACGAACTCGGCTCACTGAAATCTCTACCTCCCAGGTTCAAGCGATTCTCCTGTCCCAAGTAGCTAGGACTACAGGGGCCTGCCACCATGCCCAGCTAATTTTTATAATTTTAGTAGAGACTGGGTTTCACCATGTTTGCCAGGCTGCTCTCAAACTCCTGACCTCAGGTGATCCAGCCGCTTCAGCCTCCCAAAGTGCTGGGATTACAGGTATGAGCCACCACACCTTGCCTCCACTGCTCGTTTTTTAAAAAATCTAAATTTAAGGACAATCTATGAGTTACTGGGGCAATACCTCCTTTTTGGCAGAAAATATAGCCATGGAAATTCCTTCTCAATCATTGTTCTGCTGACTAACTCAGGCCACCATATTTACTATGGACTAAAGACATGGGGGTTACATGGAAGCCACAATGTCTGTCCTACTGGAATTTTTCCATCCATTGGATACACAAGAATATGCATAGGGATAATTAAAGGATAGGATGAAGTAGCATTTGGTATGTGTACTGGGGGTGACACAGACACTATGCTTCAATGGGCATGAGCTGATCTTGGAGCTGGAGGGGTCAAGGAGAAAGTCACAGAGGAGGGCAGCTTTACTCCTACTGCACGGGATGGGGAGGATTTTGTTGGTGCAGAGAAGCACAATTGCAATTCTAGCCTCATGTGTTACTGAGGCAGCATAGTTCAGGGGCTCCAAGACAAGTTTCTAGAACAAGGCTGCTTGGGTTTAGATACTGGTTCTGTTACATGTTAGCTATAAATCTGAAGAAAATCAGCAATTTGACTTCTCTAAGGTTCAGTTTTCTAATCTATGTGGAGGTAGAAGGAACTAAGGAGAATTTCAGTCAAAGTCCCAACAGGAAACAGATGGTGTCCTCTAAACAGGAAGATTTATTTACAAGTATTAGTGCTACAACCTGAAGCAGTGGTGGTGACGGGAGAGGATGGGATGTTATTCTTAGATCCTCAGGATTGAGTGGGAAAGAAGGGTCTCTAGGAGCGATAAGCCAAGTGTGAAGGAGGCCACCTCCCAGGAACAGTGCCCTTTAGTCTGGGGGTAGAACCAGCCTAAAGGAACCCCACAGGGAAGGAGGCAGGACAAGGAAACACCCTCTTTGCTCCATTGCTCTGATCTCCTGCCTGGCTTCATCCCTCTTTCCCTATGAAGCCAGGAGCCCCATCAGGAAGCTACCATCTTGGGAAATGGATGAAACCATCCAGGTCAGGCTATCAGGATAAGGACTTGGGAGAGAAAGGAAGAGTGTGGATCTGGAGAGGCAGGCAGAAAGTGACTGACACAGAAAGGGAACAGCAAAATGCAAACAATGTCTTTTGTTAGGGAAAGCCTTGCTGTTTGACTCTAAGGCAAAGGGACAATAAAAGTTGGAGAGAGAGGTGGCAGGTTGAGACCCTGGGCATCCCTGTTTGTCCCCTCTCCAAGGTACTACACATTTTCCTTGAGGCAACTGTCACCAGCCCTCAGGAACTCCCCTCTATCTACTGCAGGCAGCAGCACCTGCCTACATCTTTCTGGAGCTGCGTCCCTAGAACCACTTCAGCTTCCCCAGTAGCTGGGAATATAGGCATGCACCACCTTCTTTGACTAATTTTGTATTTTTTGTAGAAACAGGGTTTTACCATGTTGTGCAGGCTGGTCTCGAACTCCTGAGCTCAAGTGATCCACTTGCTTTGGCTTCCCATAGTGCTGATAGACTCTTCTTCCTTCTTTGCCTGTAGTTTTAAGAGCTGCCAGGATAACTGCAGCTTTGTTGGACTTCCTAGAAAGAAAGAGAGCTAGATTTGAAGCTGCTCCCTGAACAATAATCTCTGAGCTGTCATAGAGCCAGGCCATGGAACGCTCTGTTGCGGAAAAAAAGCTAATGCGCCTCATTACAGAGATTCCCTCTGACAGACACATGCGGTAATGGCTTGGAATGAACACACTCCTACGAACAACTGGAAAAGAGACTTTGCATTGTTCTTTCAGCCCATAATTGGTTTGCTGTGAAAAAGGCCCACATTGGTCATACTACACATTTCCACTCTGAACAATGCCTTCATTGGATCAACTTAAATTTATGAGGAATGAAGTACTTTGTGAAAGAAGCAACCCCATGTCTGTATGTGGGTTTGAAAAACCAACATGTCCCTAGAGCCAACGCTTTAGGACGGGCTGTTTCTCTATTCCACGACAGTTGTGTTTATGTCTGCCTTGCCATAAAGAGCTTGACCCTGTCTTTCTACATAATGTTTTGCGGAGTAAAGGACTGTAGGACTTGGGGACAAGCAGAAAACCATCTCCATCAGCTATCTCCATGAACAAATGCATTTTCCCCCTTCCCTGCCCTTACAGCCTGAGCTTGACAGGAAGATACCCACCAAGGGAAAGCTCTCAATTACATCTGTCTTGAAGTTTTAGTTCTTCTTTCTTCCAGGTGCTAGCTCTGAGCCACTAAGCCCCAAATCAGGGGTGTTACTCCTTCCTCAGAGAAACAATGACATGGCAAGACATTACATTTCTTTCTAGAAAGTCATCTATTCATGCTTCTCTTATCCAAATTGTAGGCCACTCAGAAAGCTGGCTGATTGCAAAGAGGCTGGATTTCAGGGTGGGAGGAGTGAATGGGCCTTATTTTCTGATGAACACAGATGAAGTTGCAATTTGCCATCTTCAATCAACACCGCTGGGAGGCATCAGCAAAGGCTATCCACTAACTGTGTGTTTATAATAGAAATGTGAGATGCCTTCACATGACAGTTCTCAAGGTCAGCTTTCTGTGTGTGTTTTTTTTTTTTTTTTTTTTTTTTTAACAGTGCCCTTCACTGATAGAATGATCTCAGATGAATTTAAACTGGTCTTCAATTTTGCTTTTGGATGCACATAAAATAATTCCTTTTGAAACAATACCCTCATGATTAAAAAACCACTGCAGCTAAAAATATTTAAATCAGGAAGAATCCCAAATAAAGAACTTGGCAAAAACATATAAGATATGACAAAATTTTTGCTGGCAGAATGTAAAATAGATATCAAAAGACTAAACTACACATAAGGCACCATGAAGTGCTAGAGTTTGCTTGGTATCGTTTAGCCCGAGATGTTTATACATCTCCGTGTAACTGCAGCTAATCGTATAAAGTCTTTGTTTCTGTCTGAAATCTGTTCCGGTTGACACCTCCACTTTTGTGCTGATTGTTTTTCTCCCATCTTCTGGTCCTTCTGCCTTTTTAATTTCTAGATTATTGGCAGAGCATGGACTTGAGAAGCAGCGTTTTGATTCTCTTTACTTTTTTCTTCTCTTCCTCATTTTCCTATGCTTGTCTCTAGCAACCTCTGATCTTAAGCACCGGGTCCAACTCAGATTCTCTCAAAAAATCCTTCTTGTTTTAATTCCTTCTCAGACTGACCTTTTACCTTCCTCCTTTCTTATTTTCCTCTCTTTCTAGTTTTTATTTCTTTCTCTAGATGTCCTCCATTTTACAGGGCAATTTTAAATTACAAACTGACACATTTCGTGGGTGGATTTTTTGCTTGGTGTGCGAGGTGGTCACAACAGATTTCATCACATGGACTTTTCCACTTAAAAGGGAAAGGCTTGTCCTGAGACCAGGACCCTTCTCTTTTTATCAGGACTTTTTTTCCTGCCCAACTTAACAAATTCAACATGGGCAAAGGAAAGCGTAAACGGTGACCATCGCTGTTATCTCTTTCTACCCATAACAGGGAAGCTTCACTCATTTTTTTTTTGTTTTTTTGTTCAGCCCAGGCTGAAGTCCAATGGTGCAATCATGGCTCACTGCAGCCTCGATATTCTGGATTCAAGCCATCTTCCCACTTCAGCCTCCCTAGTAGCTGGGACTACAGGCATGCACCACCAGGCCTGGCCAATTCTGTATTTTTTGTAGAGAAATGGTTTTGCCATGTTGCCCAGGATGGCCTCAGACTTCTAAACTCAAGTGATCTTCTCACATTGGCCTCCCCAAGTGCTAAGAATAAAGGCTCGAGCCACCATGCCCAGCCTCACTCATGAGTTTTGAGGCTTGTGGGTAGACAGAGGTGATCCATGACAACTCTGGGGGTTTCTACAGGAAACACTGTTTGGGAAACCAGAAGCCAGGAGCGTGAGAATGCCAGAGAGTAGCAAAGGGTTCATCTCACTATCTTCATTCCTTTCAGCACCAGTGTCCCCCAGAGTGGTGAGAGCTATGAACATCTCCAGGGGATCTGTCCAGGGAGAGCTCTCCCTCCTCTCAGACCTCACCACCCTCTGACTCTCTACTTCCTGGCAGCTTCTGCTTCATTCTTCATGTGGGTGTGAAACCATGGTTAAGGTTTAGGGGGTTTTAGATCCCTAGATTTCACAGAGGCTGCTGTCACCTAGGAGCAGCAACATTTTAGAGTATTTTTCCTTTAGCGAAATTTATTCAGTATCCTCCCCCTATTTTTTTCTTTCCCAGAGAAATCACCCTAATGTTAAAACTCAGCATTTTCCAGCTAGAACTGACTGGGTTCCTCCTTCCTTTGAATTCATATCTCACTTTTTCTGAGTGCTCAGCCCACAGTGATTTTTCTATTTCAAACTCCCATAGAAGATACCAGGTCCCCCTGAGGGTGGGTGCTGCTTCTTGTTCTTCGTGAATCCCCAGAAGTGAACAGAAGGCATGCCACTGCACTGGAACCTCATCGGACCTTCTGGAATTCACCATGCACTGATAATGCAACAATTTTTTTCACATTAATATGTTTTGCTTTTCAACTAGATTGCAACTCCCTGAGACCATTGCACCATGTAACCACCACAGAATGTGCGGTTCTTTGCAAGAAGTAGGTCCTGATTATAGACCTGTTTTCATAATGATGACTAAACAACACAAATGTTTTATTGAAATCTTTCACTGTGTCAGAATGTGTGATGGGCACATAAGATAAAACATGAAAAGAAAAATCAACCCTGTTCTTTAGAAAGTCAAGATGTAGCATCATCGTAATAACAGTCTAGTTTTACTTACTAGATCCATGGGGCCTGGCAGAGGTACTCATCTTAATCAAATACCCATTGATTTAATCACCATTATGTAGACCTGATTTTGGAAGCACAGCATCATATTGTCATCTGATCATCTGGCATGTTTTATGTAAAGCTGGGATTGAATTAGTTGTTTCTGAGCTGCCATGAGTCTTGCCAATGAGCTGCATGCACTATTTCCCATTTACTATCTTGCCCATGTAAATTCAAACCAACTATCAAGCCAGGCTCTGTGTTGGGCACTGGACAGAGAGAGAGAGGATATGTATTTAACACATTACCAGTTCTCAAGGGCTTACAACTTGGACTCACATAAACACTGCTTACCCCTACTAGGAGGCAGACTGCTAAATTCAAGAATACAGATAAAAACATAGCATTACAGGAGTGATTAATTTTGACTGCAGTGATTCTGGCAGACTTAACAAATAAATTGACATTTGAGTTGGCCCTTGATATTGGATTTTGACAGGCAGAGATGGAAGGAAAGAGCAACCCAGGCAGGTGAAACAGGATGAAAAAGGCACAAAAGTGTGAAAGTTTCTTCCCTAAATAAGCAGTAGAGGCAGAATACTTGGGCATGGTTAGAATATAGATTTTCTAGGGCTGCGAATGACCCAAATTAGGGGCTGCCCTGGCATTTCCCAGGTCAAATTAGGCCACTGGCCAAGATTTGTTTGACCTGGCGCAAGGTTTTCCATTTTTCTGACTTATTGCCAACATTTAAAAATGAAGAGATTTCACAGACGCTTTTTGATTTCTGGCTGCTCTGGAAGAAAATCTAACAATAGAGGGTCTGCGTTTCCTCAAGGCAGCAACTGGCTAGCACTGAGTAATGGCTGCTCTTTTTAAACAGCCATTACTCTTACAAGCATGCTCTTGTGACCATCCTAACTGGCCTCAATCAAATGACACTGGTAGGTATTTGAGTTTGTGCCCTCTGACCTAAAAGCTTTACTGACTCTTGTATGCAGGGAGAGGTGGTGTTGATTTCAGGGAGCTTTATGCAGTGGTTGACTTAAACACACATCTGGATGACTCTTGGGAATTGACAGACTCTTCAAGGAAGAAAAAGTATCAAGAAGTCATCCCAGCTGCTGCTCTGAGGAATCTTGCTTGTCTAATTAGGTCTTAGGCTGGCACACCTGGTGGATTTTTAGAGGCAGGGAATAATGACCCTCACAGTTTAAAAGATCTCTTTCCATGGCAACCCACAATGCTTTAGTCAATTTGAGAGCTTGTTAGCTCACATCTCTAGTTTATCTTTCCCTTATAAGTGAGTTTTCTTTCTTTCTAAAATACAGACTGGTGGCATGCCAACAAGAATCAAAATCCACTTTCAGAACAAAGGAGGAAATGCATATGTGTTTTTTCTCTTTCATTTCCTTTGTTCAGCTTTTATGCCAATCAGATGTTCCTACTTCTTGGACCTTTGTAAGCCAACTTTTATTTCTCATGTTCTCATGAAAAGTGCACTTTGATTGCACTGGCACTTATGAACCAATGCAGGCCTTTTTTTTGAAAGACAGAGTCTTGCTCTGTTGCTCAGGCTGGAGTGCTGGAGTGCAGTGGCTGAATCTCGGCTCATTGCAGCCTCTGTCTTCCAGGTTCCAGAGATTCTCCTGCCTCAGCCTCCTGAGTAGCTGGGATTATAGGCATTTGCCACCCCACCTGGGTAATTTTTGCGTTTTCATTAGAGGCGGGGTTTTGCCATGTTGGCCAGGCTGGTCTTGAACTGCTGACCCTTAAGTGTTCCATGTGCCTCGGCCTCCCAAAGTTCTGGAATTACAGCCATGAGTCACTGTGCCTGGCCAATGAAGGACATTTAATACAAATGCATGTGAAGGCCCTCAAATGCAAACACACAGAAATATACATAACAAAATCCACTTGTTTATGTACTGTGTACACACAGAGACCTGTGAGCTCTTCCTCATATACAGACTTGCTATGTGCCCGATTCCTAGTAGGAGTGAGAGGTTCCTAACTGACATAACCTTCTTTTCAGGAGAATAAAATAGAAGGTTACTGAGTCGAGGAGCTAATCTGTCTAATTAGATGCCTCTAAGCAAAATGCATAAAATTTGCATGAATTATCTTAACATGCAAAGAATAGGATACAAGGAGGAAAAACCCAAGAATATTTGCATTTTGATAGCGGAGGGGGAAGTTTGGGGGCTATAGTTATAGAAGATTTTTTACATTTTGGGACTCTGTTCAAGAGAAGCTGCAGTGGGCTGACTAACGTCGGCAAACACAGCCCCTATATCCTTGGACTCTGCAAGCAGTTACTCCAAGTCCTGTCTGCACACTGTACAGTGGAACAGCCATGCAGCCCCAACTGGGGAAGCTTCATTGAGGCAGTGCGAAGTAATCAGTTTCAGTCCTGGCCTCCGGCTGGCTTGAAGGACGATCCCTTCTTGGCTGTAGGTGGCACTGTTGTATCTGTTGTAAGAAGCGCTGTACTTTGGCTAGCTACATCACTGCTATTTAAAATGGAGGAAAAAGAGAGAAAAAATCCAACTCCTTCTCCCTCTCCATCCCCGTCCATCTCCTAAGACGCACTGCACACTCTACCTAGTCACACCTCCTCCCTGCCACCGAGTGGACATCATATGTTGTTTAACCTTACAAGTTTTGTTTAAAATCAGTAGTTCTCTTAGGCCCTTTGCAGTGTATGTGCAATTTAGGTCTGGGATGATTCATGTGAAGCTCAACTGCCTGAGATGATACTTGCTTCTTCCCATTCTCCTCCCCTCAACCCTCCTTATTCTTCCTTTCCCTGCTACAACTACATTCACAAAGTAGTTGGAAGAAGGACTGGGTAATAGTCTGTGCCTTGGACTCTGGATGAGGCCGTGGTTAGTAATGGAAATAAAAACCGAGTGGCAGTGTATGCTGGGGGGATGGCAGCCTGGGTGAAATGGGAGAGCGGGAAGAGAGCCAGCTGTTGCTTCTCCCATTCCATTCTTTCCAGAAGTCCAGAAAACTGTTTTCCCTGGGGGTTGACAAGCTTGGGCTAAGTATGAGAATTACATTCTGACATCTAGTTAGAGGTAGTGAGGTTGAGGTGGTGGAAGAGGAACAACTCGTTAGGAGTGCCTCACCTTCCCCAGTGCTGAGAAGGAACGTTGTACTGACCTGTCAGGCAAAGCCTTATGGACAATATTGAAAGGATATGTATGGGGAAAAAAAGTGATACTCACAGAAGATGGGAGTTAATTCTCAAAACATCATAGTATAATGAACAGACAGAGAAAATACAAGAAAAATAGGTAATATCTGGATAGCAACTTAAAGTTTGCAAAGTTCCCCCATCCTCAATACGAAAAATCTCATTTCCTCTCTCAGCAGTGCTGTCCCTGTTTCACATAGGAAGGCACTGGGTACATTCAGTGACTTACTGAAGGTCATAGAGGGAGAAGCAGAGCCAGTTCCTAAAACCAGGTTGTCTTACTCCAAGTTCTGCCATCTCTAGGTATTCACTTTATTTTTTATTCCCAAATAAACACTGCAGTTGAGAAGCAATACCCAAGGCTAAAGAATCAACGTTTGATTCTTGCCACCCAAGAATCAAATCAAGATATTATGCTTAAAGCAAAGCAATAAAAAAAGGCATCCAGTCTTTTTTCATTTGTTTGTTTTTAATGAAAAGTCTGACGTTTCATTGACTTCAGACGCAATGACCTTAGGGTATCCTCTCTGTTCCTCTGTTAATTTTGCTGTAGTTTCTCTAGCTTATCATGTTATCTCTTTGAGCCTCAATGGTATCCTCTGTAAAATAGGTTGAATAAACTGTTCCTGAGCCTTGAGCATCTAGGGAAAATAAATTACTGCTTTATGTGTCACTCAGGTTTTCTTCGATGAAAAATTCAAGATGAGCGTTAGTTTTTATCATTGTTTTAATAGCAATTTATTAAGTCAAAACCTAAGGGAATCATGTAAGAATATATGATTTCCTCTGCCCGATTACATCTTTATCTGTGAGTTTTGTAAAAGTTTATAATGGATGAAATAGTACTTAACAGCTTCATAAACCAAACTGTTATGCACGTTTAAATGGTCTTCACTCTTATTATCTTAACTAATGAATTTTGCCAGGCATCTCCGTTATAGCTGTATGATTTACAAAGATTATATTTACTTTTTCTCCTTATAAGAACCTAATGAGACCAAATTGGTTGCATGTAATCAGACACTGGCCTTTTTCATCTCTTCGGGTTTTATTTACGAAAGCTTATTAGAGCAAACGTACTGAGTAATATGCAGCGATAGCTAGGTTTTGCTTAATGATCCCAAACAGCCAACATGGAATGCAGATAATGAAATGACAGGCTGATTACAAATGCGAGGAGAAAAGTAAATGCACTCAGGGCTGGTTTCTAAAATCCTTACCTAGGCAGAATACCCATTAGCATGTTTCAACCTAAGAACACATACTTCTACAGATGCCTAAGATGAGACCAACAACTATCTCAGAAACTGAGGGCTGAGTTCTTTGTTTTCCAGCAGTGCAGAATTGGGCTTAAGTACTACGTACAAGTGGTTTGTGTGGGATGATGATGCAGTGGCACCAAAGGTTTGATGAGCCCCAGTTCATGAAGGCAAACTGCAGGAGATAGTTCCTGGAGCTTACATTGAACAGCCACTATTAAAATAAATAATGATTTGGACTAATGTGAGCATTTTCTCTCTTAGAATCTCTTTTAGTGCGAATACCTAATATAATCCTAATATTATCCAAGTTAGAATTAATCACATAACAATCTTCTCTCAAAAATATAAGCAGAGTACAATAAGACATTGCTGGACCATCTTAATCATTTTGTGTTGCTATAACAGAATACCTGAGGCTCGGAAATTTATAAAGAAAAGAGGTTTATTTAGCTCATGGTTCTGCAGGCTGGGAAAGTACAAGACACATGGTGCCAGCATCTGTGCAGCTTCCGATAGGGCTTTTGTGCTGCTCCATAATATGGGGGAGAAGGTTAAGTGAGAATCAGAGATGTGCAAAGAAGCAAAATCATAGGGAGATTCTGGTTTTATAACAATCTACTTTTGAAGGAACCTCTGGCAAGAACTAATCCAGTCTTGTGAGAGCAAGAACTCACTTAACTACTGCAGGAATGACACTAAGCCATTCATGAGGGTTCTGCCTCCATGACCCAAACATGTCACACCAGGCTTTCCCTCTCAACAGTGCCATATTGGAAATCAAATTGCAACACAGGTGTGGGTGGGGACGAACTCAAACCATAGCACGAACCAAGTGCCTGATTTCAGTGCAGTTATAACAGCTCTATGTGTTGGAGGCTCTTAATCCACAATGTCTTCTTCCTTTCCTCACTATGATGTTCTTTTCATTTTAATAAAACAAAGATTTACTGTACTTTTAGCAGAACATGGAGCTGATTTTTTCTGATCTGACTTAGAAGACCCTGGAAGATGAGGGTCAGCCTTATTGTTTTCCCAGATGTCACTCTTAAATATTTTCATTCTTCTGTAATACTTGACTTTGTAATGACTTGGCCATTCATAAAAGTTTCCCAAGACATGTTTGAACCCATTTATACATTTATTTCCTCTCTGTACCACCTGCTGGTATAATGCATTTGATAAGTTTATTACCCTTTGGGTGAACAACTTCCTCTCTAAAGTTTCAAAGGGTGTCCTCTCATACTAGTATTATTTTGAGATTTGGTGAATAAATCAAAACAGAATAAATAAAAACCTGACTCATGCTATCGAAGGTTTTATAGTTTAAGACGATATTCCCAATCTAGTCTTGACATTTACAGGCAACTGATATCTCCAGACCTTCAACTTCTCGTTGTTTTGTGTAACATTCTCTGCAGAATGTCCCATTAGAAGAGCACTATTTAGAGATTTTCTTATCCAGGCCTTTGTTGTTTATGTTTGTTTCCTTCATCTAGGCTAGACTACACTAGTTTAGAATAAGCTAAAGTTGATGGGAAAACAATTATCAGATTAGAGAATGCTACAGGCCACTGTTACTGTAGAATGAAGAAAGCCAAGCTCAAAGAAGTGAGGTGACTTGCTCACGGTCACAGTGCAGTTACAAGGAGACCTGGATTCGAACTGGACTCTTAGATCAATATTCTTTCCAAGGACTTGCTAGATGTCAAATTGCTTTGCTTTTTAATATATATTTTATTGCATTTTAGGTTCTGGGGTACATGTGAAGAACATGCAAGATTGTTGCATAGGTACATACGTGGCAATGTGGTTTGCTGCCTTCCTCCCCATCACCTATATCTTGCATTTCTCCCCATGTTATCCCTCCCAAACAAGTTCCCATGGTCAAAACGTATTGAGATTAGGATCCTGAGGTAGGCTCGTCTTTCTCCAGTGCTCCGTCATTCCCATCGTCTTTCATTCTGATGAACATGTTGCTGGTCACTCTTGCCAGAGACCCAGTGTCCTGGTGCTACTTCCCACCTGCCTATGGCTCACCATGTCCACCATGGTGACCTTTATGATGTGTGCTGCTGGCAGTCCCCATCCGACTTCTCTGATACTTGCTTATCTCCTCAATTCTATTAACCTACCATATGGCATCAAGACCTCCTCTTCTGGTTTCACTACTGTGGCCTTGATACCCCAAGGGCAACAGTCAAACTGGAAACACTATTCCCAGGGGAGATCCCCAGAATTTAAACTCTTAAATGCTTTACTTTCTCTCCTTTTCTTATTGCAATCAAACAAAGAGTGAATGTAAGGGCAGGGTGTGGTGGCTCACTCCTGTAATCTCAGCACTTTGGGAGGCTGAGGTGGGATGATCTCTAGAGGCCAGGAGTTTGAGACCAGCCTGGGCAACATAACATAGTGAGACCCCATCTCTACAAAAATATATACATATATATTAGCCAGGTATGGTGGCGTTTGCCTGTAGTCCCAGCTACTCAGGAGGCTGAGGTAGGAGCATTGCTCAAACCCAGGAATTTGAAGCAATAGTGAGCTATGATCACACCACTTCATTCCAGCCTAGGCAACAAAGTGAGATTCCCTGTCTCAAAAAAAAAAAAAAAAAAATAGGTGAATGTTGAAAATGGTGTAGGGCTCCTGATCAGTCTAGAAGGAAGACTGGATTTTTTCCTTTCACTGTCCATTGCTGGTGTTGGCCTGGTCTCTAGCTGGTCCTTTATACCTGACTCTGGACATATCTTTTGCATAGAGGAGACAGTGTCATCATTTTGATGATGTCCTTTCCTCTCAGAGAAATGCATGGGGTTTGAAAATGACCATCCACATGACAAGACAAGAGCACTCAAGGAAAGGGAATGCAGAGAACAGAGAAAAGGAAAGGACTACAGAAGGCTGGCTTTTCCTGGCACCACCTTATACTTCTCCTCCCACAGGTTTTCCTCATTTTGTTTTGTTTTATAGCTTTTAAATCTCTTTTCTGTGTTTCTCCTTTTCTTCTTACTGTAATATCCTCCTAGGCACATTTCTTCTTGAAACACAATTTTTCTGGGTTACACTGTTCCAGAGAATTTTCTCCTGGCGAACCCCTCCAATTCTCCGCTGATTTTAGCTGTCTTGGTGTGTTCTTCCCATTTGCCTGTACTGTTTGAGATTCTGAATTTGAGGCAAACATTCACACCTTTTGCATTTAGAATATGTAAGATGTTATTTTGGCCTGGTGTCCTGTTATTTTCATCCGAAGCATTTGAGCTTAAAAGAATCTATTCCCCAAACTTCTTTATCCACACTTATGAGCATCTTGCAGTAACAATGGTAGATGTTATCATTTTTATATTACTTTGTAGATTGCAAAAGGCATCTGCAGAGTTGCCTCATGTAGCTACTTGACTTGCCTGCTCTGTATAAAGATTCCAAGTACCTGATGGTTCTACCTCTCTTCTTTTGTAAGCTCATGGCTAGAGATGCCATTAATTCCTTCTACCCTGTTGTCTAGAAATACTCTGCACACAATGGACACTCAATTTTCTCGATAGGTTTGTAAATCTCAGTTGTTAATTCAAATGTCCTCACTACAGATTTATTCTAATTTAAGAAAACCCAACACAAGACACTAGAATTTATAGACACATATATTATTTGTACTACACAATGATTTATCACAGGACTTTCTCTAATAGCAAACTTCTTTAGTGTATTCAAGCTATTTTTATTTTAGAAAGCAATTTAATTTGTATGGAAAAATGCGTGGACTGGAGTTAGTTGCATTGATTGGATGTAATAAGGACACTTGATTCTTAGAGACTTGAGTCTTAGCTATATAGTCTGGTAGTATGTCTTCTGATCATATAGTTATGTCATACATGAAGGTGTCTTTGACATTATTACGAATGGTAAGTTCTCAGTTTACAGAAATGAAACGTATGTAAGGATGGATAGTATAGAAGGAAGGAACAGTATTTTCCTGGGTTTCTGTCCAGAGCCTAAAATCTAGAATCTATCCTAAAATGGATACATTGGAAAGGAACTGCCGAGACACACACACACACACACGCACACACACACACACACACACACGTGTGCGCGTGAGTATTCTGCCCTTCTCTCTCTACCCCAACTTTTTCAGGTAGGAAGAGGGAAGCCCGGAATGATCCTGCCTTAGCTTGAGAGTCTTGCTCGGTTCACTTCCTAGGCTCTGTGAGGCTCCATCTTTGCCCCAGTTGGTTTCACTTTCACTGTGACCAAGCCACTCTCCTTCCCCGGGCCCAGACAAGGAAGCTGTCAGGCCTTCCTGAGCCAGCCCAGCTCCTGCTTCAGCTCAGTCACATGGAACCCTCCATGACTTGCTTCCCTCTAACTGAATCAGCCAACCTCTCAGTCCCCTCTTGCTCTCTCTCCCACTCTTGAAAGCCAATTTCCTGCTTCAATCTTATTCTTATGAATAGAAACACAGAGCTTGCATGGAGAATGAGAAACTACTGTATCATAGGAAGCAATCACACTGAACACAAAAAGCCATTCAAAGTAATTAAACTACTCCCATCCCCTTTTCTATATTTCTTTTCAGCTTGGCACTGATGGGCTGTTTATCTTTGCCACCACAACTGTGGCAGCAGAGGAAACGGCAAGCCATTTTCTGCAAGGGCACATGCCGAGAAGGCAGAATTAAGACAAACGCTTTCATTCTTGGCTGCCAAAGCATTTTAGCTTCTGAAAAGCAAGGGACAACGCCATTGCCCTGTGAAGAAATAAATAAATAAAGGCCCAGTGGCAAAGAAGCTTCTGGGTGATTTTCCACTTGTCAGAGGAAAAGGGGGATGGGACCAGTGAGGAGCCGGTGGGAGAGAAGGGGGAGCTCATTATCTTCCAGCCCCTGGAAGCTTTTGTTCTCTTCAGCTGTGCTAAGGAGGCTGCAGCTCCGCTCCCAGCTGTGCAGAATCTTGCAAGCAATCTAAGAAGAATGTCTGAGACCAGCAATGTGACTCCAGCAGGCATCGCTCCAGGGAGATGACAGCTGGGCAAGAAAGTGGAGCCCCTAGATTCCCAGTGAGCAAGACTGAGCTAACAGGGCTCTCCATGTTAATACCTGCATGGATGCTTTTCCAGTACAGCTGCAGAAAGAGACTGCTGATAGGTTTGCCTGAGGGCTGTTTGCAATTTTTTCCCCTTTATCTTGGACCCAGACTGTCTATAACAGTTGCTGAACCTTGGAGAGCATCATGGGGGAGTTAAGTTGTAGAAAAAGGGAGGATCTCAGAGTGGCTCAATCGCATCTACTGCTCAGTATCACAAACTCGTCTTGAATGTGTTTGTTCTGTTGTGAAAATCAATGCTTCTTCAGAATAGCAGGTGTAATAGCTGGTGTTGGGACTTCAGTATGAGAGTTCAAGGAAGTTTGCCTAAAGAAGGGCTTCTGGGCTGTCAATAAGTCAGGCACTCAGTCCACAGCTCTTTCAAAGTGAAAACTGAGAGGTGTGACACAGGACCAACATGAAAAACCTAACAACAGGTTCTCTGTGGAGGAGGCTGGACTGCTTAGAAACATATACCCCTTAAAGGTGGACTCTCACCTGCTACTACTGCAGTCTACTAGACCTGCTATCTCTTAATTTCATTTTTATTTTCGAGTTTCAAGCAACTTTCCATCTAATAGACAACCTGACCCAAGTTGAAGACTTTTGCAGAGGATGGTCCATAAAATGCCAAATCAAGCTACATGGACCATCTCAAGTTTATTTGAGGACTAAGTAACTTGCATTCCACTGCTGGGGGCTGCCCCGCTCTTCACTGCACCCACAGATTTACCGTGGTAGATTTGGCTTCCTGGTTGAGGAAAACACCAATTTCAGAGTAGCCCCAGAAGCCCTTCCTCCTCTCCCTCTTCAGTCCCTGTGGCCCTGCAGGGAGCTGCCTGTTTGGTTTAATCTGGGGAGCTGGCACCTCTCCCGTTCCCTACTGTCTGGCCTGCACTGTTCAGCATTCTTGTTTTTGCATCTGTCGTTATCTTTTGTATGCAAAGAGGTTTAATGTGCAATAAATGTAAATGGGCAGTGTATATTCTGTGTTTTATTAACTTCCTTTTGAGCCTGTTGTCAGTGACTACTCTGCCTTGCCAGGATTCATCAGCAAGACCCCCCGGCACATGGTTTCTGCAACCACCCAGTGGGTTCCTCTTGCCTGCTGCCCAGATCGAGTAGATTTATCAAGAAAGGGGAATCGCAATAGAGAAAGAGTTTTACACATGTAGAGCTGGCTAATGGAAGACTGGAGTTTTATTATTACTCAAATTGCTTCCTCCAAAATTTGGAGGCTAGAGTTTTTCAAAGATAGTTTGAGGAGGGGGTTGGTTGGGGAATGGGTGCTGGTGATTGGTTGGAGGTGCCGTCATGGGGTTGTGGAAAACAGTCTTGTGCACTGAATCTGGTTCTGGGTGGGGCCACAGGATATGTTGGGGGTCCTGGTGGAGCCATTCATCATCAGAAATGCAAAACCCAGAAAAGGCATCTCAAATGGCCAGTCATAGGTTCTGCAATTGTGATATTATCTGCAGGGGTAATTGGGGAAGTTGCAAACCTTGTGGGCTCTAGAGTAATGGCTGGTGATTGTTTAAGTCTACACCTTGGCAGAGTTGAGGCTCCTCATCCTCCTAACCTGGTGGTCTCTCATTAGCTTTATAAACACATTTAGTTTTGTGGAAGGGCTGTTATCATTTAAACTATAAACTAAATGTCTCCCAAAGTTAACTCGGTCCAAGTCCGGAAATGACTAAGGGTAGTTTAGAAGTTAAAGGCAAGATGGTGGTAGATTAGATAAGATCTCTTTTGCTGTCATAATTTTCTTACTACTATAATTTTTTGCAAAGCTGGTTTTGTTTCCTTTGCTTGCCCCATCTCATTTCCAAAAGCTGTGTTGCCCAAGTTCTATTTCTGCAGAGCCCACTGTGCCCTCCTCTAGCTTCCAGGGTGAAGGGTACATACTACTTTCCATTGCATAGTCTTTCTGGGATGGTTTACTTCAACCATTACCCAGACTTGACCTGTCTTATGTGTGACTGTTACAGCAGATGGAGAACTACTGAAACTATTTCCTCAATTTAGGTAACATCAAATGTTGGTACCTAGACATGAACATAAATCTTTTCTTCCCTACTTAAATATTTTCAAAAGATCCAGTCTTGTAATAATTTCACCTGCTTTGCAAAAGTGTTCAATATGCTAAATAAAAATAATAATTCAATTTATTCTCTCAGTAGGAATCCTTGTAAGGTACAGGGGAGATGGGGTAAGGTCTACTGAAAAAGAAATTGAGTCTTTGGGGATAATGGAAAAAAAGTCTCAGAATTCTTGACTCTCAGGGCCAGTGCATTGGCATTAAAATTTCATTGGGTTTAATGTGCCTCCTAAAGTATTTACCTGACTATTTAGGATTGCTTCAAGTAAGATGGAGACATTTCAGTTCTGACTTTTGGGTGAGAATTCAGAGTAGCACATTCATGGAAAATGTGTTTTTATAATATCTCCTAAGAGGCTTAACCAGTAAACATTTCTAATTCGAGAAGCAGAGTACCAGTTGCAAGTCAGACACTGGGCTGGCTGGGGGAAGCACCGTGCTGAAAGAGTGCAGCCATCACAATCATGGAAGGTGGGGGATGGCCATGACTGCTCCAAGGCTGCCAGTATACACTAGGGGACACAGAGAATTCACTGCGGCAGAGTGCAAATGTCTTCCTTCCCAGACCCGACAATGCCTTTAAGTAAGGGATTTCAAGTATTCCTGGATGGATTCCTTTATCTGCTATTGTATAACGATTCTAAACTTTTCTGAGTAATTGATAAGGAAGGAAAATGCTTAGATATATCAGAAGTGTACACAGTGCAGCAAAATTCTACAAATGCTGCCTCATAAAAACCTGCAGCCCTCACTGTGGTACTTCTCTAACTCACAATTCAAATGAGTATGCACAGAGTACTGGAGTTTCTGCTTCAGAGTTGACTTAAAAAAAACCAACACATGTTTTATACTGAGATATAAATCACATAGTGTATTAGTCTGTTCTCATGCTGCTAATAAAGACATATTGAGACTGGGTAATGTATGAAGGAAAGAGGTTTAATGGACTCACAGTTCCACATAGCTAGGGAGGCCTCACAATCATGGTGGAAGGCAAAGGAGGAGCAAAGTCATGTCTTACAAGGATGGTGGCAGGCAAGAAAAGAGACCTTGTGCAGGGGAACTCCCCTTTATAAAACCATCAGATCTCATGAGACTTATTCACTATCATGAGAACAGCACGGGAAAGACCTGCCACCAAGATTCAATTACCTCTCACTGGGTCCCTCCCATGACACGTGGGAATCGTGGGAGCTACAATTCAAGATGAGATTTGGATGAGGACATAGCCAAACCATGTCACACAGCATACACTGCAACCATGTAAACTATGCAATTAGTTGTTTGTTAGTATACTCACAGAGCTGAGCAACCATTACCCAGCAATTCTAGAACATTTTCATTTGCTACTTGTATCTGGTAGCAGTTACTCCTCAGCCCTTGGCAACTGCTAATCTACTTTCAGTTTCTATAGATTTGCCTGTTCTAGACACTTCACAGAAGTAGAATAATTTAATATGCAGTCTTTTTTGACTGATTTCTTTTACTTAGCATAATGTTTTCAAGGTTCATCTGTGTTGTAGCACACATTGATACTTCATTCTTTTTATTGCCAAATAATATTCTATATAATGGATAAACATATTATTTATCCATTTATCAGTTGGCAGACACTTGGGATGTTACACTTTTTGGCTATCATAATAATGCTACTATGGAGCAGGCATGGTGGCTCACACCTGGAATCTTAGCAGTTTGGGAGTCTAAGGTGGGAGGATTGCTTGAGACCAGAAGTTTGAGACCAGCCTGGGCAACATAGCAATACCGCCGTTTCTACAAATAATAATAACAATACAATGTAAAAATAGAAATATAATAATCCTATTATAAATATTTATGTACAAATTTTTGTAGGGACATGTGTTTCCATATCTCTTGGGTATATGCCTAGGAGCGAAATTACTGGTTCACATAGTAACTGTATATTTAGCATTTTGAGAACTGCCAAACTCTTTTCCAAACTGACTACACTACATTACATTTTTACCAGTAATTCATTAGGGTTCCAGTTTCTTCACATCCTACCAATGCTTTTTTTTTTTTTTTTGAGATAGAGTCTTACTCTGTTACCTAGGCTGGAGTATAGAGGTGAGATCTCGGCTCACTGCAACGTCCTCCTCCTGGGCTCAAGCGATTCTCATGCCTCAGCCTCCCTAGTAGCTGGCTTGCAACACCATGTCTGGCTAATTTTTGTATTTTTAGTACAGATGGGGTTTCGCCATGCTGTCCAGGGTGGTCTTGAACTCCTGACCTCAAGTGATGCACCCGCCTTGGCCTCCCAAAGTGCTGAGATTACAGACGTGAGCCACAGCGCCTGGCCTAATGCTTGTTACTATCTTCTTTGTCCTACCCATTCTAGTGGGCATCAAGTGACACCACTCTGTGGTTTCCATCTACATTTCTCCAATGGCTAATGATGCCAAGCATCTTTTCATGTGCTTATTCATTTGTGTATCTGCTTTTGAGAAATGTTTGTTTAGGTTCTTTTTCTATTTTAAAATTGAATTATCTTTTTATTGCTGAGTTGTAACATTTATATGTTCTGGATAAAATTCCTTATGTAAAAGATTTGCTAATATTTTCTTCCATTCTGAGGTTGGATTTTACACTTTCTTAAGGATATTATTTGTAGCATAAAGGCTTTTAAATTTTGAGAAAGCTCAATGTATTTTTTTTCTTTGTTGCTTGTGCTTCGGGTGATGTATTCCAGAAGTAACATTACAGTATAAAATACAAAGAGCCCCCAGGAATAGCAGGGGTTACATTGGCATACATTTGAGGCAAAAAGAAGGGCAAGGCTACATAGCTAATTAAGCTGTTTCACTTAATATATAGATCTGTTTTTACTGATATTTACTTATATTTGAGACAGGGTTTCACTCTTCTTGCCCAGTTTGGAGTACAATGAGTGATCTTGGCTCACTGCAACCTCTTCCTCCCAGATTCAAGTGATTCTTTTGCCTCAGCCTCCCTAGTAGCTGCCGTTACAGGTGCGCGCCACCATGCCTGGCTAATTTTTATATTTTTCAGAGACGGGGTTTCGCCATGTTGTCTCAAACTCTTGACCTCAGATGATCCACCCACCTTGGCCTCCCCAAGTGCTGGAATTAAAGGCATGAATCACCATGCCTGGACCACTGATTTTATTTTTAAAAGAATTCTACAGTTACAAGTTTTAAATTTACACAAATATCTTCATTTAAGGAGAGAAGGAAGTCTTACGAATACTTTTGTATAGATTTAAAGCATGCCCTAAATTAACTGTGGTTTAAACAGTGCTTCTCTGTATAGAATTTAAAGTCCTTCCCTCAGTTTTGTTTTTGTTTCATAATATTTTTATACATGAGGATGTTGATGTACCACTGTCCAAACCATCCTTGGTGGTAAGCTCCCTGAGAAGGCTTAGCTCTGTTTTCTGGTGACTGTAAGTGCTCAATTTCTTCATGATTTGTAGAAGTGGATCAAAGTGGCAAGATCAAGACTTGTACAAATTGAATAGAAAAATTAACATAACAAACTCTTAAACACTCAAGAGATTTGCTTTAATAAGATTGAGGGCTACCTATTTTGTTTGCGTCAATGATCCTGTAAGGCTGGGCAGCTGAATGAGATTATTTCCAATTCTTTGTACTAGAGTACATATATGTTACTCAGCAGCAGCTGTCAAGGCAGAAAATACTGTTTTTTTTTTTTCTGAATAAATAAGAAATCAAGGCTGAGGGTGGTGGCTCATGCCTGTAATCCCAGCACTTTGGGAGACTTAGGTGGGCAGATCACGTGTGGCCAGGAATTTGAGAGCAGCCTGGCCAACATGGTGAAACCCTGACTCTACTAAAAGTACGAAAATTAGCTGGGCATGATGGTGCACACCTGTAGTCTCAGCTACTTGAGAGGCTGAGGCAGGAGAATTACTTGGGCCTGGGAGGTGGAGTTGCAGTGAGCCAAGATCATGCTCCTGCACTGTAACCTGAGTGACAGAACCAGACCGTGTTTCAAAAGAAATCAATCAATCAATCAATCAGTGGTTGCTTAAGAGTTTGATAGTTATGATCTCCTGTTGCTGAATGGATATATGAAAGTCTGCATGATCAGAAATTGTATTCAAAAATAGTGTGAATAAGGGTTGTCATCTTAGGCTATTTTCTGTTGTTTTAACAGAATACCACAGAATGTGTAATTTTTAACAAACATAAATATATTCAGCTCACAGTTCTGGAGGCTGGAATGTCCAAGAGCATGGCATTGGCACCTGACAAGGTTCATCCCCTGGCAGGAGGTGAGAGGCAGAAGCAAGGACATGAGACAGAGAGAAAATCAGGCTGAACTCATTACTTTGTCAGGAAACCACTCCCACAATAATTAGCCTACTCCTGCAATAATGGCATTAATCCATTCAAGAGAGTGGAGCCCTCATGACCTAATTACCTCTTAGAGGCTCCACCTTTTAGTACTGTTACATTGGCAATTAAATCTCCAACAAATGAACTTTTGGGGGATGCATTCAAACAACAGCAGCTGTATTAGTCAGAGTTCTACAGAGAAAAACAACCAATAGGCAATATGTGAAATAGGAAATTGGCTCACATGGTTATAGAGGCAGAGAATTCCCAAGATCTGCAGTTGGCAAGCTTGAGAATCAGGAGAGCTGTTAGTATAGTTCCAATCTGGATCCAAGTGCCTGAAAACCAGGTGAGATGATGATGTTAGTTCCAGTTTGAGTCCAAGTCTGAAGGCAGAAGAAGACTGATAGCTTAGCTTGAAAACAGGCAGAGAAAGAAAAACTTTTCTCTTTGACTTTTTGTTTTATTTAGACTTTTATTAATCTGGAAGAGGCCACCCAGTGAGGAGGATAGTCTACTTCAATTAGTCTATGAATTCAGATATTAACCTTATCCAGAAACACCCTCATAGACTCACCTAGAAAAATGTTAACCAAATATCTGGATACCTCATGGCCCAGTTAAGGTGACACATGGAATTAACTATCACAAGGGTGTTGTAATGGCTTAGCTCCATATGCCTACTTTGCATTCTGTGCTAAACTTCCTGAAAAATAATTTCTTAAAGCTATAACCTTAAGGTACACAGTAAGGTGATGTGATTCCCATAAATTGCAATTCCATAAGTTTATTACTTAGGATATGAAAATACTTTAAAGAAAGAAATGTTTCAAAGAGGCAGGATAAATTTTAATCAGCTCTTGCTTTCATACCTACTCTGCCAACCTCTCAGACCACTTCTTATTATAGATTTACATAATTGGAGAAGGTTGAAACAGTGCCCAGGATTCAGGATAGTATGTGAAGCTACTAATCCTTTCAGTGAGCAATTGGGCTTTCCTTCTGTACACAGTTGGGAGACAAGGTTCTCATTGCAGCAAGTGCTAGTGGGCCTGAATTTAATTATTACAAACTCTTGCATTAATAAGTGCAAATCCAGCTCCAGCAGGCCAAGAATACAGCCTTCAATCTGTGCTCATGCTTAAAAATCACCAGCACCTTCAAACATGAAGAACTCTTCATGTTACTACTAGCGTTGCCATTTTAGAAATGTCAATGGTTGCTCAGAGTGTCCCATAGGTTTTGGCTCAGGGATCTGGAGTGAGAAAAAATGGCATTAGCTTTGTAAGCCCCCTTGTATAGCATGCATGCTCTTTCTGCCTTCATGTCCATATCTCTTAGGAATATTTTAAGCTCCTCTGGCAAGTGAACACACCTTCTACTGACTACAGGATATTAGCAGGTTATACAAACAGTGAACCAGTGAAACTAATTGAAAGTAGAAAAGTTTAGTCAAACAATTATTTAGAGTCCAGGAGAGGGGCCTGGGAGGCAGTGGACAGCAGGGAATAGGCATCACAATATCAGATCATAAGTTTTAGAACGTATTCTTCTCAGTGAACTTACTGGATGTATGAGCAGGTTTCTATGAAAACATTTACATATGAAACCAACGTAGCCAACTGACATGGTCGATTCAGTCAATTAGCACTGGCTTCTTTTCAGGCTTGTTCTCTGAGGTGCATGTAAATTATGCAGGGTTCCAGGCAGGATTTTGGGCTGGTAGAAACATTGCAGAGCGCAGTCTCTTTGCCCACTTTGCAATCTTAGGATCTGCAACTCCTATGACTATGTAGTCTTAAGAACTGCATATACAGGAAATAATTCCCAACTTTGTCATGGGAAGGTTGGAAGAGAGATGAAATTCATTCTGGTTTTGAAAACCCCAAACTGGCACAATATGGAGCCAGAAGAGCATGGGTTCAATGATCATGAATCCAGTTGTTGGCCTCTTTCTGCCAGACAGAAACCTAGAATATGAGTAAAAAGGTTGAAACATTTACACATTTTCTTGCATGTGTTTAAACCACAAGGCAATGATTTGTGACTATTCCATCTTCTGCCTCCTTCAGTCACATGTCAACTCATCTGCCTTGGAATCCCCTTGCCATTTTGTGCTTATCATTATTACCTCTACTTTTTCAATCAGGCAGGTTATTTGAGCACATGTCTGACTTCATTTTACTTTATATATTCTTTTTGTATGCAAGAGTGTTAATATTTATCTTCTTATATTTTCTGTTCTCTCATACAGTAAATTATGCATGCATTTTGCAAAAAAGATGAATGGATGTATACCCACTTCAATTTGAACTATAGTAGCCTGCATGTAGAGCAAAAGGAATGACCACAACTCATAAAGAGACAGTATACTCAAGAATGCTAGTAAATTTGAAAATAAAAAAATATTTAAAACAGGTTTGCAATGGGGGTAGCCTGTGTAGAAGGAAGATAGATGTAAGTTATAAGAAAGTGAGAATGAGAAACACTTGTCCAGAGTTCTGGAATTATCCACAGCCTTCTAACCAAATGCTCAGAGACTCTGGTGTGGGTTTGCCAAGAGTCATAGAGAACATGACTACCAAGGAGTGAACACACTGTGCAACATGTTACTGACTTTGCTCAAGGCCTCACTTCAAGGCTGTGGCAGAGCTGGGACTCAGATCCAGATTTCCCGGCTGCTGAGTTCACTGCTCTTTTTCTCCACCATACTCCATCATCGCATACATATTTCATCAAAGTCAAAATGATAAAGAAAGTAGAGGTTTGGGTATGAAGAACAAATTCTGATTTCTTTGCAATATTGTCAGAAATCCTCCTGGAATAGAAAAACGTAGTAAAGGATGCAAAAAGAGAGAAATAGACAATTTTGTATTTTTCTCCTATGCTACTTTTGTATCTTTTAAGATATAAAAGACCAGATGAAAGTTGCCAGATGAAATTCTATGCATCTAATTGATGCAATAGGAAGAAAACTGCATACACTATCCTCAAAAAATAGCCTGGTGAATATAATAATAATATTATGATGATGATCTCTCAGTTGAGGAGATGGGATTAGAAAAGTTAAGTATTGGCTGAAGTCACACAAACAGAAGGGGGCTGAGCTAGGACTCAAAGCCAGCCAGCTGTCCATTCCACCATCACTGAGCTAACAGACAGCCTTATAAAAGGGAAAGAGTTCTGGTGTTTTCATGAATAGAGAAGTAAAATCTTACTCACCCTTAAAAGAAACCAGAGGTTTATTAGTGTGTGTCTTTGATTTTCTTTGAAAGTATGATTTTAAACTATAAAATAAAATATTCTTTAAGGGCAAAGTAATGGTTTCAATAAGATTTCAGTTATTCCTGCTTTAAGTGCTCTGTGCACCTATTATTTCTTTATTTAAGGCCCTACCCATTAGATACATCTCATCGACTACACTACCATTATTACAATTACTTTTTCTCTTGTTATTATTTGCTGTTATTACCATTATGAAAATCATATATAAAAACTCTAGAAAATGGTCTTTTCTGGTTGTTAAAATAAAACGTTGTATTTTAGGGATGTCAGTTCATATTTGAAACTTGATTTTGAGCTATATTTGAGTTAAGAAGCTAGAAGGGATGAAGTCTAGAGTGACCAGTGTTCAGAAACACAGAAATAATTTTACCATGACTACTAAGTCTTGGTCTCAAGATAAGTCATTTTATTTTCATTTGTGGTTAAAGATACCTTTACAGAGAAAAACTGTAGATAGACTATAGATACTACATCTCTAAAGGCATTTCTTCTCATTCTCATTGTCTTTTTCTTAGAAGATCATCAAATATCAAAGTCATGGAATGAACCTAGGTACCCATCAACAGTGGGTTGGATAAAGAAAATGGGGTCCATGCACTATGGAATGCTTTGCAGTCATAGAAAAGAATGAAATCATGTTCTTTGCAGGAACATGAATGCAGCTGTAGGCCATTATCCTAAGTGAATTGACTCAGGAGCAGAAAGCAAAATACTGTATGTCCTCACTGATAAGTGAGAGCTAAACACGGGGTGTTCATGAACGAAAAGATGACAACAACAGACACTGGGGACTACGAAGGCGGGGGAGGGAGGTGAATATTAAAAAGCTGTTGGGTAATATGATCAGTACCTGGGTGGCAGGATGATTTGTACCCCAAACCTCAGCGTCATGCAATATACCCAGGTAAGAAACCTGCACATTTACCCCCTAAATCTAAAATAAAATTTGGAAAAAAAAAAAAAAAAAAAAGATCAGCAAACTTTAAGAGACCTTTTTTGGCTTTGCTTTTTTGCTTTGGCCTGTTGATGTTACAGAATCCCCCAGGGTGCAAGAGGAAAATCTTAGAACTATAGAATGAGAATTACAGAAGATTGTTTGCTTTTTAATTTTAATTAATTAAATAACAATTTATTTTTTGCGACGAAGTCTCACTCTTTTCTCCTAGGCTGGAGTGCAATATCGCGATTTTGGCTCACCATAACCTCCACCTTCTCTGTTCAAGCGATTCTCCTGCCTCAGCCTCCTGAGTATCTGGGATTACAGGCATGCGCCGTCACACCCAGCTAATTTTGTTTATTTAGCAGAGATAGAGTCTCCATGTTAGTCTGGCTGGTCTCGAACTTCCAACCTCAGGTGATCCTCCCGCCTTGGCTTCCCAAAGTACTGGGATTACAGGCATGAGTCACTGCACCCGGCCAAGAAGACTGTTTAAATGAGAGAGAAACTCTTCCAAGATTCTTTTTCATAGCTCATGGATTACTACCGTTTTTTTTTTTTTAAAATACACTTTTTGTGTCTCTTATTTTTGTATGTCTTCACGCTATCTAATAAGCCTTTTTTCTTTTTTTAGATGAAGTTTCAGTCTTGTTCCCCAGGCTGGAGTGCAGTGGCGCAATCTTGGCTCACTGCAAAACTGCCTCCTGGGTTTAAGCAATTCACTTGCCTCAGCCTCTCAAGTAGCTGGGATTACAGGCATGCACCACCACGCTTGGCTAAGTTTTGTGTTTTTAGTAGAGATGAGGTTTCACTCTGTTGGCCAGGCTGGTCTCAAACTTCTGACCTCAAGTGATCTGCCCGCCTCAGCCTCCCAAATTGCTGGGATTACAAGCATGGGCCACTGCACCCAGCCAAGTCATTTTTTTAATGCTAAATATTTCTAGGGATTGATGTAGACTGAATCCTCAAGTCTTGGCACCTCTGCATTGATTGAGATTTGTCTTGGATGGTTCAGAAATAATTTAAAAACATTAACCTATGTCATATTGGGATCGAGTTTATGAAAGGGATCTGTAATTGTGAATGAAAAGAACTTCAATTCTGTCATGATTAAATATTTAACCCCCAGATCATTGTCGCTTTGGCCTAAAAAAATCAGTGTAGAACTTTTTACAAAATAACATTACTCACAGAATTCAAACATCTCATAAGTATTACAGTATCACTGAATCCTTTTGGTAATAGGACCTAGTGCCAAAGCCACTGGCACTGTAGCCTGCATCAGCTACAGATGTTCTTCAATTCTGGACTCCAGTGAAAAGCTTCATCCTTGATAAATGAATCAGAGCAACATATGTGCTGTCTGTTGATTTCAAAATTGACCCACTCAAGTATTGAGCCTCTTTTGTATAAATCTTTTAATAAAATGTTTTCACTTTTATAGATTCGGTGTGTACATGTGCAGGTTTGTTATATGGATATAATGCATAGTGAAGGGGGAGGGTGTTTGGGCTTCCAGTGTATTCAGCTGAATAGTGAACACTGTACCCAGTAAGTAATTTTTCAGCCCTTGCCCTCCTCCCATCTTATCCCCTTCTGGAGTCCCCAGTGTCTATTATTTCCCTCTGTTGGTCCATGTGCACACGTTGTTTATATCCCACTTATTAGTGGGTACATGCAATATTTGATTTTCTGTTTCTGAGTTACTTCAATTAGGATAATGGTCTCCAGCTCCCTCCACGTTGCTACAAAAGACATAATTAAATTTTTATGGCTGTGTCACATCCCATGGCGTATTATGTATGGTGTATTTTCTTTATCCAGTCCACTGTTGATGGACACTTACGTTGATTCCCCGACTTCGCTATTGTGAATAGTGCTGTGATAAACATGTAAGTGCAGGTGTCGTTTTGATATAACAGTTTCTTTTCCTCTGGTTAGATACCCAGTACTGGGATTGCTGGATCAAATGATAGTTCTATTGTTAGTTCTTTTAGAAATCTCCATGCTGTTTTCCATAGAGGTTATACTAATTTACATTAGCACAAGCAGTGCATGTGTTTCCTTTTCTTGCTAGTATCTACTATTTTTTTTTTTTGTCTTTTTAGTATCAGCCATTCTGACTGGTGTGAGATGGTATCTCACTGTGGTTTTAATTTACGTTCCTGTAATTATTAGTGAGGTTGGGTATTTTATTGTATGTCTTTTTGTGGGCCTCTTTTATACTGATAGTGGGTGTACGGCAGAGCAACTCGTCTTTCACTTTGGAGGCGATATCCAGCCCAGACTACCGGACTTCCAGAAGTTCACTGAGTTGAATCTTCTTGGAGTTTATTTCCCATCCTCTGTCACAACTATGCCTTACCAGGGCACTGAGCCTGCCTGCTACTCATTGCTCACCAGGTTCAGTATAATGTAATCAAGCAGAGCAGTCCAGCATGATATCCTATGAGAGGGTAAGACAATCCAGGTCCCTGTGAACAAAATGAGAACCAAATGTTAGATAGCTAATGTGGCCCTGGAGCAAGAGAGTGAAATTATACTCCTGACCAAAGTGCAAGTAAACGACTTCTGACAATTTCTGCTTCATACTTTAGAAAATAAAGCATTTTCGAGATTAGCCCTGCATGCCAGGTGCTTCAGCATGTATTGATTTGCTCTAGTAAAAAGAGTACATCTGGCCAGGGCAGTGCTTTCTGCTGGTAATCCCAGCACTTTGGGAGGCCAAGGTGGGAGGATCGCTTGAGGCCAGGAGTTCAAGACCAGCCTGGGAAACAGCAAAACCCTTTCCAAAAATAAAAATGAAAAAATTAGCTGAGTGTGGTGGCACATGTCTATAGTGCCAGCTACTTGGGATGCTGAGGCAGGAGGATCACTTGAGTTCAGTAGTTCAAGACTGCAGTGAGTTATAATCACACCACTGCTCTAGCCTCAGTGACAGAGTGAGACCCTATCTCAAAAAGAAAGATAAAACATGAATAAATAAATAAATAAATATAAAAGAGACTACATTTGGAATAAAAGGTTAATTTTCTGATTAAGTTTGTGATAATTTACTATTCTTATTCAAGACCTTTCTGCCCCCCTAC
Source organism: Saguinus oedipus (assembly GCA_031835075.1). Classification (NCBI taxonomy): domain Eukaryota; kingdom Metazoa; phylum Chordata; class Mammalia; order Primates; family Cebidae; genus Saguinus; species Saguinus oedipus. Next base: position 11,303,493 of record CM063182.1, on the reverse strand, counting down.
CTTTTTTGATACAGAGTCTTGCTCTGTCGCCCAGGCTGGAGTGCAGTGGTACCATCTCAGCTCACTGTAACCTCCCCCTTCCAGGTTCAAGCAATTCTCCTACCTCAGCCTCCCATGCCCTGCTAATTTTTGTAATTTTAGTAGAGACAGGGTTTCACCATGCTGGCCAGGGTGGTCTTGAACTCCTGACCTTGAGAGTGATCTGCCTGCCTTGGCCTCCCATAGTGCTGGGATTACAGGCATGAGCCACTATGTCGGGCTAAGACCTTTCTGTCTTTTGTGAAAGCAAATCCAAGAGTCAAATGGGGATGCTAAGAATATCATTTCTGCATCTTTCAAGCTTTTCATGACAGTGGTAATCACTGCAGCTCCCCAGGAATGTGGTTTTGGTTCCAGTTTACTATCATGGTAGAAATATGGGGCTCCACAGACCTCCTGTGGGCTCTGGAAGCCATATAGAAACCCATACAGATGTTCCAGTGGTTGCTGGGCATCTTTAGTTCAACTGTCTATTCTTGGTGAAAATAATCACAGAAAGGATTTGCAGATTAAGGGGGCCCTTTGTGAAACAGACTGAGGCAAAAATTTATTATACAATCTACACAAGCACCAGTAGGTATCAGGATATTCTTGGGGATAAAAATTAACTCTGAACCAGTGTCCAATAATCCCTGAAAGTTCTGGTTGTATTACTGAGCAAAAGGAGCTCACTGCCTGATGCTCTAGAAGCCTGTGCTTGACACAGGGTTTTTGAGAAAAGAAAAGCTTTTTTTTGCAAGTCGACTCACAAGGAGACAGGAGTCAAGCTCATATCTAGCTTCCGGTGTTGGCTTCATGGCAGTAAGTTTATTAGAAAAGGTTTAGGATCTGGATTATGGGATTAGCAGGTGATTGGTGGAAGGAAAGAGAGGTCTAGAAAGTCCTCAGGCATGTACAGATATCTCTCCATGCCTCTTTGTTTGTTTCATGTGTAAGTTTGGAGGGAGCTGGTATGAGGCATGGAAATTTAGGCTGTGATGTCAGCAAGTTTGTTTTGTGCAAACTTAGGCAGTTATAGTGGTTTCAACTAATTTCAGCCAGTTTTGTTATCTTACAAATGAAAGAAGTTTCAGTAAGTTGTTTCTTTTCTTATCTGCCATTTTGCAAACTCAATAATTTCTACTAATTTTTTTCCATTTTTTTGGGCACAGTTTCAGTCATTTCCTTTTCCCCTGGGCACAGTCATTTCAAGAAGTGGTGCACTTTCCTTTGGTAAGTCCAGACAATTTACAAAACATAATATTGCATGGACTTTCCTCCATGGTGCAATCTTTTTATTCATGTGTCTCTGTGAAATGATCAGTTCTGGAATTAGATGAGGGTCTCAAATCATCTCTCTATTTCCCTGGTCCAGAGTTTAAATTCAGTTATAAAAGTAAATTAGGATGTCAGAGGACAGAACGTTTGTTTAGACTCTAGGTACCTTAGCATCAGTTATCCATTGTCAAAAAAACCGTGTGTCAAACAATTCTGATTACCACGAGCCTTGCTACCTGTTATGATGACTATGTTTACTCTACTTCTGGCAGTTAGGTAGTGATATTTATCCTCTGCCTGGCTTCAATTCCATCATCTTCATGGAAATAAGGGAGCTCATTACAATGGCAGCATCTCTCAACCTTATCTGTGGCCAAAGGAGTGAAGCCAAAATAGCACTTTTCAAGAATCTCAGGGCTTCCCAACTATGTATTTATCAAAACAGTGGTTAATAGACAATTCTCAAAAGAAGATGTACAAATAGCCAACAAACATATGAAAAAATGCTCAACAGCACTATCAGGGAAATGCAAATCAAAACCAGTGTGATACCACCTTACTCCTGCAAAGATGGCTACAATAAAAAATTAGAACACTGTAGACGTTGGCATGGATGCAGTGATCAGAGAACATTTTTAAACTGCTGGTGGGAATGTAAACTAGTATAGCCACTGTGGAAAATAGTATGGAGACTCCTTAAAGAACTAAAAGTAGAAGTACCGTTTGTTCCAGCAATCCTTACTATTGAGTATCTACCTGGAGGAATATAAGTCATTATATGAAAAAGATACTTGCACATAAGTTTATAGCAGCACACTTCGCAATTAAAAAATTATGGAACCAACCCAAATGGCTATCAATCAACAAGTGGATAAAGAAACTCTGGTATATATATATACACACACAATGGAATACTATTCATCTATAAAAAGGAATTAATTAATGGCATTTGCAGTGACCTGGATGAGACTGGAGACTATTATTCCAGGTGAAGTAACTCAGGAACAGAAAACCAAACATTGTATGATCTCACTGATATGTGGGTACTAAATTATGTGGATGCAAATGTATAAGAATGTTACAATGAACTCCAGGGACTTGGGGTGAAGGGTGGCAGGGGGTGAGGGATAAAAGACTGCAAATAGGGTGGAGTGGATATTGCTCGCGTGATGGGTGGACAAAAATCTCACAAATCACCATCAAAGAACTGACTCATGTAATCAAACACCAGCTGTACCCTGATAACCTATGGGAAAAAAACTGTGGTGAAATGAGAGCCTGGTGGCCCTACCAGGATGGATAAAGAAGTCACTTGTGATAAATCTGTTTCCATACTTTTTCTTCCTGTTTATCATATCCAGGAATTTCTGGTATCTCAATGTTATTTTGTGTTTACCACACTGAGTCTATGTTTCAGCCAAGTGGAACGTATGTATGATAGGAGTGAAGAACATGAAGATTACCATCCGTTTGTTGGTAGCTGCCACAGCCATGTTGTTTAGGGTATATGAGCAAGCCATGGTCAGACAGTTCTCCCACCAGACTGGGAGAACTCACAGTATCTACTGATAAGGAGGTTCATTAGCCCTTCCAATTTATAGAAAATGAAGTTATTAAATTCTGCCAAATATTGTCATTTAAATTCTTAGGGTGCCACACTTTTGCAGTCTTTCATATAAGAAATGTCTTGAAACTGGAATTTAAACCATGGAGTAGCTAGCATCCTGTAGGATGTCAGTTTGATTTGAGCTTATGTAAAGCCCATGACCAGAAGACATGAGATATATTTAGGGCATAGAAGCTATAGGATTTTCGGCCATGCTTTGAAAATGATGCCCAGGAGGGCCTAGAATAACATCATTTTGTTCAATGTTTTATACAAAGTTGTATTATTATAATGTTGTTGAAACAAAGTTGGTTACAGTTTGTGATACTTAAAGTTGCAGGTTCCAAGAACATATTGATGACCACAGGTGAAGACTTACTATACATGTATACTAATTATCTTGTCTATTGCCCAGCTCTAACTCAGTAATGCAAGAATAAGACATTTTTATCTCTTTTCTTCACTGCTGTATACTCTGCTCAGAAAAGCACTTGGATCACAATAGGTACTCAATAAATAGTTGTTGAAATAATGAATAAATAGTCCTTGTTTTATGAAGTTTATATTAAATGCAGGAGAGCAACATTAAACATTCATATATAATCTCTCAACTAAAATCTAAATTTGAATCTGTTCTAAATTGTGTGGTTCCATTGTCAATTTGATTAACCTAGAAATTATTTTTTCCAGAATTCCTTTCTCTGTGGGTCGTGGGTCCACAGAGGCAAGTTCCCCTTTGAAGTCACATCAGCAGCTCATCTTGTTTGGTTTCTTGGATTTCCTTGGAGGCTCTTTCTCACTTATGCCAATGCTTAGGGAGAACTAGTTAATAACTCTTTTCTAATACTTCAATTATCCACATCCATAATTCACATAAGTCGCTCCTTTAATTATGTAATGTCTAATTCCTATTCTAAATGCTTTATCTTGCAACACTCATAGCCAACTCTTTCAGGAGATAAACTAAGAAATCAGCAATCTTTCAAATCACATACTGAAAATAGTCTGCATTGAATTTTTTGAGAGATGGCATGTCTGTCTCAAGTATGGCAATTCCTGTAACATTTTCTTGGGTTCTTTTGACTATTTGCCTTCTTTTTGCCTGACAGACTGATACTAGATATTAATTTCCATGGAAGAGGGAAAATGTGATGTAGCTGAGTGGATGAGATCATTTAGGGAAAAAGAATATTGGGAGAAATGAGATCCTTTATGACAAATTCTTGAGACACTCAAAAACTTCTTCACCAGACAAAGAAGATAAATCTGAAAAGTAGACACAGTCAGAGTGGCCAGAGAGGCAGAGGGAGAGCCAGGAAAGTGTTGTGCCTTGAAAATCTTGAACTCCCAACCCGAGGTGATCCACATGCCTTGGCCTCCAAAGTGCTTGGATTACAGTCGTAAGCCACTGCTCCTGGCCTGGTGCCTTGAAAATCAAGGAAACGTTGTGAAAGGTGGTGTAAAAACTTATGCTTCAGTAACTTTGACATATTTGATATTTTTTGCCAAAGTGTACCTTTAAATTGAAAAAGATAAGAGTTTTCATTAAAAAAGTTTTATTCCATAGTTGGACTCTCATAAACTGAGGAAATCTTCAAGGCTCAAAGAGAAGAAAACGAAGAAAACAATGTAAGCTGAAACTAAAATGGTAAACAAGGAACACATTTAAAGAGATCCCCTGCAGGTCTTTTGCACAATGTGTATAAACTTTCTTTGTAAATATGTTTCCCTGAGAAATGTGAACATTTATACCTTATACCTGTAGAAAAAGTGCTTCAGGCAGATGACAAAATAAAGGAATTTCCCAACCAGTGAAATTGGGAATGAACTGGAATGATCTCAGATACATAGAACCCTTGACTTTAGCAGAAGAAAAACGAAATACTATCCAGAGGAATGTGTTCTCAAAGGAGACTCCCAGGTTTTCCACAAGTTAAAATCAACCATTGTAATTGTTAATCCTCTTAGCATAACTTGACTAGTCTAAAAGATACCCAGATAGCTGGTAAAACATTATTTCTGGATACATCTGTGAGGATATCTGCAGAAGAAATTGACATTTCAATCAGTAGATGAAGTAAAGAAGGTATGCATTCACTAATGTAAGCAGGAATCATTCAAACTTTTGGGGGCCCAGATAGAACAAAAAAGATGGAGGAAGGGCAAATTTATTGTTGGCTTGAGCTGGGAAATTCATCTTCTCCTGCCCTTGGACTCCAGTACTGCTGGTTCTTGGGCTTTCAGACATAGATTGGGATCTTCACCATTGGCCTCCTGATATTCAGGTCCTCAGACTTGGACTGAATTACACCACTAGATTTCCTGGTTTTCAACTTGCAGACAGCAGATTGTAGAATTTCCTGGCCTCTGTAACTAATATGGTTTGGCTGTGTCCCAAGCTTAATCTCATCCTGAGTTGTAATCCTAATTGTAATCCTCATGTGTCAAAGGAGAGACCTGGTAAAAGGTGATTGGATCAAGGGGGTGCTTTCCCCCATGCTGTTCTCATGATAGTATGTTTTCATAAGATCTGGTTGTTTAATAAGTATCTAGAACTTCCGCCTTCTCTCTCTCTCTCTCTCTCTCTGTCTCTCACTAGGCACCTTGTGAATAAGGTACTTATTTTGCCTTCTGCCATGATTGTAAGTTTCCTGTAGCCTTCCTAGCCATGAAGAACTATAAGTCAATTAAACCTCTTTCCTTTTAAATTACCTAGTCTCCAGCAGTTCTTTATAGCAGTGTGGAAACAGACTAATGCAGATACTATGTGAACCCATTTCTATAATAACACTCCTTATGTATGTGTGTGTTCATAGACACAGATATATCCCATTGTATTTCATTGGTTGTGTTTCTCTAGAGAATCCTGAACAACCATCATGAGCTCACAAATCATCTAGAGGGAAACAACAGATTTAATTCCTCAGGATTTTAGATAACAAAACTATTAGCTGTGGATGTGAGATAACTTTATGTATTAGTTTTCTGTTGCTCTGTAACATATTACTGTAAATTTAGTGAGTTAAAACATCACCAGTCTATTCTCTTACAGTTCTAGACTTCAGAAGTCTAAAACTAGGATGTTGCCTGGGATGTGTTCTTTCTGGAAGCATTAGAGGAAAACATATTTCTATGCTTCTTCTAGTTTCTAGAGACGACTTATATTTCTTGGTTTATGGCTACCTCCTCCATTATCTAAGTGTATGACTCCAACTTCTGGCTCCCTTGTAACATTTCTTTGTTCTAACTTTGCTTTCCTGCCTTCTTGTAAGAACACTTACAATTATATTGTAATATAAATATAGATAATACCAGATAATCCAGGATAATCTCCAGTCTCAAGATCCTTAGTGACATCTACAAAGTCTCTTTTGCCATGTAAGGTAGCATATTTAAAGTTTCTGGGGGATTTGAATGAAGATGTCATTGGGGATGGAAACATTATTTTGTCTTCCACACTATGCATGAATGTTTAAGTACTTTTTTTAAAATGGAAAAAAAAAACCAACATCATGGCAATATACATAAGCAATCATATAGATGTAAAAAGAAGCACATACAAATTTAAAATAAAATAAAATATTAATTAAAAAAAGTAAAAATAAAATTTAAGGGTGGACCAAGCAACAGAGTTGATGTAGCTGAAGAAAGAATTAGTGAACTGAAACACAGAGCTAATACTTTCAGAATGTTACAAAGAAAGCTGAAATGGAAAATATGAGAAAGGTTAATAGATATAGAGAATAGAATGGGAATGCCTAACATACTTCTATTTGAAGCCCTAGGAAGAAAAAACAAAAATATTGGAGGAGATGCAATATTTGAGAGCATAAATTTGAGAATTTTCTAGAACTGATAAACTATATAAACCAAAGATACAGGAAAGATAATGTTTACCAAGAAGAATAAAGTGAAAAGAAATCTACCCCTAGTTATAGGGTTGGGCAACTGCAGAACATCAATGACAAAGAGATATAGCCATGTAGAAAAGACAAATTATAACCTTCTTTTCCCTCCAAAAGACTTAGAATAGACTTTTTTAAAATATGAAAAATGGAAGGCAGAATAATTGCATATGTTAATAAAATATATATCAAATTAAGAAAGAAAAATATGGGTCTAGAATTGTCTCTGTCTCAAACATAAGAGTCATATACAGGAATTTTATATAATTAAGTATTTACTACATACTGAGTGTTAATCATGAATAGATCTGCACTGAAGAAACTTCTGAATGATATATTTCAGGAGGATGTAAAATTATTTTGAAAAGGCCTAAGATGCAGATTAAAATTGTGAGCAAATAAATTTTTTCAATGTAGATAAGTGAGCAATATCTATATAATGATAATGAATAACTTGTTGTGGCTAATAAAGACACAATTAAAATATGGAGGAGCAATAGTATATAAGCCAGAATTGAAGTGATCAGACTTAAAATGTTCTAAGAGTTCTTGAATAAATAAGAATGAGGAAAAACTCCTAATTTTAGATTTATTACACGTAGATGCTAAATTTCAAAGGTAATTTTTAAAACAATAGAAGTAGACTACATAATTTCCAAACAGATAGATAAAAACATGGAATAAAGACTTAATCAAACAATAAAAATCTATACAAAGAAAGTGAAGAGAATTAAAAAAAAGAGAAAAAAATCAGAAGCAAAAATTAAGAAGATAAAACCAAGTCCAAATATATCTGTGATCACAGTAAATTTATTTATTTATTTATTTATTTATTTATTTTTAATTTTTTATTGCATTATAGGTTTTGGGGTACATGTGCAGAACATGCAAGATAGTTGCATAGGTACACACATGGCAGTGTGTTTTGCTGCCTTCCTCCCCTTCACCCACACTTGGCATTCATCCCCAGGCTATCCCTCCCCAGCCCCCTCCGCTGTCCCTCCCCCATTCCCCCCAATAGACCCCAGTGTATAGTAGACCGCCTCTCTGTGTCCATGTGTTCTCATTTTTCTCACCCACCTATGAGTGAGTATATGCGGTATTTCTTTTTCTGTTCTTGTGTCAGTTTGCTGAGAATGATGTTCTCCAGATTCATCCATGTCCTTACAAAGGACACAAACTCATTATTTTTGATTGCTGCATAATATTCCATGGTGTATATGTGCCACATTTTCCCAGTCCAGTCTATCATCATTGGGCATTTGGGTTGGTTCCAGTTCTTTGCTATTGTAAATAGTGCTGCAATGAACATTCGTGTGCATGTGTCCTTATAGTAGAACGGTTTATAGTCCTTTGGATATATACTCAGTAATGGGATTGCTGGGTCAAATGGAATTTCTATTTCTAGTTCCCTGAGGAATCGCCACACCGTCTTCCACAATGGTTGAACTAATTTACACTCCCACCAACAGTGTAAGAGTGTTCCTATTTCTCCACATCCTCTCCAGCATCTGCTGTCTCCAGATTTTTTAATGATTGCCATTCTAACTGGCGGATCACAGTAAATTTAAAATAACTAAGCTTGATGATTAAAATACAGTTTGTCAGATTAAGAGCAAAAACAAATGCAGCCATCTAATCTTTTCAGGATAATCTAAAGCATAAAAATCATGATCAGGTTGAAAATAAAGGAAAGAAAAAATATAGGCAAATCCCAACCAAAGGTAACCAAAATTGAGTTTAGAAAAAAACTGACTTTTGGAAAAGGAATAAGAAGGTATAATGGAGTTTATTACATAATAATTAAAAGTTTAATTTATTAGGATAATATAATAGTTTTAAACTTGCTTCTAACTAATAATCTAGTCAATAACTTGATAAAACTTCAGGGAGAAATGGACAAATACACCACCCAAATAGGAAATTTTGATATCTTTTTCTTTATTAATAGATTAAATAAATAAATTATTAGTGTAGAAATAAAATAGATCAATGACAAAATTAACATGCATGGGACATATATAGAACTCTGCAATAATTAGAAAGCATGCATTCTTCCTAAGTACACATGAAATATTTATAAATATTGACCGTATATTAAACCACAAAGCTGGTTCAGCAAATTTCAGTGATTTAATATTCTAGAGACTATATTCTCTGATCACAGTTTTATTTAATTTATTGCAAAAATCCAATCCATGTATTCATTACTTTTTTTGTTTTTGAGGTAAAACTAACATAACATAAAATTCACCATTTTAGCCATGCTAAAGTGTGTGATTCAATGACTTATAATACATTCAAAGTTGCACAGTTTTCATCAGTATCTAATTCCAGAACATTTTCACCACCTTCACCAACGAGACTCCATATCCATTAACAATTATTCTCCATTCCTCCCCAAACCCAGTCCCTGGAAGCTACAAGTATACTTTCTGTCTCTATGAGTTTTTCTATTCCAGACATTTGCATGAATGGAATTATGCCAGGTGTGGCCTTTTGTGCCTGGCTTCTATCTCTTAGTATAATATTTTCAAGGTTGATCCAGGTACTAGCACATACCAGTAATTAATGCTGCTATGAACAGTTATACATTAAGTTTTAATGTAAACATATGTTTTCATTTCTTTTAGGCAAATACCTAAGAGCAGAAATGCTGGGTCACATGATAATTCTATGTTTAACTTTTTGAAAAGCCATAACTATTTTTTTGAAGTTACTGAATCATTTTATATCCCCACCAGTAATGTATGTAGGTTCCAATTTCTCCACATCCTTGTCAATATTATTTTACATTAAAAATATAATCATCTTATTGGATACGAAGTAGTATTTGCTATGTCATTGTGATTTTGATTTGAATTTTCTAATATCTAGATGGGAAACATTTTATCGTGTGCTTACGGATTGTTAGTATATTCTTTTTGGAGAAATATTTATTCAAGATCTTTGTCCATTTTTTAATTGGGTTGTTTGTCTTTTTGTTGTTAGGTTGTAAGAGTTCTTTAAGTATTCTGGATACTGAACTCTTAACAGATGTATGATTGACAATTTTTTTTTCCCATACTGTGGGCTGGCTTTTCATTCTTTTAATAGTGTCCTTGATACATAAAAGCATTTACTTTTAATAAAGTCCAATTCATTTTTTCTTTTATTCCTTATGTTTTTTGCTTTTTGTGTCCATTGCCAAATTTTTATGAAGATTTATACTTTTTTTTGAGGTTTATAAGAGTTTTATAGTTTTAGCTCTTAATATTTAGGTATTTGATTCATTTGAAGCTAATTTTTGTATACGGTATGAAGTAAGGGTCTAATTTTAGTCTTTTGTTGTGGATATTTACTCTTCTTAGTAGACTTTTCTTTCCCCTTTCAATGGTCTTAGTACCCTTGTTGATGTCAGTTGACCATATATACATGGGCTTAATTTCAACGTTTTTGAGAAACACTCTTCTAAACAACTTATATGTTATAGAAAAATTTTGATGAAAAATAATGAAAATGACATAATAGTACTGTGAGAATTCTGCTGCAAGTAATGACAAATTAAGTTGTTTCATCTAACCCTCCTGCCAAGAACTAGAAAAGTCAGAAAAAATTAAAATAAACCAGTTTGAAAATGTTGGAGAGCCACTGAGACGTTAAGAACTTGTAAACCCTACCTCCTAGCTAGGAAGAAAGCCCCGAGAGAGGAATTGCATATGACATTAAGGCTCTCCTCAAAGCATTTGCCACATCAAAAGCAATGGCTGAAAGGTTGACAACTGAAAAGTAGGAGAGATAAAAGAAAGAAAATACAGAAAAGACATAAGAGATATATGGGACAAGGTGAAAACTTCTAACATACATGTAGAGTCCCAGAAAAAGAAAGAAAGCAGTCAGAAGCTATCTTTGAAGAGAGAAACAGTCATAAATTTCTCAAAAATTAAAGACATCAAGCAACAAATACAAGTGGGATAAATGCAAAGAAAATCACAGGTCATCATACACACACCACAGGAAAACTGCTGGAAACAAAAGACAAGATCATAAAACAGACAGAGAAAAATGATATATTATCATGGAAAAAACAACAGCGAGGCTGAAAACATTACTAGATATAAAGTGGAACATTTCATAATAAAGGAAGCATTCCACTAGAAATTTACAATAATTCTAAACTTGTATCAGTAATAATATATATGGTAAGATGAATTAAGCAAAAATTGAAAGAACTAAAAGAATAAATTTATAACCATAGGATATAGTAGGAGATTTTAATACACTGCCTTCAATCATTGATCAACCAAGTAGAAAAACAAAATTTTTAGTAAAGCTGTGAAATTTAATAGATTATCATTATTACCTTGGCTTAACTTACATTGGTAGAACACTGAACAACAATACTTTTTCTATTTTCAATCTTTTTAATTACACACAAGCTGTTTGCAAAAGTTAAGCTAGACATCAACAGCAAAATATAAGTGGAAAATCTCAAATATTTTCAAAGTACAAAGTAAACATCTAAGTAATTCCTGGATCAAACAAGAAAACAAGAATCACAATAAAAATGAGAAAATATTCTGGATTGACAGATGATGAATATGTAAGAGATAAAAATGTGTGAGATATAGCTAAAATTCTGTTTAAGGGAGGTATATAGATTACATGTATGTAAATGTGAGTGTGAGAGTGTGTGCATATGTGTGTGTGTGTGTGTGTGTATATATATATATATATATATATATACCTTCTATATACATATATATACCTTCTATATACATATATATATATACCTTCTATATACATATATATATATACCTTCTATATACATATATATATCTTCTATATACATATATATATATATACCTTCTATATACATATATATATATACTTTCCATATATATATATAGAGGCTAAAAAACAAATGATGTATGCCTTTATGTCAAGAAGTTAGAAAAAACAATACATTAAGCCCAAAGAAAGTAAAATAAAGATAAAAACAGGAATTAAAAAAATTAGCCAAATTATACAAAAGAGTACACCACCAGAATCAAATGAATAAATTACTTCCTTGAAAATATCAATAAATTGATATAATTCTGGGAAGAACGATTAAGGATAGATAGAAAAACATAGAAAACTGATAATGTAAAGAATAAAAAAAAGGACATTGCTATATATTTGAAAGTCATTAAAAATATTATGAAGATATTATACGGTTTATCACTGAATATTTTATGATAAGTAGATATTTTGAAAAATACATCTTGTCAAAACTCATAAGACACAAGAATTAAGTATGAATTTTTGTAATCATAAACAAACTTAAATCTATATTTTCTTATTAACAAGTAAAACTCTTAGCATAGATTGTTGTACCTGTGATTTCTACCAATAAATACTTAAAAACCCTAACATAACACAAATTTGTCCTTCTTATGGGTTATTAAGCTAATGTACCTCACCTCCAGTTTCATTCTTTTATGCTTTACTTTCTGATGCTGGGGCTGGGACTTTGCAATTTCCAGGTGCTTTTTTGTTGGCTGGCTTCCCATTGGGCTATGCAGAAAAGGAGCATCAGAGGGAGACTGGGACAAAAGAAATGAGGGATGGATGATATTCTATATTACCAAATAAAAAAAGTATATGCTAATTAAAAAACAGATTACAAAACAAACAAACAAAAAAGAATAATGATCAGCTTGGTCAGATGATCAAAGAAGACGAAAACCATCTTCGAATTTTGTAATTCATTTAGGGAGAGCTGCCAAGGAGAAGTGATAAGGTCAGAGGCCAGATTCCAGTGTATTTACAAGTGAGTAGGAAGGAAGAATGGAGACCTATGGCCTGAGCTTGTTGCTCTTTCTGGGGCTAGATGATATGAGACAATAGCTTTCAGGTCTTTAGTAGCTATACTTTGGGATAGCTTTTGGGATAGCTTTGTCTATCCCAGGTCTTTGCTGGGATAGACAGAGACAGACAGCAAGGACTCCAATAGTAAATATTACGAGGCTTAAGTATAGATTAGATATTCATTCAGGGCATTATATAGCTTTGGCTCCCTAAACCATAATTGGTATTGGATGGCTAAAATATTTGGCTGGATTGATTTACCTTAGTTCCTACAATGCCAGACCTCAAAGTACAACAAAGTTATCCTTGGTGGTCTGGACCACTTGAGAATTTTCCATTCCAATCTGGTTTTCTTATTGATACAGAAATTTAGTCTCATACTCAGAAGGCATTATGCCCCTAAAGGAGCCTAACTTTATTTTAATAATTAATAGTGAATAGGATCTAGTTATAAGATTAGATTGCCCAGTCCATTGAAACAAATTTTAAGACCAAACTCCTGGCTGTAGCTTCTTGTGTTTGGGATCTGAGATGTGGCAGGCAGGAAAGTTTTGATCCTTCAGGCAGTTTCCTGGAACTTTCAACTGAAATGTATTCAGGGCAATTCTCCTTGGTGTCTCCTCTCTAGAGCTGGAAGATTTTGGTTTTACAGAACAGCTTCAGCAGTGTTCTGTATGAGTTGCAAAGAAGGTCATGGCAGGGAGCCTGTTAATGAGGTAACCTCAAAAATTTACTTAAGGAAAACTTCCCCTCCTGGAGTTAGTGTTAAAAATTTTATAAGGAATGTCCACATGTGCATAAAAACAAAGGTGTTTTGTTCTATTTATAAGACTTATTTTTTTGAATAAAATTCAAGTAACTTATGAGACCATGGAACTTCCCTTGATCCTCAGGGAACAACCAAAAAGGACAGAGAAGCACAAAGCAATTTACAATCTCTTGAGGAATAACCCAAGCAGACATCATCTAATAAAGAAGCCCACCTGCTTCTCCAAGAGCTCCCCCAGTTACCACTAGATTGCTGGATTCTCTCAGGATTTCTTAGTTTCCTCTTTCCTGAAAAACTGGAGCTTCATTAGGCTGTGTTTCTTGTCCTTAGAGGTTCTCCTTCTCAATAACAACTTTTTTCCACACTCCAGGGTAAGGACACTGGATGCAGAGAAAAAATGAAAGCAAGACACTTGCTAATCTAATATCGGTCTACCCTGAGTTGGACTTGTTGATACATGGTCAGGAGCACATAGACACAGGAAATGCCAGCTGAAGGGAGAAAGGAATCCACCCTGAAGTGACTCAGTCACATTTCTCCTGTTCTCTCTCATTTATGTTCATGGTAGGAAGTATGCATGTCTTGGGTTAAAGAGGCTATCAATTGTTTCAAATAACACAGGGATGTTTTTCTTTTCTTTTTTTTTTTGAGATGGAGTTTCGCTCTTGTTACCCAGGCTGGAGTGCAATGGCGCGATCTCGGCTCACCGCAACCTCCGCCTCCTGGGTTCAGGCAATTCTCCTGTCTCAGCCTCCTGAGTAGCTGGGATTACAGGAACGCACCACCATGCCCAGCTAATTTTTTGTATCTTTAGTAGAGACGGGGTTTCACCATGTTGACCAGGATGGTCTCGATCTCTTGACCTTGTGATCCACCTGCCTCGGCCTCCCAAAGTGCTGGGATTACAGGTTTGAGCCACCGCGCCCGGCCTGGGATGTTTTTCATTTACTGAGCCTGTCTTCAAGGTAAATAATTCCCTACAGAACACACACAAATGAAATATTTTGAGAATGTTTGTATTCAGATACCTCATCCTTCATATGTTATCTGTTATCGGAAGTAACAGAAAACAGTCCTATGAAGTAATATGAAGAGTCAATATCTGACAGCTTTGGACCACTGTATGATATTGGGCCATGTAGAAGGTTGTTAGAGTAATGACTTCTATTAAGTCACGCCTTCCAATATCTAAGCACTTATATATTCCTCTTCTGCCTTGACTCTGCCTTGGCCACTGACTTGCTTTGGTTAATGGGACATCACAAATGTGACCCAAATACGAACTTGTTAAGCATTCCCCCTATTGGGGCTTCGGTTTTGGAAAGTTGCCCTGAGCTGTTGCCATATCAACACTCAGACTGAAAGGGCACAAGAGGGAGACTGCATCATCCTTATCTCAGCTGAGACTGACTGTTAGCCGTTTTGCCAGCTGAATTCAGCCACATGAGTAGTCCCTAGAGAGAGCACCAGAAGAACTACCCTGTTAACTTACAGGATCATGAAAATTAAGTCACTTTTTAAAAATCAAGTGTTGGGCTGATTTTTTTTTTTTTTTTTTTTTTTTTTTTGAGACGGAGTTTCGCTCGTTACCCAGGCTGGAGTGCAATGGCGTGATCTCGGCTCACCGCAACCTCCGCCTCCTGGGTTCAGGCAATTCTCCTGCCTCAGCCTCCTGAGTAGCTGGGATTACAGGCATGTGCCACCATGCCCAGCTAATTTTTTGTATTTTTAGTAGAGACGGGGTTTCACCATGTTGACCAGGATGGTCTCGATCTCTTGACCTCGTGATCCACCCGCCTCAGCCTCCCAGAGTGCTGGGATTACAGGCGTGAGCCACCGCGCCCGGCCTGGGGTGATCGTTGAACAATGATAGCTAACAAAAACAAGCCAGGATCTTATATTTTGCATATTACATTTTTTGCACATGTTTGAGGATAATTGTGATATTCCACAAGTTACTATGTGTAGAACTATAAATATCCCTGTGCATATACAGTAAGATATGACTATACAGAAATGTGACTGCTTTCCATAAGGTGTACCCAGGACATCTGTTCTATGTTCAGGAGTCCATGTGCATGTATTGTAGAATTACAGGTGGTAAGAGATTTCAAAGACCAGGTGGAAGAAAATGTATAATTGGGAAACTAGAGGAGACGTGGTGTGTGCATGTGTGTGCATATGTATACACATGCACATATGGGTTGAGAGAGAAAGATCAGAGACATAATCAGGAAAAGCTAGTTAAATGGAAATGGTTCTCAGCAGGTGGTGATGTACTAAACAGCCCAGGTGGTAGAAACATATTAACTTCCGAGTTCAAGACCTAATGATTAAAACAATCTACATGTGGTACCTAAGCATTGACTCACAATTAAGAGTCAGATTAATAAAAACATGGGTGTTCCAGGGAATTTATTCCTAGGGTTCTTTCTATTTTTCTTTATATTGCTTGAAATTCTTTGCAAATTAAATATGTAATGCTAAAGCCATGGAGAAAGAAGGGATATTAAAAAAGCAAATAATCTTCTTTTGACACCAACTTGCCTATGGAACGTCTTATGATATTCTGTATGGCTTTTTTAACTACACAGAACATCAAAAAATATGCTTCCCAATGGATAGAAAAATACTGTATGGTAAAGGATATTCACAATTAGAACTATATTTGGCAAGTAATGCTCGGCCTTATTTAATACATTCTAACTTGTGTGATGTGCTAGGAATTCTCTAAGCTGAGATTCTATGGCCCTGATTCTGGCATTGAGGGCACTGAGGCTGCGTAATAGGGAAGCTTATGGGTTATTCCTGTTGTCTGAATAACTTATTTCTGGGTATACACATAATAACCGAATACAATGAAACAAAATTAATCCTTTTGTGATAAACACTTTCCCCATATCTGCAAAGTAGTGAGGGAACTATGCATAAATATACATCCAATTACTTTTGATTTATAGTAAGCAATTAAAATGTACACATACACCACTACACATATTACAAGATATCAGAAGCTGGGTATGGTGGTACATGCCTTTAGTCCTAGCTACTCAGGAGGCTGAGGCAGGAGGATTGCTTTAGCCCAGGAGTTCAAGGCTGTAGTAAGCTATTATCACGCCTGTGAATAGACACTGTACTCCAGCCTGGACAACATAGCAAGACTCCATCACACCATTTATGAAAAAATAATTTTAAAAAAAGATATCATAACTGTGTCTGTGCACCCATTTTGGATTTAAACTTCTTTACTGTTCTTGCATAAATATTCACATTCTGGTTAAATAGGAAAAATCAGAAGCAGCACTAATCAAATCCTTCTCACTGCATCTCTAATTGCCTTCTATTATAACAGGGATTATTTCTTAGGAAGAAATTACTTGATGTGAAGCAAAGTACCATTTGCTGAATGCCCCATTCAGAGTCATCAGGTTAGACAGCTTTCTTCCTCCCCAGAAAATGATAAAAACACAAATGGAAAGAAAGCAGGTGTGGCTGTTTGGTGCGTTGTGTCAGATGTTCCTTGGGGTTTAATGATCCCTAGCTGCAGACAAGGAGTATGAAGGAGAACTTAATGGCCTTATTTTAAACTACTGAAGGATTCTTCTTTGTGCTCACAAATAATTTATAAAGTACAATCTTCCCCCTTCCCCCTTCTTGTCACTTAGCACTTTCCCACCTCCATCCTAGGACTCCACCACCCGCAACACATTCTCTGTGAAAATTAAGAAATCAGTAAGCCAGTAGTGTCAATGGTGAGATCATTTACAGAGAGTTCCCTTCCTTCCTCCCTCCCTCCCTCGCTTCCTTCCTTCCTTCCTTCCTTCCTTCCTTCCTTCCTTCCTTCCTTCCTTCCTTCCTTCTTTCCTTCCTTCCTTTCTTCCTTCCTTCCTTCCTCTCTCCCTCCCTTCTTCCTTTTCTTTCTTCCTTCCTTTTCTTTTCTTTCTTTCTTTCTTTTCTTTCCTCCCTCCCTCCCTTTTTCTTTCTTTCTTTCTTTCTTTTTCTTTCTTTCTTTCTTTCTTTCTTTCTTTCTTTCTTTCTTTCTTTCTTTCTCTCTTTCTTTCTTTCTTCTTTCTTTCTTTCTTCTCCTTCCTTCCTTCCTTCCTTCCCTCCTTCCTTTCTTTCTCCTCTCTCTCTTTCTCTTCCCTGCCCCTTCTCTCTTTCTTTTGACAGACTCTCACTGTGTTACCCAGGTTGGAGTGCAGTAGTGTGATCTCAGCTCACTGTAGCCTCTTTTCTTACCTCAGCCTCCTAAGTAGCTGGGATTACAGGCATCCGCCATCACACCAGCTAATTTTGTATTTTTAGTAGCACCATGGTTTCATCATGTTGGCCAGGCTGGTCTCGAACTCTAGATCTCAGGTCATCTGTCCTCCTTGGCCTCCCAAAGTGCTGGGATTACAGGCATGAAATACCGTGCACAGCCAGAGAGTTCTCAATGAGATGAGGTTAAATGACTATACTTTTATTTTAAGGCAATGTTTTTTAAAGTGTGGTCTGGAGACCAGTGCTTTGCAGGGAGAGGGTAAACAGCACCCTAGGGGCAATGTAACTTGTTTGCACTTGCTCTCTCAAGGCTGTGCTGGTATTTTCCCAGGAAATAAATAAACACGTAACAACAACAAAAAAGAGTGTTTCTACATTCCTAGACACACAAATCTGAAGATAATGAATCAAATTCTTGTATATTAGCATCTTTGTTGTAGCTCCAGGTATGTGCTGCCTTCTCACTCTCAGTATTCTGGAGACCAGCAGCTTCACAGTTAATTATTAAAGTTATGTGAAAATGCGGATTCCAGATACCCACTGGGGAAAAAAAAATGATTAATAGTTCCCTAGGTTCATAATATTGTTATGAAGTCATCCTTGAATCTTGGACTATATACTGCTAGAGTTTTATCTGCGAGAAAAATCAATTTCTGCAAAGTTTAAACCACTATTCAATAACTTGTGGGCTACGTCATCTCTAACATTTATAGTGGGTTAAATAGAAGGCCCTTCCTGTTGAATCATTCTTTCCAAAACAAAACTATCCTTGGTTATGTTCTTGCCTTAGTAAGTTCAATGTCACAAACAAACTGAATCTTTGAAAACTGAAGTTGTTCACAGGTTCAGAATTATCAGTATGATCATCAGTGAATACTTCAAGGTGGATTTGGCATAGAGAGGTTATCAAGTAGCATATGTATCAATTACAGCATTACTGTGGAAGTGGGTTTTGGAGGAATAATTCACAAAAGTTGAGGCAGAGACTACTCCCAGTGATCTGTTTTTCTTTTTTTCCTTATGCTAGTTTTGTGTAAGACCCCATCGACTTCAACAGGGATGGGACCGGGTTCAAGAGGCTGAAGAAGAGACCCAGAGCCAACAAATGAGGCATAGGGTTTTACTTGAGGGGACTTACATACAAGGATGGTCTAGTGGCAGGAGGCTGGACAGGAGAATTGCAGCTGCTTATAAAAAGCATGCAGTTTATAGAGCATTTTCACCTAGCACCTTCCTCCACACAACCTCCATGTGGCAAATCCAGTTTCTTAAATTATTGCTGTCAGGTGCACCCATGATACAACTAGACCCCCAGTTTTCAGCTGGGCACATGGCCTTATAAAATAAAGTTTGTGGCCAGGCACCACGCTTGTGCCTGTAACCCCAGCACTTTGGAGGCCGAGGTGGGCAGATAATTTGTGGTCAGGGGTTTGAGACGAGCCTGGTCAACATGGTGAAACTCTGTTTCTACTAAAAATACAAAAATTAGCAGGGTGTGGTGATGTATGCCTGTAATCCCTGCTACTCAGGAGGCTGAGGCAGGAGAATTGTTTGAAACTTTGAGGCGGAGGTTGCAGTGAGCTGAGATGGTGCCATTGCACTCCAGCCTGGGTGACAGAGTGAGACTCCATCTCAAAAGAAAAAAAGTTTGTATTTCTTAGTCTTATTTACAACTAGAGGCCAACATGTAACTAAGTTCCAAACAATGGAATGTAAATGGAAGAGGTGTATGTGATTTAAGGGAAGTGTTCATAGGACATGTTCTTTTACTCTTCATCCTCATTTTACAGGCTGGAACACAGATGTAATGACCAAAGCTTGAGCTGCCCTCTGGAATCATGATATAAAAAAGCAAATTTGACAATACAAAACAGTACAGAGAGCAATAGAAAATTAAAAATAAAACAAAACACACAAAACAATAACATAACTATAATCCATATGCTTCTTATACAAAAGCAGGTATTGTATCCATAAAACAATAAGATAGCCTTATCAAAAGCAAGAACAATAAAAACCAACCACAAAAGCCAACAACAACAAATAAACAAAAAACAACACAAGAGAACCAGGCAGAACTCCTGGAATACAAGAATATGCAGCAGAAATGAGGAAAAGATCAAGTGAAGAGTTGGAAGCTAAAGTTGAAGAAACCTCCCAAAAAGTATGACATGACAAAAAAGTGTAAAACTAGAAGGGAGACTCAATTTAAGAGCCCTGACTTCAAACTTGAGAACTTTATGAAATAAAAGAGACAATGGGAGAAGACATCAAGGAAATAATTTAATAAAACTTTTCAGAATGGAAAGCATGCATTTTTATTTGGTTTTGTTATAAATAATTTCAACTTTTATTTTAGTTTAAGGGGATACATGTGCCGGTTTGTTACCTGGATATATTGTGTGAATCTGAGGTTTGAGGTATGATTGATTCCTTCACCCAGGTACTGAGCATACTACCCAACAGTTTTTCAACCCTCTTCCCTTCTCTCTTTCCCCTCTCTGGGAGTTCCCAGTGTCTATTGTTGCCATCTTTATGTTGATGAATACCCACTATTTAGCTCCCAATTATAAGTGAGAACATGTGATATTTGTTTTTCTGTTTCTGCATTAATTCACTATAATGATGGTGTCCAGCTCCATATATATACACATATCACATTTCCTTTATTCAGTTCACTGTTGATGGGTACCTGGGTCATTTCCATGTCTTTGCTATTGTGAATAGCTCTGCAATGAACAGACAAGAGCATGTGTCCTTTTGGTAGGACAATTTTTTTTCCTTTGGGTACATACTCAGTAATGGAATTGCTGGGTTGAATGGTAGTTCAACTTGCAGTTCTTTGAGAAATCTTAAAACTGCTTTACACTTTGGCTGAACTAATTTACATTCCACCAACAGTGCACAAGTGTTTCCTTTACTTCACAGCTTTACCAGTATCTACTGCCTTTTGACTTTTCAATAACAGTTGTTCTGACTTGCATGAGATGTATCTTATGGTTTTGGTTTGCATATCTCTGATGCTTAGTGATGTGGAACATTTCTTCATGTTTTTTGGCCACTTGTTCTTTTGAGAAGTGTCTGTGTTTTTTGCCCATTTGTTAGTGGAGTTACTTCTTTTTGGTTTGTTCAATTGTTTTATGTCTTTATAGATTCTGGATATTAGACCTTTGTCAGATGCACAGTTTGCAAATATTTTCTCTAGTTCTGTAAGTTGTCTGTTACTCTGTTGATAATTTCTTTTGCTGTTTAAATAAGCTCTTTAGTTTAACTAGGTCTCACTTGTGAATTTTTGTTTTTGTTGCAATTAAAAGCATGAGTTTTCATGTATTAAGGGTTCACTAAGTACTCACTATAATTAATGTAAAAGACTTGCACCCAGACATTCACTGTAGCTTGAAGTTTCGATTAGGAATCTCTGTGGGAACTTCTGCTATAAAACCTGAGCCTTCCCTTTGTTCTCTGGAATGCACTTTGGTTTTACACGAAGAATGTATAGAACTCCTGTTTGCAAACTTTACTGGAATAAAATCTCCTTCCTCCAAATTTCTTCTCAGGGAACTTTTGTTTACAGGATGAATGGTTTCCAAACAAAAACTTCAAACTCCGGAGAAGAGGAATAGAAAGAGGTTGATGGAGGAAGGGGCCACAAGCCAAAGAATGTAGGTGCTTTCTCAAAGCTGAAATGGGCAAGGAAGTGAATTCTCTCTGGATTGTCCAGAAAGAACTTAGCCTTGCAGACATATTGTAGAGTCTAATCTTCAGAACTGTCCAACAAATGTAGGTTTTAAGCCACTATGTCTGTGGTAATTTGTTACAGCCACAAGAGAAAATACACTGGCCAAATATATTAATTGTGCAGGCAAAGGAAAGGCATTTTACATATTCATGCCCCCAAAACTTTACTTCCCTTTCCCTTTTATTGGGAATTTACTATGGAAGGTTTTTTAATAAATGAGGATTAGGCATGAGAAAGAGTATGAGCTTCAGGAAAGAGGAGACCCAAAGGACAGGCATGAGAGGAAGTCCTATAATTGAGGATATTCCAGGTAGATAACTAACTGTGCAGACTGTGAGAAAGCAAGTGAGCCAGGTTGGAACAGCCCCAGGCAGGGGCAAAAGAGACTGGCTGACTGCTAATCAGTCATTTTACTGTCTTGGATGTTGGTTAAGAGCTCAGCTTCAAGAAGCCTGAAAGCCTGGTTTTCCATCCCAGTTTCATTACTTACTAACCATGCAGATACATTTAACTCACTTTTTTTTTTTTTTTTGCAAAGTGGAAATAATAGTGATACCACATAGGGTAGTTGTGAGAATGAAATTAATATGTGCAACGTGCATAAAATAGAAAAATTTATGGATAGGCACATGGAATAGTGACCAAATATTCCCCTGCTTGAGACAGTTATAAACAGTATTATGCACAAGTTTCAGCTGTCAAAAATATTTACCATCATAATTATATAGCCATTAAGTAGTGATTTAATCAACTTGTGGCTTAAGTATTTTGGGAAGCTGGGAGAGGGATCTGAAGTGTGTGTACAGTGGGAGGATGAATTGGGTGGATAGAAAATCAAACGATAGGATATCAAATTATAAAATCAAGACATGGCAGTATAAGCATATTGTTTAGAGATCGAATAATTAATGTTGGTTATCTCTAGGGATTAAAACATTGAAGTGGGGCAAAGTAAAACAGGAAACTATTGATTTCCACTGTAAGCCTCATGGCACTATGTGACTTCTTAAATAATGCTCCTGTATTCTTTGATAAAATTAAGAAAATTGAATAATGAAGCTAATGTAGGTGATAGAACACATTTAGCAAGGTGGGGCAAGCCACATAGGCTTCATTACCAACAGTGTGAAAACTGGCATTCTTGACTCTATTGTCCAAATATATGAGCAAAAATTAACTGTAGAGTTTCGGAAATTGCAAACATCCAGCAACCTTTAGGCCTCGTTTCTGATGATGCTTCAAAATCAGTGGTGCCCAGCCTGGGTTGCAAATAAAAATAGCTCCAACTACACGTTGTAGCCCCCTGGGGGACTTTTAGATCTTCCAGTGACCCAGCTTTACCCTAGACCAATTAAATCAGAGACTCTGCGGTTAGGATCTTGAGTGCCGAACATCAGTACTGAAAGGTTTCCAGGTGATTACAATATGTGGCCAAGATTGAGAACAACTGTATGAAAACATTTCGGGTAGTGCTTGGTCAGATTTCCTTTTACTTATTGGCTTTTTAGTAAGCAATATTCCACATTTATCAGATTGGTAGAAACAGACGTGCAACTAGTAGTAGTTTGCCAAAATAAAGTGTGTGTATGTATATACACACACTGCCTAAACATTGAAAAAATATATATGTTTCCTAAATATTGTAATTTGGATTAGAATCATGTTTGATTACTTTGGTTAATTTTTTGAAACCATAAATAGCTTTATACTAGTTTTTGAGTTATTTAAGGCATGAGTCAGACTCCTAAGCCTTAGAGATTTAAACACTGATTGCTATGGCTTAAACACACTGATCTGTGTGAATGCAGGATTTCTAATGAACTAATGAATAATAACTAAATTATACCAGGAAGACCCAGTATTAATTACCTCGTAATTCATATGGCAGTTTATACATCAGATATAAAATTCAATAATTATAGGACAATTGCTATGTAATTACCTTGACTCTATATAGTAATTACAGTGTAATTTTGTCAATAGTTCACATCACATAACCATAAAGAGAACTGCTATTACTTTGCACCCTGGAGTTGAAAATAACTAGCTGGATTATTCTAGCATCAGTTTAGAGAGGAATCAATATATGATCTTCCCTCTAGATTAGGATCCAGAAATAATCTAAACTGTTGTTTCTAACTTGCTCAGTATTTGGCATTGTACTAATTGATAAGAAAGATATTTAATATGTAATGCAGTTGGTGCCGGGAGAATTTAAGCATTCTACCTGCCATTCTGAAACAGCCAACATTTAAGTTAAATCATATATAACTAAGCAATTGAAAGCAGACATTCATGAGGAGGAACGCACTTTGATTAAAAATAAATTAGAACATAGTAGAAAATGCTGCTCTTCCTGTGGAGATACAGCTTGAATAATTTCATGCTAATTGAATTTGAGTTGGTCAATGCCTTCTTTGGCAAGTGTGTAAAGTATCATTTGCTTAGCTTACCTCAGAGAAGTTTTTTGGTTGTTGTGTTTTTGTTTTCACACACACACACACACACACACACACACACACACACACACACACACTAATATATCAGAGCAGCATGCTATACTGGAGAGGAAGAAAGATCCCACAGGAGGAGAATGACTAGAATTACCATGAAATGGTTTAAGACCTTACATCATCCTCTTCCCAGAACAGGGGTTTACTCTCTAAGACCAGATCTAAATAAAGAAGGACAGAAGTTTCTACCTGTGTGCAAGTAGAGTTGGGATTGATGCTGGGAGAATGAGATGTGGGTGAATTTCCTGTGGTTCCTTATAGAGAGAATGCATGTTCCAGTAGTTTAGCAGAGTCATTTCATGGATTTCTTGAGCATGGCAAAGAATCAGTGGGAAGACACTGAGGTATTTGCCAGACCTTCACCACCCACGAAAGTGATTGTTCTCTGACTGTCAGCTCCCTGAAGAACAGATAAATCCCAAACAGGATGGGATCTGGGAAATGTCGGTAAAGCTGGTCTTTTCAATAGGGTCATAGAGGTCCGGAGGCAGAGAACAGTCCCTTCTGATACTCTAGGCTGAGATTCTAGATATCCTGGTCTGAAAATGTTGTATTCTCAATGTTGATAGCAGTAAAGGTGACAGCCACAACACTATTTGGAATGTTATAAAAATGAAGCCTAATTAAATAATGAAACCCAATCCATTGACTCTCAAAGCTTTTCTGCCAGGTAAGGATGGCCAACTTTCCTGGTAGCTAAGCTGCTGAACATTTATAATTGGAAACCACAGAAAGAATCAATTTTTTTAAAAAAAATAGAGATAGGGTCTTGAATTCCTGGGCTCAAGCAAACCACCTGCCTTGGCCTCCCAAAGTGCTGGAATTGTAGGCGTGAGCCACAGCGCCCAGCCAGGATCAACTTGTAATGACTCCAAAAAATAGGATGCCAACTCCCTGATTCCTGTTTACCCAAGCATACTGAGGTAATTACTAGCTAATTGATAAAGCAATGAAACTACAAACAGGATGCAAACCCCACTGAGGTAAGGCTTTGTAAATGGAATGAGTGGTTGCATAAATGTATTATAGCTCTAGTGTACCTGCAACGACCACCACATCATGTAAAAAGGAAAGAAGGCCAAAGCTTGCCCTTTAATGCCCTCCACAAAATGTCTTCAATATTAACTGTAGTCTTTCTTTCCACTGTGCACTTTTGTGTATCCTGCACTTAGTCATCAAGAATACTCATCTTCTGTTAAACATTTCCTGTAATTTCCTGCTACCAGATTCTTTCTTCCCTTTCTCTGAAATGACCCATCCACCAGCATGTCTCCTGTCCAGACTTTACTCATTATTTAAGGCCTCCATTTTCCTAGTCAAGAGACTCCTTTTGCTTCCTGGAAATCCTGCTCTTCTACTATGTATATTTTTACATGCATCTTCTTACTGACTTATAAATTCCTGGAGGCAAGTGCCATGATTTACACATATTTAGATTATTTCCAAGTAGTTATTATTGAATTTCACAGTACAATAAAAACTAGAATGAATGTACCTGTTGATATTTCCTTTGTTAAATTTAAGCATTCATAGGCTATATTAATTCTTAGACCCCAGGATTACTGATCTATAGAGTAAGCATTTTTAGTGCAGGTTTTTGAATCCTCTCCTTCACCTGAAAACATTTCTTTTATACTAATATGACTATTAACAATTTGCTTTTTGAAAGACACTGAAGATTTGATGTAGGAATTCGAGGTAATCTCTCTGATAGTGATGGAAAACCTGATTTTGTTATTAGACATAGATGGCACTCTTTAAAGAAGTTAAAGTTTAGCTCCTCTAAGATTTTAAGTCACATCAGATTTGAAAAAAAAAAACAATAGTGGAGAAGAACTCCTGTCTGCTGTCAGAAGAGCCTCAGATGGGGGTTCAGGGGAATGAAGAGCTGTCTCTTTCCCTCAATAACTGGGCTGCATGAGTTGGGTTATGCCAGGGAACGCCTGAAAAATGAGTGGTTTAGGTTATATGAGCTTGAAGACTCCATGAGTCTTAAGAAATCATGCTGTGGGTACATATTTTGGAGAGAAATAGACTCTAATGAAAGTAAAATAGCAGGCTGGGATACAAATCTTGAACTATTGGAAAAGGTAATTATGAAGAGATGATAATTTTTCTCCCAAAGCTTGGCCTTAGAAAAATTATGGCTTATTTATTTAATGATTAAGACAGGGTCTTACTCTGTTGCCCAGGCTGGATTGCAGTGGTGTCACCATGGCGCACTGCAGCCTCAAACTCCTGGGCTTAAGTGATCCTCTTGCCTCAACTTCCAGAGCATCTGGGACCACAGGTGCATGCCACCACATCCTGCTAATTTTAAGACAAAATTTATTTATTTTTGCTAGAAACAGAGTCTCAGTATGTTGTCCAGGCTGCTCTCAGACTCTTGGGCTCAAGCAATCCTCCTGCCTTGCATCAGAGTCTGAAAGTGCTGGGATTATAGGCATGAGCCACCGTGCCGGGGCAGCTAATTTAATTTCAGTTCTCTCTCTTTATTCTCTCTCCTCAGTTATGTATCCTAGTTTCAATTCCAAGGGCAATGCTTTCAGACTTCTGGATTGATTACAATGCAGGTATAAAAAAAGGCAGTTAAAGATATTGCTCTTCCTTTAGAGCTCTTTGTAGAAGGCACAAGAATTCTGGTAAGTTTTCAAAGCGTAAAGAGGAGATTCCAGTGTTGGGATTTATAGGATTTCTCCCAGATGATGAAGGCTTCAAAAGTTTTCATGCTCCCCCAACCCCCATCCGTGGAGAGTGTGGAACAAATAGGAGAAATCACTGATTCTCATTATTAGAAAGAGATGTCTACCATTAAGATTTCAATCATACTGACACCTGAGGTGTTTGGCTCTTGGTTAAAAACCAATGGCGATTTTCTTTTCTGAGGCTTAACTATCAGCAATTACAAAGGTTTTCCCTGCTATGCCCTTGGGAGAAGCTGCTCTACCCAGGCCAGACTTGGGGCACAGCCAGTGAATTCCAATCTCTGCAGGGAGCTGCAGTCAAGGCCTCAGGCCCCTCGGATGGGTCATGCTCTTCCCTGTTTGCATTCCTGGCCCTGGTATCTTCATTCCTAGGTCTCCTCATCTGAGGCCTTAGGCAGGGGGCTTCTTCAGGTTCCTCTGCTGAGGCATCCCTATGCGGGGAGGACGGCGAAGGCTTGAAGACCCAGTCCGTGTCCACTTCTAGCCCTCCCTCTTTGCCCTCGTTCCCCACTTCAGAGTCCATGCAGCTGTTTGGGGCTCCCTCAACAGTGAGACACTCGCCCCCCTGCCCCCCAGTCTGTATTGATTCATCTGACCTGCTGTCAGTGTGCTGTTCTCTGGGGGAAGATGGAATAAGGGGAGTTGGCACAGGTTTCTCTGGTTTTAGCCTCTTATAAGTGACTGCAGTAAGTGATTGAAGGCTTAATCCTTTCATTTTTGGCTTGTTGCTTTAATCAGCTACTCTAAAACCTGGAGGCTCAGCTCTCTCTCCCTGCTCGGCTGATCTCCTGCCAGTTACCTCTGCTTTCCAAACAACGGAAACATTTGAGCTCAGGTCAGTTTCCCAGAGCATGTGGAATGAAAATGTTTCAATAATCAATACACTGCAGGGCCTAGCAACCCGCCAAGGAAGACAGGAACACAACTGCCTTTCAGTCCAGTCGCTTATGTCTGAGCACGAAGCTCCCTGCCTGTTGCAAAGGTTTTGCACGGCACCTTCCATGACCATGAAGTCTTAGTGCATGAGCGTCTATTTTCTCTACTGCCTAATGCAATACTCGGCATGTAATGAGATGTTAAGATATATTAATTTAACAGCAATCATTGTGTTATGTAATTACTATGTTGCACAAACATTTTTCTTAGGTTGTTACTCTTTCTATCTCATGGGGGTAATTAAAAAATAAATCTCCCATAATATTCACATAAGATGAATTAGAATATAATTATTTGGAAGGTTTAGATTTTTAAGGAAAATAATTCAAAGCAATATATTCTTAGAAACACAAATAGGCTAGCAGTTATCTGGGAATATATAAGTTAGCAGAGTTCTTCTGTGTTTAAGAATGTTGAGCACCCCAAATTGACCCAGTTATTCTGTCTGAGCCAAATACACATTTACTTTTGCTTCTTAGTTCTGAGTGTTGAGGTTGCAACTGCCTTTCTCTTCTCTTGACCAAGATTTACTTGCAATAAACCTAGGGGTGGTTCGTATAACCATAATATGATTTTGTGAGGGATTGCAGTATGGGGACAAAATATGTATGTTTCACAAAGTATAAATATTTTGGGTAAAATGAAATTTAGATTTTTGTTTTTGGATTCAGGAAAATTGAAGCAGCCTACGTTGGTGCTTATTGGCTTCCGAAAGTATTTGATTTAATTGGATGAAAAAATGCAGACAATCTCCATGTGCCTATCTAATAGAAAACTAGAAGGTCGTCAAGTTAGGGTCCTTCTCCAAAGACAGAGGCCACTCTGATGAGTGTTCCTCAAGACAGTTTGTAAATATGCTAAACAGTGAGACAAAATTTCAAAGTATCATAATCAAATGTTCCAGAAACATTCAGAGCAACATCATTTTTCTAAGGAATATTTCTACATGCAAAATAAAGTCACTTCATACAAAATGAAGTGACTTCTCCCCAAACTGCCTAGTAAAAGTAGCCAACAATAGTGTAGAAGACACCCCCAAATAATCCAAAGGTAATTTTAGATGCTCAACTGATTTATTTTTCTAATTATGTTTTTGTTGTTGTTGTTATCCGTTACTTAATTTGTTTCTTCTTCTTTTTTTTTTTCATTTTTTAGTGTTTATTTTCAAAAAAGAAGTTTTCGATTAACATCTAGGATTTCATACTCTATTTCATATATAAATAATAATATGAATGATACATTTCTATCTATACATTTCCTGTGGTCTTTGATTTAATTGTATATAATTGGTTCTAATTACTGATAGAACTTGAAATTATTTAAATAGACCTCCAAAAAGATCATCCATGATCTCAAATTTTCAGTAACTCGGAATAGCTTTCCAGTAAGTTTATATTAGTGAGGCTGAATTAATGCTAATTTTTTGGCAGGGGGAACTGTGGGTGATCAGATTAAAGAGTCTGGAGCGAGTCTGCTTGGGGATAACTCCTAGCTTCACCACTTACAGGTCTGTGACTTCTTAATTTCGTTTTTTTTTTTTTTTTAAAATTTTTATTGCATTATAGGTTTTGGGGTACATGTGCAGAACGTGCAAGATAGTTGCATAGGTACACACATGGCAGTGTGTTTTGCTGCCTTCCTCCCCTTCACCCACACTTGGTATTCATCCCTAGGCTATCCCCCCAAGCCCCCCCCGCTGTCCCTCCCCCATTTCCCCCAACAGTCTCCAGTGTATAGTAGACCGCCTCTCTGTGTCCATGTGTTCTCATTTTTCTCACCCGCCTATGAATGAGTATATGCAGTATTTCTTTTTCTGTTCTTGTGTCAGTTTGCTGAGAATGATGTTCTCCAGATTCATCCATGTCCTTACAAAGGACACAAACTCATCATTTTTGATTGCTGCATAATATTCCATGGTGTATATGTGCCACATTTTCCCAGTCCAGTCTATCATCGATGGGCATTTGGGTTGGTTCCAGTTCTTTGCTATTGTAAACAGTGCTGCAATGAACATTCGTGTGCATGTGTCCTTATAGTAGAACGATTTATAGTCCTTTGGATATATACCCAGTAATGGGATTGCTGGGTCAAATGGAATTTCTATTTCTAGGTCCCTGAGGAATCGCCACACTGTCTTCCACAATGGTTGAACTAATTTACACTCCCACCAACAGTGTAAGAGTGTTCCTATTTCTCCACATCCTCTCCAGCATCTGCTGTCTCCAGATTTTTTAATGATCACCATTCTAACCGGTGTCAGATGATATCTCAATGTGGTTTTGATTTGCATCTCTCTAATGACCAATGATGATGAGCACTTTTTCATATGTTTGTTGGCCTCATGTATGTCTTCTTTTGTAAAGTTTCTGTTCATATCCTTTGCCCATTTTTGAATGGGCTTGTTTGTTTTTTTTCTGTAAATCTGTTTGAGTTCTTTGTAAATTCTGGATATCAGCCCTTTGTCAGATGTGTAAACTGCAAAGATTTTTTCCCATTCTGATGGTTGCCGATTCACTCTAGTGACTGTTTGTTTTGCCGTGCAGAAGCTGTGGAGTTTGATTAGGTCCCATTTGTCTATTTTGGCTTTTGTTGCCAATGCTTTTGGTGTTTTGTTCATGAAGTCCTTGCCTACTCCTATGTCCTGAACGGTTTTGCCTAGATTTTCTTCTAGGGTTTTTATGGTGTCAGGTCTTATGTTTAAGTCTTTAATCCATCTGGAGTTAATTTTAGTGTAAGGTGTCAGAAAGGGGTCCAGTTTCTGCTTTCTGCACATGGCTAGCCAGTTTTCCCAACACCATTTATTAAATAGGGAATCCTTTCCCCATTGCCTGTTTTTGTCTGGTTTATCAAAGATAATATGGTTGTAGATATGTTGTGTTGCCTCTGATGCTTCTGTTCTGTTCCATTGGTCTATATCTCTGTTTTGGTACCAGTACCATGCTGTTTTGATTACTGTAGCCTTGTAGTATAGTTTGAAGTCTGGTAGCGTGATGCCTCCCGCTGTGTTCTTTTTGCTTAGAATTGACTTGGCTATGCGGGCTCTTTTTTGTTTCCATATGAAATTCATAGTGGTTTTTTCCAGTTCTGTGAAGAAATTCAGTGGTAGTTTGATGGGGATAGCATTGATTGTGTAAATTACTTTGGGCAGTATAGCCATTTTCACAATATTGATTCTTCCTAACCACGAACGTGGAATGTTTCTCCATCTGTTTGTGTCCTCTCTTATTTCGTTGAGCAGTTGTTTGTAGTTTTCCTTAAAGAGGTCCCTTACATTCCTTGTGAGTTGTATTCCTAGGTATTTTATTTTCTTTGTAGCAATTGTGAATGGCAGTTCATTCTTAATTTGGTTCTCTTTAAGTCTGTTATTGGTGTATAGGAATGCTTGTGATTTTTGAACATTGATTTTATATCCTGAGACTTTGCTGAAGTTGCTTATCAGTTGCAGGAGCTTTTGGGCTGAGGTGATGGGGTCTTCTAGGTATACTATCATGTCGTCTGCAAATAGAGACAATTTGGCTTCCACCTTTCCTATTTGAATACCCTTTATTTCTTTTTCTTGCCTGATTGCTCTGGCTAGAACTTCCAGTACTATGTTGAATAGAAGTGGTGAGAGAGGGCATCCTTGTCTAGTGCCGGATTTCAAAGGGAATGCTTCCAGTTTTTGCCCATTAAGTATGATATTGGCTGTTGGTTTGTCATAAATAGCTTTTATTACTTTGAGATATGTTCCATCAATACCAAGTTTATTGAGGGTTTTTAGCATAAAGGGCTGTTGAATTTTGTCAAATGCCTTCTCTGCGTCAATTGAGATAATCGTGTGGTTTTTGTTTTTGCTTCTGTTTATGTGGTGAATTACATTTATAGACTTGCGTATGTTGAACCAGCCTTGCATCCCCGGGATGAATCCTACTTGATCATGATGGATAAGTTTTTTAATGTCCTGTTGCAATCGATTTGCCAGTATTTTATTGAAGATTTTTGCATCTATGTTCATCATGGATATTGGCCTGAAGTTTTCTTTTCTTGTTGAGTCTCTGCTGGGTTTTGGTATCAGGATGATGTTGGTCTCATAAAATGATTTGGGAAGGGTTCCCTCTTTTTGGATTATTTGGAATAGTTTCAGAAGGAATGGTACCAGATCCTCTTTGTGTGTCTGGTAGAATTCAGCTGTGAACCCATCTGAACCTGGGCTTTTTTTTGTGTGGTAGGCTCTTAATTGCTGCCTCAACTTCTGACCTTGTTATTGGTCTATTCATAGTTTTGGCTTCCTCCTGGTTTAGGCTTGGGAGGACACAGGCGTCCAGGAATTTATCCATTTCTTCCTGATTTACTAGTTTGTGTGCATAGAGTTGTTTGTAGTATTCTCTGATGATGGTTTGAATTTCTGTGGAATCTGTGGTGATTTCCCCTTTATCGTTTTTTATTGCATCTATTTGGTTGTTCTCTCTTTTCTTTTTTATCAGTCTGGCTAGTGGTCTATTTTGTTGATCTTTTCAAAAAACCAGCTCTTAGATTTACTGATTTTTTGAAGGGTTTTTCTTGTCTCTATCTCCTTCAGTTCTGCTCTGATCTTAGTTATTTCTTGTCTTCGGCTAGGTTTTGAGCTTTTTTGATCTTGCTCCTCTAGCTCTTTCAATTTTGACAATAGGGTGTCAATTTTGGATCTCTCCACTCTTCTCATGTGGGCACTTATTGCTATATATTTTCCTCTACAGACTGCTTTAAATGTGTCCCAGAGATTCTGGTACGTTGTGTCTTCATTCTCGTTGGTTTCAAAGAACTTCTTTATTTCTGCCTTCATTTCATTGTTTATCCAATCAACATTCAAGAGCCAGTTGTTCAGTTTCCATGAAGCTGTGCGGTTCTGAGTTAGTTTCTGAATTCTGAGTTCCAACTTGATTGCACTATGGTCTGAGAGACTGTTTGTTATGATTTCCGTTGTTTTGCATTTGCTGAGGAGTGCTTTACTTCCAATTATGTGGTCAATTTTGGAGTAGGTGTGATGTGGTGCTGAGAAGAATGTATATTCTGTGGATTTGGGGTGGAGAGTTCTGTAAATGTCTATCAGGTTTGCTTGTTCCAGGTCTGAGTTCAAGTCCTGGATATCCTTGTTAATTTTCTGTCTGGTTGATCTGTCTGATATTGACAGTGGAGTGTTAAAGTCTCCCACTATTATTGTGTGGGAGTCTAAGTCTCTTTGTAAGTCATTAAGAACTTGCCTTATATATCTGGGTGCTCCTACATTGGGTCCATATATATGTAGAATCGTTAGCTCTTCTTGTTGTATTGATCCTTTTACCATTATGTAATGACCTTCTTTGTCCCTTTTGATCTTTGTTGCTTTAAAGTCTATTTTATCAGAGATGAGAATTGCAACTCCTGCTTTTTTTTGCTCTCCATTTGCTTGGTAAATCTTCCTCCATCCCTTTATTTTGAGCCTTTGTGTATCTTTGCGTGTGAGGTGGGTTTCCTGGATACAGCACATTGATGGGTTTTGTTTTTTTATCCAATTTGCCAGTCTGTGTCTTTTGATTGGTGCATTTAGCCCATTTACATTCAGAGTTAATATTGTTATGTGTGAATTTGATACTGCCATTTTGATGCTAGCTGGCTGTTTTGCCCATTGGTTCACGTACATTCTTCATTTTGTTGATGGTCTTTAGCATTTGGTATGCTTTTAGGATGGCTGGAACTGGTTGTTCCTTTCTATGTGTAGTGCCTCTTTCAGGAGCTCTTGTAAAGCAGGCCTAGTGGTGACAAAATCTCTGAGTACTTGCTTGTTCGTGAAGGATTTTATTTTTCCTTCACTTATGAAGCTCAGTTTGGCTGGATATGAAATTCTGGGTTGAAAGCTCTTTTCTTTAAGGATGTTGAATATTGCCCCCCACTCTCTTCTGGCTTGTAGAGTCTCTGCCGAGAGATCTGCTGTGAGTCTGATGGGCTTCCCTTTGTGGGTGACCCGACCTTTCTCTCTGGCTGCCCTTAGTATTTTGTCCTTCGTTTCAATGTTTCTTCTTAAGACATTTAGAACACCAATTTGCGAGGATAAATTCCACTCATCAGGGCAAGCATAGATCACAGGTAGCCCTGGAGTTGAGGAATAACTGATTTTTGGTCAAATCTGTGAGTCCACAGCTTTCTGATTAACCTTGAGCTGCTCTGTAATCACATACTTCTCTTTTTCTTTGTAGAAGATCTCAACTTGCTGCTGTCTGGGCTTCTACAACTTCTTCATGAAGTAAGCATCAGTAAGATGTTTTGGGATTTTTACATTGCTCTTATCAATGCTGGTTGAGGTGGTAATGAAAAATTTCTGGTGTGTTCTTTGTAGAGGAACTTGATTAAGGACCAGAGGTCTGGTCACAAGTAATAAGCCACTAGCCTTTGCTTCAGGAAAACCACCCTCTTGCCCCTGTGGCATCCAGTGAGGATGATCAGAATGGTGACAGGGTGATGCTGGTTCAGTTTTCTCATGTGTTGACTGAAGTTTTTCTTTCCTTATTTTTTTTTTGGAATGACTCAACAGCTTTTGAGGCACATCTTCAGTAGGATAATATCTGGGCATTTTGCAAAGTTTAACCACCTGGGTACCACTGTTCTTGTCACCACCAACTGGTTTTGTAACAGTTGCAAGAATCTTCTCCTTTTTCTTTTTAACCTTGGATGTATTGGCTGAGTACTTCCTCTTGTACATGGCCTTTCTGGAATATATAGCACATTGGGAATAATTGCCAATTCCTCTGACAAGGACAGGGGCTTCCCCTTCTTGGGATTTTTAGCCTTGAGGTTTTTTTTTACTTCACCACAAGCATTAGCCTTCTTGGCTTCAGGTTTCATCTCTTTAGTATCCAGCTTCTCAACTTTTTCACCTGCCATCTTGAAAGATGGAAAATAACTCTAATCATGTTTTATATCATTTGATGCCCAATAAAAATTCAGTACATTTTTCTAGTGTTCAAGGTTCATTTAATAATCATTTATTTAAAAACCCAACATTTATAGTATGCCAAGTAGTTTTAAAAAAGGGTTGTCAGAATTTGAAGGGAAAGAACCACTGAAACACAGCCCCAACTGTCATTCACAGCTGCTATAAGTAAATTATATAATCTTCTGGGGAGTAATTTGGCATTATAAATGAAAAATTATATAATGTATATTTTTCAATACTCCAATTCCCATTCTAGAAATTTACCATAAAGAAATAATGTTGTATTCATAAAGATGTGTATACCAAGAATATTTAACACAGTCTGGTTGATCCTACTGAAGAAATGGAGCCAAATGAAATATTCAGCAACAGTCTTGGTGGCATAAATGAGCAGTTCTCAAAAGTGATGATGCAGATCTATGTAATTTTAGAATGTATTGCTAAGTAGAAAGTAGTTTTAAAACAAAATATATGGCATAAAACAATTTTCTAAGTTAAAAAATGTTTTATTCACCTATACTAAAAAGCTGGCAGGCTGTGAATTAGTTTTCAGTTGTGTTCATGTTTAGATGGTGGAATTAGGAGTGATGGCTTTTCCTGTTATTCATCTGTATCTTCTATTGTTTTTCCATAAGGAACATAAATTCCTTATCTACTCCAAGTATTATTCCTGTGAGGACTTAGGAAATAATTCCACAGATAGTTTTTAGACAATAGAGTCTAATGATCATGTAAAACCTGCCACATTAAATTTTTTTTTTGTATAACGGACATTTCTATAGCACTTACTATGTTCCAGACAGTTTCTTTCTCATTTTTCCTTCCCATTTTCCTTTTTTCTTCCTCCTTTCTCTTTTTTTCTCTTCCTTTATTTCTTCCCCTCCCTTTCCTCCTTTATATAATGTTTCTTGAGGTAAAATGTAGCATTTTGATGTATAGGTCTAAGAACATCGTTAAATACATATAATGATATAGCATCCCTATAGTCAATACACAGGACAGTTTCATCCCTTTACCCTCCCAATACCTTTAAATCCCTTTGTAGTAAATACCTATTATCCTAGCCCTGGGCAACCACTGATCTCTTCTCTCTTCTTGTTTTACTTTCACCAGAATGTTATATAATTGCAATCATACAGTATGTAACCTTCAGCATCTAACTTCTTTTATTTAGCACAATGTATTTGAAATTTATTCAAGATAAGTATATCAAGAGCTCATTCCTTTTTATTGTTGAATAATATTCAATTATATGGATATAGCAGACTTTGTTTGTCTACTCATCAGCTGGAGGACATTTGGGTTATGTTCAGTGTTTTGTAATAATGCGCAACGTAGGTCAAACATTTGCATACAGGTTCTTATGTGAACATTGTTTTCATTTCCCTTGGGTAAATACCTAGGAGTTAAATTGCCAGATCATATTGTTAGTATGTCTTTAATTTTTTAAGAATCTGCCAAAGTGTTTTCTAAAGGGGTTGTACCATTTTGCATTCTTGCCAGTAATGTATGAGAGTTCCAGTTTCTCTGCCTCTTTGAAAACACTTGGCATTGTCAGTTTTTTTTAAATGTAGCAGCTTCTATTTTAAATATTTGCAAATATTCATTTAACCCTGTGAGATGAATAGCATTACTATCTCAGATTTTTTAATAAAAAAATTGATATGGATATCAGGTTTCTGTCTCAAATTCACACAGTCTGTAAGTGGCAGAGCTGAACTGGTACCCAGTCAGCTCAATTCCAGAACATATGCTCTTAATATACTATACTTCTCTTCCTGCCAATACAGGATAGAAAGGCTTGCTATAATTCCAGTGAAAACTTGAAAATTCATCATTTTACTCTTGGAAAGTCGGCTAAAATATATTAAATCTCAAATTAATTTGCCAAATATGTGCAGTGTGGCTCCATTTTGAACTATTCCTGTTAGCTAATTAAAGGATGTCAGTAGGCCGGCTCCCAGAAGATAGTTCAGAATGCTGTAACTTGTTGGATTCCCTGTGGTTCAGTCTTGCTCTCAGCCCTGCAAACCTAGAGATGAAATCCTTTTACTATCCAAGAAATGATTGAACTCAGTCATGCTGGAAGATGTAAGAGATGAAGTTCACAAGACATTGATATGCTAAACAAAATGGAAATTTATTAATTTACCATGAGAAGTATAAAGACTGAAGGGAACAAATATTCATTTCTATTTGACAGCACATCTTCTTCTGGTAGAAAAACTGTATGGGAGACAAATTATAATCAGAAGTTTTCTAGGTATGTCTAGAAGCATAACTAGGAGAGTTCTCTGATTTTAGTAGCCTGAAGCCTTTAAACACTCAATCATAAAACTAAGTCCTGGAAGTTTGTGTCTAAAATATCTTCATTTGTTCATTTCCACAGTATGATTTAGTCTGCCCAGGGGCCACAGAGAATGATAAAGTATCTGCCTTTTCGCTGCTCTAGCTCTGATCAACCCAACTACTCATTGATGTCTTTGTTCCTTGGACGTGGATATTCGAATTAAAATCAATTCTTATTAATTTTCAACAACCCATTATTTGTTGATTATCCATCATGTGCCAAGACTGTTCTATGAGTATGGGATAGAGCTCATTTTAGAATCATTCCATATTTTAAAAATTTTGAAAGTATCTATTCTTGCCTTTTTTTTGGATCCATTGTATGTTGACATATATATATATATATATATATATATATATATATATATATATATATATGTATATATATAACCTCTAAGAACAAACTCATTTATGAGGTTTTGATGGGTTACCTCACTGTGGTTCCCTCACTGTGGTACTGACTGAGAACATGTATTTTTGAATTTGTGTGATTAATTGTTATTAATCTTTTGTCTTTCTCCACAATCCCTCACTTTAACTCTAACCAATATGTGAGTATTTTAAAAGTCAAGACCCAATGGTCTGCTGTGTTCAGGAAACCCATTTCACATGCAAAGGCACACATAGGCTCAAAATAAAGGGATGGAAGAAGATTTACCAGGCAAATGGAGAGAAAAGGAAGCAGGAGTTGAAATCCTAGTCTCTGATAAAACAGACATTAAACCAACAAAGGTCAAAAGAGACAAAGAAGGAAATTACATTACATAATGGTAAAGGGATTAATGCAACAAGAAGAGCTAACTATCTTAAATATATATACACTAATACAGGAGCACCAAGATACATAAAGCAAGTTCTTAATGACCTACAAAGAGATTTAGACTCCCACACAATAATAGTGGGAGACTTTATCACCCCACTGTCAATACTAGATGGATCAATGAGACAGAAAATCAACAAGGATATCCAGGACTTGAACTCAGAGCCAGACCAAGTGGACCTAATAGACATCTACAGAACTCTCCACCCCAAAATCACAGAATATACATTCTTCTCAGCACCACATCACAC
The DNA here is from genome assembly GCA_031835075.1 of Saguinus oedipus. Taxonomy (NCBI): domain Eukaryota; kingdom Metazoa; phylum Chordata; class Mammalia; order Primates; family Cebidae; genus Saguinus; species Saguinus oedipus. Next base: position 11,265,581 of record CM063182.1, on the reverse strand, counting down.
TTATTCTAAAATTGATCACAAAATAGGAAGTAAATCACTCCTTAGCAAATGCAAAAGAACAGAAATTATAAACAGTTTCTCAGACTACAGTGCAATCAAATTAGAACTCAGGATTAAGAAACTCATTCAAAACTGCAAAACTACACGGACACTGAACAACTTGCTCCTGAACATCTACTAGATAAATAATGAAATGAAGGCAGAAATAAAGATGTTCTTTGAAACCAATGAGAACAAAGACAACATGCCAGAATCTCTGCTACACATTTAAAGTGCTGTCTAGAGGGAAATACATAGCACTAAATGCCCACATGCGAAGGAAGGAAAGATCTAAAATTGACGCCCTAATGTCACAATTAAAAGAACTAGAGGAACAAGTTCTAACAAACTCAAAAGCCAGCAGAAGACAAGAAATAACTAAGATTAAAGCAGAACTGAAGGAGATAGAGACACAAAAAACCCTTCAAAAAAAATCAATAAATCCAGGAGCTGTTTTTTGAAAAGATCAACAAAACAGACCACTAGCCAGATTAATAAAAAAGAAAAGATAGAAGATTCAAATAGATGCAATAAAAAATGATAAAAGGGATATCACCACCAATCCTGCAGAAATATAAACTACCATAAGAGATTACTATGAACAACTCTATGCATATAAACCAGTAAATCTAGAAGAAATGGATAAATTCCTTGACACTCACACCCTCCCAAGATTAAACCAGGAAGAAGTTGAATTCCTGAATAGACCAATAACAAGGGCTGAAGTTGAGGCAGCAATTAATAGCCTACCAACCAAAAAAAGTCCAGGTCCAGGGGGGTTTACTGCTGAATTCTGCCAGAGGTACAAAGAGTAATTGGAACCATTCCTTCTGAAACTATTCCAAACAATAAAACCAAAAGAGAGAATCCTCCCCAACTCATTTTGTGAGACCAACATCATCCTGATACTGAAACCTGGCAGGGATGCAACTAAAAAAGAAAATTTCAGGACAATATCCACAATCAACATTGATGCAAAAATCTTCAATAAAATACTGGCAAACTGAATCCAACAGCACATCAAAAAGCTTATCCATCACAATTAAGTCGTCTTCATCCCTGGGATGCAAGGTTGGTTCAACATATGCAAATCTATAAATGTAATTTATCACATAAACAGAACCAAAGACAAAAAACACATGATTATCTCAATAAATGCAGAGAAGGCCTTTGATGAAATTCAACAGCCTTTATGCTAAAAACTCTCAATATAATGGATTATATCTCAAAATAATAAGAGCTATTTATGACAAACCCACAGCCAATTTCATATTGAATGGGCAAAAACTGGAAGCATTCTCTTTGAAAACGGGCACAAGACAAGGATGCCCTCTCTCACCATTCCTATTCAACGTAGTATTGGAAGTTCTGGCAAGGGCCATCAGGCAAGAGAAAGAAATAAAGTGTATTTGAATAGAAAGAGAGGATGTCAAACTGTCCTTGTCGGCGATGACATGATTGTATATTTAGAAAACCCTGTCATCTCAGCCCCAAATCACCTTAAGCTGATAAGCAACTTTAGCAAAGTCTCAGGATACAAAATCAATGTGCAAAATTCACAAGCATTCCTATACACCAATAATAGACAAACAGAGAGCCAAATCATGAGTGAATTCCCATTCATGATTGCTACAAAGAGAATAAAATACATAGGTAAACAATTAACAAGGGATGTGAAGGACCTCTTCAAGGAGAACTACAAACTACTGCTCAAGGAAATAAGAGAGGTCATAAACAGATGGGAAAACATTCCATGCTCATAGTTAGGAAGAATCAATATCATGAAAATGGTCATACTGCCCAAAGTAATATATAGATTCAGTGCGATCCCCATCAAGCTACAACTGACTTTCTTCACAGAATTGGAAAAAACCACCTTAAACTTCATATGGAACTTATAAAGAGCCCACATAGCCAAGACAATCCTAAGCAAAAAGAACAAAATGGGAGGCATCACACCACCTGACTTCAAATTATATTACAAGGCTACAGTAATCAAAATAGCATGGTACTCGTACCAAAACAGATATAGACCAATGGAACAGAACAGAGGCCTCAGAAGGAATGCCACACAACTACAACCTTCTGATCACTGACAAATCTGACAAAAACAAGCAATGGGGAAAGGATTCCCTACTTAATAAATGGTCTTGGGAAGACTAGCTATATTCAGAAAGCTGAAACTGGATCCCTTCCTTACACCTTATACAAAAATTAACTCTAGATGGATTAAAGATTTAAACATTAGGCCTAATACCATAAAACTCTAGAAGAAAACCTAGGTAATACCATTCAGGATACAGGCATGGGCAAGGACTTCATGACTAAAACACCAAAAGCAATGGCAACAAAGCCAAAAGAGACAAATGGGATCTAATTAAACTTAAGAGCTTCTGCAGAGTAAAAGAAACTATCAATAGAGTGAGTTGAAACCCAACAGAATTGGAAAAAATTTTTGCAATCTACCCATCTGATAAAGGGCTACTATCCAGAATCTATGGAGAACTTAAACAAATTAACAACAACAAACAAAAAAATACAACTCCATCAAAAACTGGGCAAAGGATATGAGCAGACACTTTTCAAAAGAAGACATTTATACAGCAAACAAACGTATGAAAAAAAGCTCATCATGACTCGTCATTAGATAAATGCAAATCAAAACCACATTGAGATACCACCTCATGCCATGGCAATCATTAAATCAGGAGACAACAGATGCTGGAGAGGATGTGGAGAAAAAGGAACACTTTTACATTGTTGGTGGGAGTGTGAATTAATTCAACCATTGTGGAGGACAGTATGGTGATTCCTCAAGGATCTAGAAATAGGAATACCATTTGACCTAGCAATCCCATTACTGAATATATACTCAAAGGATTATAAATCATTCTATTATAAAGACACATGTACACGTATGTTTACTGCGGCACTGTTCACAATAGCAAAGACTTGGAAGCAACCCAAATGCCCATCAATTATAGACTGGATAAAGAAAATGTGGCACATATACACCATGGAATACTATGCAGCCATAAAAAGGATGAGTTCATGTCCTTTGTAGGGACATGGATGAAGCTGGACACCATCATTCTCAGCAAACGGACATAAGAACAGAAAACCAAACACCCCATGTTCTCACTAATAAGTGGGTGTTGAACAATGAGAACACATGGATACTGGGAGGGTAACATCACACATCGGGGCCTGGGGTGGGGGACTAGGGGAGGAATAGCAGGGGTGGGGAGATTAGGGAGGGATAGCATTAGGAGAAATACCTAACGTAGATGACAGGGTGAAGGATGCAGCAAACCACCACTGTGTCATGTTTATACCTATGTAACAAACCTGCATGATCTGCACATGTACCCCAGAACTTAAAGTATAATTTAAAAAAAAGTCTAGATTTTTTTTGTACAACAGATTGGCTCTCCTGAGCTGAATCTGTGAATTTCAATTGCCTAAATGTCACTGTTTGGACATTTTGCTAGCCTCTCAAATTCAAAGACTCAGATCAAACCTGCCATTTTCTTCTAACAAATCAGCTTTTATTAAAAAAAATCTGCTTAGTGTTTTAAATGAACAGAATCAGTATTGTCCAGCCATTCCATACTTTATTTCTGCTCCCATGTTTCCTGCACCCACTGTCATGTCAGTGAGTTGACAAATTGGATGAAAAGTATTTTATAAACCAACATTTTCTGTCATTCGGCTTCTTATTTTCAATATGTCCAACCAACTAGTGACATATATCATCAGACACTGAAACTGGTGTGTGTTGTACTGCAAGGGTCTTGAGCAGTGGATCATTCTTTTTTCTTGCTGTTGTCTCAGAGAACTTCTCTGGGCTCCTTTTGCTTGTCTTTTTGTGTCCCAACCCACATCCTTTCTCAACACCACTTGCAATGGACTGAATCAAAATGTCTATGTTAAAATTCTAACCCTTAAGTATTAGCAGTTAGAGTCTTTGGGGGGTGATTGGTGCCCTATAAAAGAGGCCCTAGAAAGATCCCTTGTTTCTTCCACTATGTGAGGAAACTGCCAAAAGATGGGCATCTATGAACCAGGAAGGGGGTCCAGACACTGTATCTGGGGATTTGGTCTTGAACTTTCCAGTCTCTAGAATTGTCAGAAGTAAATTTCTGTTGTTTATAAACCACCCAGTCTGTGGAATGTTGTTATAGCCTCCTGAACAGTCTAAGGCAGGCAACCCAGAGCTTTGGTTTTGTGTGTCATTTCTTTCTTTGCGTGTGTCATTTCTTTCTATTTCCTTTAGAACTTTTTCTGAGATGCCGTATATCTATGTTCCTCTTCCTGTTGCCCCAAGTTAGCCCTACTTTATTCCTAACCTTCCTACCACTCTCCTCTTCTGTGTTTTGCTTCTTTTTTCATCACGAATCCAACCCCATTTGACCTCCTTTTTCCCTGCTTTCCTCATTCACCATTCCCTTCCATCCTGTGTTATTCTTTCTATTCTCTGCCTGTCTTGCTTGGAGACTGAAACAATGCCATCACTCCCCTGGTCAAAATGAAACCAACCCAGAGATGACAGTTTGTGGGACAAATAAAAATTAAACCTGATTTTAAAGCTTGAAGTTCACATTTGTCTTATCTGAGTTCCTTATTAGGAAACTGACTCTCAGGCCTCCCAGATGTTATTAAGGAACTGGAACACATTGTCCCCACCTCTCTCCCTAATTCCTGTTTTACTGACTGGCTGCCTGCTTTCTGTTGACCAACTCCTCTTTCTTACCCATCCTGATTCCTGTTTTCTCACATATACTATATTCTTTCTCTGCTATGTAAACCCCCAATTTTAGCTGGTTTGAGAGATTGATTTGAGACTCATCTCTCATCTCCTCAGCTGAAGCACCTGAATAAAGCCTTCTCTGGCAATGCTTGCCTCTGTGGTTGGGTTTCTGTGTAGTGAGCAATGGGATCTAGACCAAAGCTCTGGTGTTTTGGTATCAAAAACCTTCAATACCTCTTAAAGAAAGAAAATATGTCTCATGCACATTTATGAGGCACTTCAACCATATTAGCCAAGCTTGTACTTTCAGGTTTAATTTTTATTATCTTCTACAAGAGCCTTGTCCCATTTAAAATAGGGGTCCCTGTTTTCTCCTAATATTCCCTAACATGTCCACATCCCTTTTCCTAATCTTCAATTTTTGCTGATTGCTCAACTTATAAATTTATTTTATTTCTCCTAATTGAGGGAACTCCTACTCCTTATGCAAATTCACGTTTAAGTCTTTTCTATTATCCTTAATCAGAAAAGTAACCTCTGCAGCCTTCAAATTAGAAAAGAACTTTGTTTTTAGGTCAATTTTACTGTACTTAAAAGTTATTTGTATACATTTTTCCTACTCTGCCAAATTATACATTTAATGAAGTTTGAAGGTAGCGTATATTAGCTTTCAAATACTCCTTCATGGACCAGTGGGTACTTTACCATTTGAGGGGCTTAATGACATAAATCTACTGTGTGAAAGAATGAGAAGATGTCATTTCACCCTTAAAAGTGATCTCATTTGTTCTCCATTCATGACATCATTCTACTATATAATTTTCTTCTTTAACCAGAGACATGTAGATTTCAGGCAAAGCCTGCACCTCGTTCTCTTCTGCCCCCTTGAAGCCTTCATTGTGGACCACAGACCTAAGGTGTCTATCTTTCCTTGGATTTCTACTTTTCTGGATCTAGTTCCAAGTGTGCAGGCTGTGGCCCTCCTCTGTCCACTGGCTGTGTGGGAATTTCCTGATGTAATAGTCTGACTTGAAATGTCACCAAGGCAGGTTTGTGCTGGCTTCCAGCCCAATGAAAACAGCAGGGATAAACAGCAGTGTTCTGCTCAACACTGCACCAGTTAAGCTGTCATTAAAAGGGAACACCTGCTACCCAGAGAGTCTTTAGATTTCATTTTACCACAGGGGTCTTCTCTGGACTTGTCAACTGATTGCTTTGGGGCTAAACTGGAAAAAAATACATTATCTCTCCATGTAACTATCAAGTAAGGAAAGAAATTTCCTCTGTGTGATTAGACCCATCCACAAAACTGTCCCATGGAGAGTATAGAAGCACATCTATACTTTAGAAAAGCAGAAATACACTATGTCTAGGTGTTATATGGACAAAGAGAACGGGGCATACAAAATCATCGTGCAGTTGGAACCATGCAGTCAGTTGCAGTCTCTGTTCCACAGCAGCTTTCTCTGTTATAACGAAACTATTTGTTACAGAGTAAAAGATGGAAACATAACATGCTAGATGTGCAATCTTTTGAATTAGTAGTTTGAGAGGGAGGAGGCACAAAGGTTCAAGTCCTAATTCTACATATTGTTGCTTTACTTCGGGCAAAATTTTTAACTTTTCCAAGACTGCTTCATCAGTATAATGTGTTGGTGAGGCCAAGTGATCTTAGAATTTATCCATCTAGTTTCAATAGTCTAAGACTCTGTGACTAGTTAACACTTCCTGACTCTGTACTTAAGCAACTTAAAGTGTGAATTGGTAGCATTTTATAAGGCAGAGCACTTTCACAAGATTTACAGTGAAATTTCTGTGGTTCGTACTTACAGAGGGGGCAGTGAATAGTTTGAGTTATGGGATGCTTTTTCAGAAATGCCATCTTTATTACTTTCAAATGGGTGCAATAAATATGCTAGGCTAACAAAATGTTGCCAGGATGTTTTGCCAAATATAGATCTTTTTGTGAATGTATCAGAATGATATGTAATTAACTTTTATTGTTTATACATCAGTGTGAGCTTTTAAAGCGCTTAAAAACAGTTTGTTGCCTTAAATGGTTTTGTGAGTATCTTTGCTGCCAGGCTTTTATTTACATGATACCCTGTAAGATGGTTAATTTTATGCGTTGACTTGACTAGGCTAGGGGATGGCCAGACAGCTGTGAAACATTATTTCTGGGTGTATCTATGAGGGTGTTTCTGGAAGAGATAAACATTTGAAATGGTAGGCTGAGTAATGAAAATGGTCCTCACCAATGTGGGTGGGCATCATCTAACCTCTTAAAGGGCTTGACTAGAACAAAAAGGCAGAGGAAGGGTGAGTTTACTCTATCTGTTTGAGTTGGGACATCTGTCTTCTCCTGCGTTTGAATATCAGCATTCCTGGTTCTCAGGCTTTGGGACTTGGATTGAATTTCACCACCTACTTTTTAATTTCTCCATCTTGCAGGTGACAGATAATGGAATTTTTCAGCCTCCTTACTGTATGAGCTAGTTCCTATAATAAATCTCCCTTCATATAGAATATATATCTATATCCTATTAGTTTGTTTTCTCTGGAGAATTCCAACTCATTCATTTTATGTAAAATTTGTTGGTGCCAAGGTTAAAAATTGTATTTTCTTCTTATGAAAACTTCAAGATAAGTAATATTTAGGATGTTTTGAATGATGATGAGTTGGGATTATAACATATCCCTGGATACACACTTCTTTCATGTAAATGTTCATTACTAAGCCTTGAAATTATGAAGTCACTGCAGGCTTTGTCTTCACAGTTATGCCATTGTTTCAGAAGTTTTGCTTCCTCATTTTGTTCTAGCTTGAGGTAATTACAGTTGATTTTGAAAAATAAAAGAGATTCTTTGAGGTTCAAGCTCTTTGACTCAGTGAGTCATTGGCTATCTCTCCTGTCCTCTTACCCTCTGTCCTACCTGTCCTAGTACCTAGTAGAACCTTAGACCCCTTTTTGTCTTACTGCCCCATAGGACTTGCCAACTCCAAGGCTCCTAAGTACAGTTCAGGAAATGCCAGTTCCTATGGGGTACAGCCTCGCAGCTTATGAAAGGATAATTGATGGTCACTGACAACCAGGGTTCCCATCAAAGTCGTTGAATTATTTATTAAGTCAGTAACTGTTGAATACCTACCAGGAATAAGCTATAAGGGTTTTACAAAGAAGAATCAGATACAGCCCAACTCTCGGGAAATTTGTTTGCAACTTGGTAGAGGAGGCTAATTTCTTCATAAATTGTATTTCTAATTTCTAGGAGAATGCTGTTTTTTTTCTTTGTCCTCAGGCTTTAATATTCATAGCACTATGCAGAAACTATCACCTTTTCAGAACTGGTGTGGTCACCTTTTTCATTATGCTTACACTATGCCAAGGGAGAAGATGACCTCAACATGTTATTACTTGGCTTAATTGCAGCTTCCATAAAACAAATAATCACACAATTATTTGAAACCACAAGGCAGCCTAATGACATGTTGAAAATCCCAGAACAAGTGAATAGGGAGAAAGAATATGGAATTTTTTCAAAACAAAAATTAAACTGAATTTTTGGGGATAGGTTAGTGTGGGTGAGGATTTTGGCCTAGGTCAGCATGAATAGAACATGCAAAAGCAGAAAAACCAATGAACTAGGATCTTTCTACCATCTTCCCTCAAGATGGAATCTTTGCTGATCACTCCATGTAACTTCACTGCTTCTAATAGTGTTAGAAAGTAATAGCACAAAGGCTTGCTTTATCTGGTGATGGAGAGGCAAAGCCAGACTTGTTGTTTGTGTCATGTGACCCAAGATACTTCAAGGACAAGATGACTTCCGGCAGTTCTTTCCCCTAACCCACAGCAACCAAAATTGCCACCATTAGAATTTATATGTAGGTGCTTTCTAGAGTTGTGGACTCTGTGAATAGATCAAGGCCTTATTATTTATTTAGAAGTCTAATGTCTTGGGTAATGTCTTAATCTGTTTTCCACTGCTATAACAGAATGCTTGAGACTGGGTAATTGAAAATAAACAGAAACTTATTGATCAAGGTTCCAGAGGGAGGGAGGTCCAAAATCAAAAGTTGCATCTGGTGAGGACCTTCTTGCTGTGTCATCCCATGATGGAAGGGCAAAGAGAAGGCATGAAAAGATGAAAGGACTAAACTTGGTTTTATAGTAAACTTACTTTTGCAATAATGTACCTATACCTGCAACAAGAACCTATTCCTGCAACAATGACATCGATTAGTGAGGTCAAATCCCTCATGGTCTATTCACCTCTTAAAGGTCCAGTCTATCAATATTGTTGCATTGGAGATTGTTTCCAACACATGCTTTATTGGAACTTCCTTATAGCAGGGCTTTGGCGATCTTGAGTCCATTAACCATCAGTTTGATCCAAGGGAGAGATATGAGCTGGCAAAAAATAATAAGAAAGTGATATTGTTTAATGAATGAAGTGTGGATGGCAGAGAAAGGAGAGAAAAACACACTAGAGCTGCTCTAAAGTCTCAGTGACTTTAGAAAAGTGTGTCAAAGGCTTTGGCCACTGAGGGATGGAAGGAACCATGGTCTCTGCCTTCTCTCTTCTTTACCCTTTTCTAACCAAGATGTGTGGCTGGCATTACTTAGCATTAAATGGTAATATGTTTGTTCATTCTTGCTTGTGGGATGGGAGTTCATGGTTTTGCTGTGAGCCAGACCAGGCACCAATAGACTCTTTACTGGGATGGGAATGTATTTCCATGGATTTAAGATATCATTGAACTGGATACCAGGTTACCTAGGTTCTTGGCCTGGCTCCGCTGGGAATTACTGTGTGGCCCTAGGAAAGTCTGTTTTTCTTTCTAGAGATCCATTTTCTTTAGCCACACCATGCCAGGAGTGGTGGAGAGAGAGACCATATAGGAATAGCTGCCTCATTTCAAATGGAACCTTATACCCTATTTTATAAAAGCAGAAAATGCTGTGATATCTGATAACTGGATCTTATATTTACCAGAATCTCAGAAATAAAATTCAATTTCAGCAAGACATAGTTCTAAACTCTCACATCCTACTTGGAGAGAATCTAATGCACATAAAGCCTGAGTGCAAGGCTGCAAATCCCCTTCCAAGCCTTCTTCACCTGCTGAGTCATCTTCCAAAGTCTGGATATGTGGCTCTTGGGATATGCCCAGCCTTGCCTTGAGCAAGGCAGCAGGCATCTAGTCAGGGCAGAAGCTTGGATTTTAATATAACAACTGGAGCCAAAATCAGAAGCAATACGATTTTCTAAATTATTGGAATTAGCTAGTCAAACCTGAGAGTTACAATTACTCAGTGGCTCACAAACCCTAATAACATCTGGCAAACTCCAATGGGGGCAGAAAGAAAACACACACACACACACACACACACACACACACACACACACACACGCCACATACCCAATAACAAGCAAATAAAAAATAAACCCAAGGCATTCATATCATTTTTTTATTATGACATCCTTAAGGTCACCATGTCAAGGGACAGGAGGAAATTAAAAGGAAACTTCTCAGAGGACACTGCTTACAAGGACTCCTTTACTTATAGCTTGTTAATTTTCACAGTTCAGTGGCCCTGGGTCGTGAATTAAAGAAACAGATGAAAAAATATTGTGCTTTAAACTGTACTGGAGGCCCCTTGCATACTCCTGTGCCTTTTGATGAGAAACATTAAACATTTTTAATTTAGCACATCAATTTGAAAATCTAATTTTTTTTAATGCTTTGTAGCAGCAGACGCGTTCACGGTGCTGTCACTACCATAGAAGAATTATGAGAAACTTGAACCGCAAAAAGTAAATTAGAAAAATCTCATTTCAGTTACTCTAAAAAGAGGGGAAATTAGATTTTGATTAAAATCACTCACACATACAATTTTAGGTAAACTAATTTAGCAAGACTGACTATATAATTTTTTTTCCTGCCAGTATGTCCTTTTAATACTGGCTGTGAGGTATTTGTACCCATAACCTTTCTTCCAACCAATGGATGAAAAAAAGAAAGTCTAATAAAGTGGCCTCTTGACCACGGTGTGCAAGGCCTGGTAGGGAGAGATTAAAGTGGTGTATTTGTCAATATAGTAGGCAGAAGCTGAGAATGAATTAAGACTCCTTGTACAAATCTTTTGTAGCTGGCCCTTAACTTTGCCATTTCAACTATTTTTTTTTTTAAGGTTTCAACTTGGAAATTTTTACTTTAAGGAATGATGTGTCAGCTAATGTAAGGGATTAATTGCATCGTTAGTGCTGCATAATGTACAGTCCATGGCCAGAGGCCCCAGTCTGGGTGAGACAAATGCTACCACCTCCAAGGTGGGATGGGAGCACAGCATCTGGCAGTTCTCATTAATTAAAGGTAGACCCACAACCTCTACAAAACATATCCTGGTACTTTTCTCTTGTGGAAGTTTTAAAGAAGGATTTAAGAAGGTTTCTGTTATTTCCAAGACTGAAAGTGATCTATGAGGCTTATTTGACAAAAATGTTGCCAGTTGCAGTGAAACGATGCATAGAGATGTGTTTCGTAAACCATAAAGTGTTACCCGAGACTGTAGTGTCAGTATTATTCTTGTGTCAGAGTTCAAATTACTGCCCTCTGGGGTCTGAGCTTGGTCCTCTGAAATCTCAGCATGAAATCTAGGTTTTAGTTATTGAGCATCTTGTACCAAACCTCATTTTGAAAATCGCCTTGTTAATGAATTCTAAAAACTTAAATTAAGGCTGAGGGGCAAATAGTTAACTCTCTGTAAGAATAGGAATGGCTGATGTATAGAGGATTATGCCCATAACTGATCTCCCTTCCTACTGAATAGAATACTTGGAGAAATAGGTTTCCTTGAACTTGTCAGTGAGGTGTGATGAGATGTGCATGATGTAATAAATATGGGGTGATATGGTCAGCCTCTGTGTCCCCATACAAATTTATCTTGAATTGTAATCCCCATAATCCCCATGTGTCAGGGGTGGAACAGGTGGAGACAATTGAATCATGGGGATGGGTCCCCCTCATGCTGTTCTCATGATAGAGAGTCAGTTCTCACAAGAGCTGATAGTTTTATAAGGGGTTTCCTCCTTCGCTCAGCACTCATTCCATCCTGTCACCCTGCGAAGAAGGTGTCTGCTTCTCTTTGCCTTCTGCCGTGACTGTATGTTTCTTGAGGCCTCCCCAGCAATGTGGATCTATGAGTCAATTAAACCTCTTTCCTTTATATTAATAAATTACCCAGTCTTGGGTATTTCTTCATAGTAGTTTGAGAACAGATTAATACAAAGAGCCTTTGAAAAACATAACATGTAATGTATAGGTAAGATACTATTTAAAAAGAAATACACTGTAAAATAACAGTTCAGTACCATGTCTGTAAGTAGCAGAAAGACAAGGAGGACAGAAAGAGCTGTTATTTACTAATTGTTGTCGGCATCTGGCTGTCCACTCCTCTCCAATTCTGGCATGCCACAGAAAGATAGATAACAGGGATAAGACTGAATCCAGAAACAGAAGAAGAGGGGAAGAAAATAAATTAGAAAATAATTATAAAAGAGTAAATTAGGTTAGAAAAGTCAGAAATTGAGAAAATAGGAAGAAGAAAAGAAAGATACAGGAAAGAGAGAAAGAAAACAAACAAACAAAACAAGAATCAGAAAACCAGAGGGGAAAAGAAGAAGGTAGGAGGGATGATCTTGACTTTTCTTCATCAGTCTAGTCCATTTTGGCAACATTTTTGTCAAATAAGCCTCATAGATCACTTTCAGTCTTGGAAATAACAGAAACCTTCTTAAAACCTTCTTTAAAACTTTCACAAGAGAAAAGTACCAGGATATGTTTTCGTTGGGCATCAGCCTCTGCAGTCATCTCTCCCAGCTTTGAATCCATGGCCTACCCCTATAAACACATCCTTGCAAGCATTACAATTTGTCTCTCTCTTCTGAAACCCTGCTTGAACCCAGTTATTCATCTTCTACTTGTCTGTAACAGAGCAACTAAATGTTTCTGGACAGAAGTCATACAACAGAACGTTGACTTGTTTTTGAATTAATGATTGCCAAGATTCAAAATAAGAGGTCACTGTCTATTATTTTATTTTCTAGAGACAGACTCTTGCCTTGCCACCCAGGCTAGAGTACCGTGGTGTGATCACAGCTCACTGCAGCTTCAACCACCTGGGCACAAGCAATCCTCCTGAATAACTGGGACCATAGGTACCTTCTACTATATCAGGCTAGTTTTTATTTTTTAGAGATGGAATCTCCCTATGTTTCCCAACCTGGTCTTGAACTCTTAGTTTCAAGAGATCTTCCCACCTTTGCCTCCCAAAGTGCTGGGATTCCAGGTGTGAGCCACCACACTTGGACAACAGGTGAGATTTTATGGCATTTTTGTCTTATTGTTCCAGGAAGTGACTACTGGCATACCTCTTAGATCATCTTCCTGTTTGATGCCACTTGGTTTTTAATAACCAAACTTCACGAGGTGTGGCTATTTCCCACTGGGACTTTTTAAGTGGTTATTTATGCAGAGAATATATATATATATATATATATATATATGCCATAAACTCAAGAAAACATCTTAACAAAATAAAATTCAGGAAATGACTCAAAATGAATTCCCAGTACAATAGGTAGTCTAAGAACCACATGTGGATGTTTTAAAGGACATGCTGTGTGTCAACAGATGTGCATCTGGCTTACTGGGAGAAGTGATGTTCCTGCATACACAGCAAATGTTTGTTAACAAGTATATTAACTTTGAGATAAGAAAGATATGTTATAAGCATTATATATCTTAACATAATAATTATATATAAAATATAAAATTGGTAAGAATTTTTCTTTTTTGTGAACTTTGGCATGCTAATTCTAAAATGGACATAGAAATGTAGGTAAGGCATTTTTTTTTATTGAGATGGAGTCTTGCTTTGTTGCCCAGGCTGGAGTGCAGTGGCATGATCTCTGCTCACTGCAACCTCTGCTTCCCAGAATCAAGTGATTCTCCTGCCTCAGCCTCCTGAGTAGCTGGGATTATAGGTATGTGCCACCATGCCTGGCTAATTTTTGTATTGTTAGTAGAGACTGTGTTTCACCATGCTGGCCAGGCTGGTCTTGAACTCCTGACCTTATGATCCACCTGCCCTGGCCTCTCGAAGTGCTGGGATTACAGGCATGAGCCACTGCACCTGGTCTGGCGATATTAAAGATGAATAATGTTGAAGAGTTTTCAAATAATGTGCTATTGACACAAGGGCAGACACATAGGTAAATGGTACAGAAGAGAGGGTTCAGAGACACATGGAATTCATAGTTGATTTAAAAATCCATGGCACTGAAGAGAAGTGGTGAGAGAATGTACTTTAAATCCATGATACTGAGTTAATTTAGTAACCCTATATAAAAAAATAGAGATTCCACCCCCTACCTTACACAAAATACATGAAATTATTTCCAGTGGGTTGTAGCTCTACGTATGTGTGACAAGTAAAACAATAAACCTCTAGAACATGGCATAGAAAAATATATGCATAAATTTTGGATAAGAAAGATTTCTTAAACAGAATGCACACATACATCACACATACATAAAGAAAAAGGCTGGTAAGTTGGGCCACATTAAAACTAAAAATTTCTAATTATCAAAACAGTATTTAAAAAGACTAGAAGAGGATATTTGCAATGAATATAACAAAAGAGGGATAGAATTCAGAAAATACAAATAACACCTGCAAATCAGTAAGAAAATATTAGCCAACCAATTAGTAGGATCAACACCAAACTGAAAGCAGGTAGTTTACAAAAGAAGATGTAGAGATGGCCAGTGAGGAGTTGCTTAGCCTCATTAATCATTGGGGAGATATAAACTAAAGCCACAATGAGATAGCACTGTACTACCCAAATGGTTGTAATTAAAAGATAAAAAGATAATACCAAGTGTTATCAAGGATGTGAAGCAGCTGGAATTCTCAAACAGTGCTGTGGGAACATAAACTAGTACAACCACTTTGGAAAACTGTTTTGAACGACCTACTAATACTGGACAGATATACACTCTAGAACCTAGTGATTCTACTCTTAGATATGTCTGCAAAAGAAATGTATGCATAAATTACATCAAAAGGCATGTTTACAAATTCTCATAATAGAGATTGCATTGAATATATAGATCAATTTTTAAAAATGGGCATCTTTATAGCAATTAACCTTTTAATCTATAAATGTAGCATATCTCTCCACTTATCTGGATCTTATTTTTTCAAATAATGTTTTCTGGTTCTTTGTTGAGATCTTGTACCTCTCTCATTAGATTTATTCCTAAGTATTTAATATTTTGAATGAAATTGTAAATGCTTAATGGTATCATTCAACAATTTTATTTTCTAACTGTGAAAATATATGGACATACAATTGGTTTGGTATGATGACTTTGGCATATTGATCTAGCAACATTTTTCAATTTACTTATTAATTCTAATTGTAGATTCTTTGGGAATGTCTATATGAAGTAATCACATGGTCTGTGAATAATGATAGTTTACTTTTTTTTCTTTCAAATTTTCATGCTTTTCATTTCTTCATTTTGCTTTATTGTCCTGGCTAAGATAGTCAGTACACTGTTGTATAGAAGGGATGCTAGCTGACAGCCTTATCTTACTTACAGTCTCAAAGTGAAAGCTTTTAATATTTAGTATTAAATTTATGTTTGCTATAGGTTTTTTGTCACTGTTCTACATGAGATTAAGTAAGAAGTTCTCTTCCTTTTCTAGTTTACTAAGAATTAAAAAATATCACAAATTGGTATTGAACTTTATCAAATGCATTACCTGTGTCCATTGAAATAATAGAAATTTTCTCCTTCATGTGTTTAATGACATTAGTTAATTTTCAAAAGTTTCAACCAATTTTACATTTATGGAATCAAGACCATTTAGTATTGATGAATTATCATTTTATATGTCCCATAATGGTTTGATAAAATTTTTAAATGGATTTTGATATAAGGAAGGTTGGCTTCTAATTTTCTTTATCAAGTTTTGGTATTAATGTCATACTGGTCATACAAAATTGGCTAGAAAACATTTCTCTTTTAAAAAAATTCCTGCATAAATTTGTGTAAAATCAGTATTTTTTTTTTTACTTTAGATATTTGGAAATCATCCAGGCTTTTATATTTAAAAAAATTTTTAGAGGTGGCATTTGGAAATTATAAATTCAATTTCTCTAATAGCTCTTTTTTTTTTTTTTAGTTTTAAAATTGTTTTAAATTTTTTATTTTTCCATAGGTTATTAGAGTACAGGTGGTGTTTGGTTATGTGAGTAAGTTTTTTAGTGGTGATTTGTGAGGTTTTGGTGCACCCATCACCTGAACAGTATACACTGTACCCTATTTGTAGCCTTTTATTCCTCACCCCTCCCACCCTTCCTCCCAAGTTCCCAAAGTCCATTGTATTATTTTTATGCCTTTACATCCTCATAGCTTAGCTCCCACATTTAAATGAAAATATACAATGTTTGGTTTTCCATTTTCGAGTTACTTCACATAGAATCATAGTGTTCAATCTCATCGAGGTCACTGTGAATGCCATTAATTCATTCCTTTTTATAGCTGAGTAGTATTCCATCAAATATATATATATATATATATATATATATATATATATATATATATATATAAAAATGCATACTGCAGTTTCTTTATCCACCTGTTGATTGATGAGGATTTGGGCTGGTTCCACAGTTTTGCAGTTGTGAATTTTGCCTCTCTAAACATGCATGTGCAAGTAACTTTTTTGTACACTGACTTATTTTTCTCTGGGCACATACCCAGTGGTAAGATTGCTGGACCAAATTGTAGTTCTATGTTGCAATACCATCTCACGCCAGTTAGAATGATGATCATTAGAAAATCTGGAGACAACAGATGCCGGAGAGGATGTGGAGAAATAGGAACACTTTTACACCGTTGGTGGGAGTGTAAATTAGTTCAACCATTGTGGAAGACAGTGTGGCGATTCCTCAAGGATCTAGAAATAGAAATACCATTTGACCCAGTAATCCCACTACTGGATATATACCCAAAGGATTATAAATTGTTGTATTGTAAAGACACATGCACACGTATGTTCATTGCGGCACTGTTTACAATAGCAAAGATCTGGAACCAACTCAAATGCTGATCAGTGATAGACTGGACAAAGAAAATGTGGCACATATATACCACACAATACTATGCAGCTGTAAAACACGAAGAGTTTGTGTCCTTTGTAGGAACGTGGATGATTCTGGAAACTATAATTCTCAGCAAACTGACACAAGAACAGAAAACCAAACACTGCATGTCCTCACACATAGGCGGGTATTGAACAATGAGAACACACGACCACTGTGAGGGAAACATCACACACTGGAGTCTGTTGGGAGGGAAGCAGGGGTAGGGAGGATGGGGAGGGATAACACTGGGAGAAATGTCTGATGTAGGTGACGGGGGAAGGAGACAGCAAACCACCATGGCATGTGTGTACCTATGCAACAATCCTGCAAAATCTGCACGTGTACCCCAGAACTTAAAGTACAATAAGACAACAACAACAACAACAACCACAACAAAAAACTTTACAACAGTAAGGAAAGGAAAGAGATACTTGGAAAAGGGCCAAGCTGGTGACTTGAGAAACCAAGTGCGCCAAGAAAGGCATTCTTAAACATGCGAGTCATTGAGGAGTGTAAGGCTTATCAATGGTTTTGAAACAATTACCTCATGGTGAAACACTAAGTGAAATTAAATAAAGGATTCAGGGATGAGAAAGCAGCAGTATCAAAGACCAAGAGGCAAATATATATACTGCTAACGAGGTTTTGGTCACAAAAGAGGCTGTAACTGACATAAACCATGATAACGTGAAGTGATAGTGATGTAGTGACAGTGATATAATGACGCAACTGAAAAATCCTCAGGGAGGCTGGGCGCGGTGGCTCAAGCTTGTAATCCCAGCACTTTGGAAGGCCAAGGCGGGTGGATCACAAGGTCAAAGGATCAAGACCATCCTGATCAACATGGTGAAACCCTGTCTCTACTAAAAAGAAATGCAAAAAATTAGCTGGGCATGGTGGCGTGTGCCTGTAATCCCAGCTACTCGGGAGGCTGAAGCAGGAGAATTGCCTGAACCCAGGAGGTGGAGGTTGCGGTGAGCAGAGATCGCACCATTGCACTCCAGCCTGGGTAACAAGAGTGAAACTCTGTCTCACAAAAGAAAAAAAAAAAAAATCCTCAGGGAGAGAGGGAAGAGGGGAGTTAGGACAAGAGAGCACGAACTTCCTCATCTTTCATAGGTGCAAGTCAGAAGATGCTGTCCAAAGTTGTTCAGTCAATAAATGGAGGTTGAAGTACATAATTAATAGTTAAAAAGAACTTGAACAGACAATAAATCTCTTAAACGAAAAAAAGACTACAAGAAAAGGATAGGAAACAATAGAATTATAAAACCAGAAACAGTAACAAACTAAAATGAAACATCAAGACTCAACATGTTTCTTTTAAAAATGAGTATAAGTGGAATAAATTCACCTAATGAAACAAAAATTCTTAGGTTATATAAAAGTCATAAAATTAAAACAAAATAATTCCAAAAGATTAAATACAAATCAATAGGTAAAGACATATCTGGTAGCTGAATACAGGCATGTTAAAAAGGACAACAGCCAAAAAAATGACAAAAACTAGAGATTACAACTAATAATATTATAGAAGAGTGAATACAAAACAAAAAGCATTGCATGAAACAAAAATAGAGTTTATATTAGTAAAGGGCATATACCACCCTTTTGAAATAAAACATTAATTTTTTTTAACCAACACATAATTAAATTATTTAAGGCCAAAATTATAGTAAATAAATGAGAAATTGACAAATATTGTAATAGTAGAAATCTCTAATTCACTACTCTCACTTTTTGAGAGGGACAAAATTAGCCAAATTACTTTGGGTTTTTACAATATAAATAAGAATGATTATATGCTCATTTACACAAGCACATATCATGAAGCATTTAAAAAACTGATCAGACACCTTCACTATACAAAATTCAGAAACTTATAGAAATTTATAAATTTATAGAATTTACTTCATAATTTTGGCAAGCTTCCCTGAAGCCATAAAGTTTCATGAACTAGAGTTTGAAAACCTCTAAATTAAGAAACGAGTACTATATTATTAGACAGGCAGCATGAAATGGTTTCCTTTCATTATCAAACCACTTTTCCCATTGTTATCTCAGAGAAAACATTGTTCTGATTACAGGTGTCTAGACGGCTGTTAGTTATAGCCAATTCTACCATTTTCTAACAAAGGAACTAAGGAAAATATGGAATCAAAAGTCGCCTCTCAACAATGATTTGAGTATAACACTTGCAGTTGCAAAGCCCTTGAGTTAGTAAGAGCTGGTGTGCCACCCATTCAAGGTTCTCTGATCTTTCCCTTATGACAGACTCATGAGTTAAAGATTCACTTTAATAGATGAGGTCATGTTTCCATTGATTAGTAACAAAACAGAATTGAATCTACATCTCCTGAATCAGTCCTTTGCTACTTTAAGCCACATTGCTTTTCCTCAGCACACACAAGGACCGGGGCTGTAGAGCAGCTTTTCCTTCAGTTGAATGTTACAAGAGATGTATTTAACTGGTTTTCTGACTTGCTCCTATGGCCTTAGCAATTTTCTCAAATCTTCATACTCAGTCTTATGAGTGTTCACTGTATAAAATGTTATTTGATGGTCGATTTTGAATTGCATAATTATCTTGCTTACACCAGATTGTTGTTACAAAGGAAGGCTACAAATGCAGCTTTCCCCCTGATGGGAGCCTGTGATCAGCTTTTTGGATATACTAAACACATCAACTCCAGCTCTATGGTGACATCCCCTGGGTACTGATCCCCGTGACCCCACAGGTATTGCTCTCTATATAGTTTTCTTCTAACTCACCATGATTGTGGTTGCATGCATTAATGGGGTCTTCTTAAATTTTTTGCCACTGTACATTCTTTTATCAGTTGTACCTTTGATTGTGTGTTTAATAGACTCTGAGTATGTTCCTTTTACAAACATTTCACTTGTAATAATAAACTAAAATGTTCTTACTTAAGGAATATTCAAAATAGTCCTGTGATTTAACAATAGAATATTGCTTTCTTTACTGTTTTTCTGGGTCTCTATTCTGAGCCCTTTGGTTCCTGCTGAAAGGCTAAAGCTTTCCTGAGCCACCGGGAAGGAAGCCAGTCCCAGAAAAGACGAGGAGTGAATAGTAGCCCTTCCTAGAAGAAACGTATAATTTTGACATGGACAGTATCTTCATTTTTACCAATAAGACTGTCTCTAAGCAGGGATATCACACTTGGGTCCTCCTGTACAAAGATGGGAAAATTAGTTCATATTTATAATGTTGAAAATCTGGCTGCTTTAAAACAAGATGAGAAAACATCCCAGAATGGTGAGGTTGTTAGTGCAACATGCTATCAATCATTTCTCATCTTTCCCTTCGGTGTTCCTTTTTAATGTTTCATTTAGAAACAAAACATTTAAAGCTGAACTAATTAAGTTTTGTGTTTTAAGGGGAAAAAATCTGTACATAGATAATTCATCTCGGGGTCCCTTGAGGCAACTTTTAAAAGTTCAAGAGATGTTGATTTGTATCTGAGCTATGTAACAGAATTGGCAGGAAGTGTCTACATGCCACTTTTTTTTTCTTTAATTGAGGCAGGGCCAGGCTGGAGTACAGTGGCACCATCTCGGCTCACTGCAAACCTTAACTTCCCAGGTTCAAGCAATTCTCCCACTTCAGCCCCCTAAGTAGCAGGGACTACAGGTGCATGACAACACACCCGGCTAATTTTTGCAATTTTTTTTTTTTGTGTGTGTGTTTGTGTGTGGAGACGGGGTTTTGCCATGTTATCCAGGCTGGTCTCAAATTCCGGGGCTAAAGCCATCCATCTGCGTCAGCCTCCCAGAGTGCTGGAATTACAGGTGTGAGCTACCATCCTTGGACTATACATTTTCATTTTCAGTTATTCTATAAATATTTTGAACAGCTTCTGCTACAATGTATTATGAAGCATGTGGGAAAAAAGGGGCGGTGATCTCAACCAGACTGTCAGCTCATTGAGGCCAGAATTTGACATGTGAATAAGTCATTTTAACATGAGATAGGAAATATGAAGTGTAATGGAAGATAGAGGTAAAGGACTTTGAAAGTACAGGGGCAGCAGAGATTACTTCTGGCTGGAGAATCAAGGAAGAGACAATATTTGAAGTGAGCTTGAAGAATTAGCTAGGATCTTAATACACAGAGAACAGGCAAAGTACACTCTAAGCTAAGACAGCATTGTAACCAAATTTGTATCAACTTCCAGTTGAATTATTCTTCTTAGGATCTTGCCAGGGAACCAGGCAACTAGACAACCAATTTCTGGTCAATAATAACTCTCATCTCTGAATTTGGGGTCTATTTGTTTTTACAATTCCAAACTCTGGGCTAGATGACAGCAGGAAACTCTTTAAAGCTCCTAAGGCCAGTGGCCCCACTGGGCTTGTGGTGGAGACTCAGCACATTGGGACCCATCTGTTCTTCAGAGCCCCTGGCTGGAACATTCTACACCCGGCCATCTGTTCCTGCCAGCTGTCAATCACCTTGGAAAAGACTTTCCTTTGTTGAGATGTGTGCAATACAAGTATTGCCTTTTATTTTCTTAAGCATAATAGGATGTGCTAATACAGAACCCAGAACATTAAAAAATTAAAGAAATGAGTTTTGTGGTAGTTTTACTGTTTACTAATTTTGGCAAAGGCAATTTACATTGCTGGGTTTGTTTCTCCACCTGGAAAATGGGAATATTAGCATTGGATTTATTTCTGCCATCAATAGCAGTTGAGAGAAGAAATTAATTTCAAGGTGTTCCTTCAAACAAAATTCTTTTTCTTCTTTTTTTTTTTTTTTTAAGAAACAGGATTTCTCTCTGTTACCCAGGTTGTAGTGCAGTGGTACAATCATATCTCATTGCAGCCTCCAACTTCTAGGATCAAGTGATCCTCCCACTTCATCCACTGGAGTAGCTGAGTCTACAGGTGCATGCCACCATGCCTGGCTAATTTTTAAGTATTTAGTAGAAATAGTATCTTGCTATGTTGCCCAGGCTGATTTAGAACTCCTGGCCTCAAGTGATCCTCCCACCTTAGCCTCTCAAAGTGCTGAGTTTATAGGCGATGCCACTCACTGCAGCCAGGTGAATTCATTTTTTAAAAAAATTTTTATTACATTTTTAGGTTTTGGGGTACACGTGCAGAACGTGCAAGATAGTTGCATAGGTACACACATGGCAGTGTGTTTTGCTGCCTTCCTCCCCTTCACCCACATTTGGCATTTCTCCCCAGGCTATCCCTCCCCGGCTCACCCCCCCACTGTCCCTCCCCTATTCCCCCCAATAGACCCCAGTGTGTAGTACCCCTCTCCCTGTGTTCTCATTTTTCTCACCCACCTATGAGTGAGTATATGCGGTATTTCTTTTTCTGTTCTTGTGTCAGTTTGCTGAGAATGATGTTCTCCAGATCCATCCATGTCCTTACAAAGGACAAAAACTCATCATTTTTGATTGCTGCATAATATTCCATGGTGTATATGTGCCACATTTTCCCAGTCCATTCTATCATCGATGGGCATTTGGGTTGGTTCCAGGTCTTTGCTATTGTAAATAGCGCTGCAATGAACATTCGTGCTCATGTGTCCTTATAGTAGAACGATTTATAGTCCTTTGGATATATACCCAGTAATGGGATTGCTGGGTCAAATGGAATTTCTATTTCTAGGTCCTTGAGGAGTCGCCACACTGTCTTCCACAATGGTTGAACTAATTTACACTCCCACCAACAGTGTAAGAGTGTTCCTATTTCTCCGCATCCTCTCCAGCATCCGTTGTCTCCAGATTTTTTAATGATCACCATTCTAACTGGCGTGAGATGGTATCTCAATGTGGTTTTGATTTGCATCTCTCTAATGACCAGTGATGATGAGCATTTTTTCATGTGTTTGTTGGCCTCATGTATGTCTTCTTTTGTAAAGTGTCTGTTCATATCCTTTGCCCATTTTTGAATGGGCTTGTTTGTTTTTTTCCTGTAAATCTGTTTGAGTTCTTTGTAAATTCTGGATATCAGCCCTTTGTCAGATGGGTAAACTGCAAAGATTTTTTCCCATTCTGTTGGTTGCCGATTCACTCTAGTGACTGTTTCTTTTGCAGTGCAAAAGCTGTGGAGTTTGATTAGGTCCCATTTGTCATTTTGGCTTTTGTTGCCAATGCTTTCGGTGTTTTGGTCATGAAGTCCTTGCCTACTCCTATGTCCTGAATGGTTTTGCCTAGATTTTCTTCTAGGGTTTTTATGGTGCCAGGTCTTATGTTTAAGTCCTTAATCCATCTGGAGTTAATTTTAGTGTAAGGTGTCAGGAAGGGGTCCAGTTTCTGCTTTCTGCACATGGCTAGCTAGTTTTTCCAACACCATTTATTAAAAAGGGAATCCTTTCCCCATTGCTTGTTTTTGTCTGGTTTATCAAAGATTATATGGTATTCTGTCTGGTTTATCAAAGATTATATGGTAGATATGTTGTGTTGCCTCTGATGCCTTTGTTCTGTTCCATTGGTCTATATCTCTGTTTTGGTACCAGTACCATGCTGTTTTGATTACTGTAGCCTTGTAGTATAGTTTGAAGTCTGGTAGTGTGATGCCTCCCGCTGTGTTCTTTTTGCTTAGAATTGACTTGGCTATGTGGGCTCTCTTTTGGTTCCATATGAAGTTCATGGTGGTTTTCTCCAGTTCTGTGAAGAAATTCAATGGTAGCTTGATGGAGATAGCGTTGATTGTGTAAATTACTTTGGGCAGTATAGCCATTTTCATGATATTGATTCTTCCTAATCATGAACATGGAATGTTTCTCCATCTGTTTGTGTCCTCTCTTATTTTGTTGAGCAGTGGTTTGTAGTTTTCCTTGAAGAGGTCCCTTATGTTCCTTGTAAGTTGTATTCCTAGGTATTTTATTCTCTTTGTAGCAATTGTGAATGGCAGTTCATTCTTGATTTGGTTCTCTTTAAGTCTGTTATTGGTGTATAGGAATGCCTGTGATTTTTGCACATTGATTTTATATCCTGAGACTTTGCTGAAGTTGCTTATCAGTTTCAGGAGTTTTTGTGCTGAGGTGATGGGGTCTTCTAGGTATACTATCATGTCGTCTGCAAATAGAGACAATTTGGCTTCCACCTTTCCTATTTGAATACCCTTTATTTCTTTTTCTTGCCTGATTGCTCTGGCTAGAACTTCCAGTACTATGTTGAATAGGAGTGGTGAGAGAGGGCATCATTGTCTAGTGACGGATTTCAAAGGGAATGCTTCCAGTTTTTGCCCATTAAGTATGATATTGGTTGTTGGTTTGTCGTAAATGGCTTTTATTACTTTGAGATATGTTCCATCAAAACCGAGTTTATTGAGGGTTTTTAGCATAAAGGGCTGTTGCATTTTGTCAAATACCTTCTCTGTGTCAATTGAAATAATCATGTGGTTTTTGTTTTAGGTTCTGTTTATGTGGTGAATTACATTTATAGACTTGCATATGTTGAACCAGCCTTGCATCCCCAGGATGAATCCTACTTGATCATGATGGATAAGTTTTTTAATGTGCTGTTGCAATCTGTTTGCCAATATTTCATTGAAGATTTTTGCATCTATGTTCATCATGGATATTGGCCTGAAGTTTTCTTTTCTTGTTGAATCTCTGCTGGGTTTTGGTATCAGGATGATGTTGGTCTCATAAAATGATTTGGGAAGGCTTCCTTCTTTTTGAATTATTTGGTATAGTTTCAGAAGGAATGGTACCAGCTCCTCTTTTTGTGTCTGGTAGAATTCGGCTGTGAACCCATCTGGACCTGGGCTTTTTTTGTGTGGTAGGCTTTTAATTGCTGCCTCAACTTCAGACCTTGTTATTGGTCTATTCATAGTTTCGGCTTCCTCATGGTTTAGGCTTGGGAGGACACAGGTGTCCAGGAATTTATCCATTTCTTCTTGGTTTACTGGTTTATGTGCATAGAGTTTTTTGTAGTGTTCTCTGATGATGGTTTGGATTTCTGTGGAATCTGTGTTGATTTCCCCTTTATCGTTTTTTATTGCATCTATTTGGTTGTTCTCTCTTTTCTTTTTTATCAGTCTGCTAGTGGTCTGTCTGTTTTGTTGATCTTTTCAAAAAACCAGCTCTTGGATTTATTGATCTTTTGAAGGGTTTTTCTTGTCTCTATCTCCTTCAGTTCTGCTCTGATCTTAGTTATTTCTTGTCTTCTGCTAGGTTTTGAGCTTTTTTGATCTTGCTCCTCTAGCTCTTTCAATTTTGGTGATAGGGTGTCAACTTTGGATCTCTCCACTCTTCTCATGTGGGCACTTATTGCTATATATTTTCCTTTACAGACTGCTTTAAATGTGTCCCAGAGATTCTGGTACATTGTGTCTTCATTCTCGTTGGTTTCAAAGAACTTCTTTATTTCTGCCTTCATTTCATTGTTTATCCAATCAACATTCAAGAGCCAGTTGTTCAGTTTCCATGAAGCTGTGCGGTTCTGAGTTAGTTTCTGAATTCTGAGTTCCAACTTGATTGCACTATGGTCTGAGAGACTGTTTGTTATGATTTCAATTGTTTTGCATTTGCTGAGGAGTGCTTTACTTCCAATTATGTGGTCAATTTTGGAGTAGGTGTGATGTGGTGCTGAGAAGAATGTATATTCTGTGGATTTGGGGTGGAGAATTCTGTAAATGTCTATCAGGTTTGCTTGTTTCAGGTCTGAGTTCAAGCCCTGGATATCCTTGTTAATTTTCTGTCTGGTTGATCTGTCTGATATTGACAGTGGAGTGTTAAAGTCTCTCACTATTATTGTGTGGGGGTCTAAGTCTCTTTTTAAGTTGTTAAGAACTTGCCTTATATATCTGGGTGCTCCTGTATTGGGTCCATATATATTTAGGATTGTTAGCTTTTTTGTTGTTTCGATCCTTTTACCATTATGTAATGACCTTCTTTGTCTCTTTTGATCTTTGTTGCTTTAAAGTCTATTTTATTAGAGAGGAGAATTGCAACTCCTGCTTTTTTTTTTTTTTGCTCTCCATTTGCTTGGTAAATCTTCCTCCATCCCTTTATTTTGAGCCTTTGTGTATCCTTGCATGTGAGATGGGTTTCCTGGATACAGCACACCGATGGGTTTTGGTTTTGTATCCAATTTGCCAGTCTGTGTCTTTTGATTGGTGCATTTAGCCCATTTACATTTAGGGTTAATATTGTTATGTGTGAATTTGATACTGCCATTTTGATGCTAGCTGGCTGTTTTGTCCCTTGGTTGATGCAGATTCTTCATTTTGTTGATGCTCTTTAGCATTTGGTATGTTTTTAGAATGGCTGGTACTGGTTGTTCCTTTCTATGTGTAGTGCCTCTTTCAGGAGCTCTTATAAAGCAGGCCTTGTGGTGACAAAATCTCTGAGTACTTGCTTGTTGGCAAAAGATTTTATTCTTCCTTCACTTATGAAGCTCAGTTTGGCTGGATATGAAATTCTGGGTTGAAAGTTCCTTTCTTTAAGGATGTTGAATATTGGCCCTCACTCTCTTAGAGAGTCGCTTGTAGAGTTTCTGCTGAGAGATCTGCTGTGAGTCTAATGGGCTTCCCTTTGTGGGTGACCCGACCCTTCTCTCTGGCTGCCCTTAGTATTTTCTCCTTCATTTCAACCCTGGTGAATCTGAAGATTATGTGCCTTGGGGTTGCTCTTTTTGCAGAATATCTTTGTGGTGTTCTCTGTATTTCCTGGAGTTGAGTATTGGCCTGCCTTGCTAGGTTGGGGAAATTTTCCTGGATAATATCCTGAAGAGTGTTTTCCAGCTTGGAGTCATTCTCTTTGTCACATTCAGGTACACCTATCAAACGTAGGTTAGGTCTCTTCACATAGTCCCTCATTTCTTGGAGATTTTGTTTATTCCTTTTTGTGCTCTTTTCTCTAATCTTGGTTTTTCATTTTATTTCATTGAGTTGATCTTCAACTTCTGATATTCTTTCTTCTGCTTGGTCAATTTGGCTGTTGAAACTTGTGCTTGCTTCGCGAAGTTCTCATGTTGTGTTTTTCAGCTCCTTCAATTCATTCATATTCCTCTCTAAGTTGTCCATTCTTGTTATCATTTCCTTGAATCTGTTTTCAAATCTTTTTTCAAGGTTCTTAGTTTTTTTGCATGATTTAGAACACGTTCTTTTGGCTCACTGAAGTTTCTCATTATCCACCTTCTGAAGTCTGATTCCGTCATTTCATCACTCTCATTCTCTGTCCAGCTTTGTTCCCTTGCTGGTGAGGAGTTTTGGTCCTTTGTAGGAGGTGAGGTGTTTTGGTTTCGGGTGTTTTCCTCCTTTTTGCACTGGTTTCTTCCCATCTTTGTGTATTTATCCACCTGTCGTCTTAGTAGTTGCTGACTTTTCGATTGGGTCTCTGAATGGACACCCAGATTGTTGATGATGAAGTATTTCTGTTACTTAGTTTTCCTTCTAACAATCTAGCCCCTCTGCTGTATGACTGCTGAGGTCCACTCTAGGCCCTGCTTGTCTGGGGTACACCTGTAGCAGCTGCGGAACAGTGAGTGATGCTACCAGTTTCTTCTTCTGCTATCTTTGTCCCAGAATGATGCCTGCCAAATGTAAGTCTGATTAGTCCTTTTCTGAGGTGACTCTTTGGATATACAGGGGTCAGGGAGCTGCTTGAGGAGATGGTCTGTACTTTATAGGAGCTCCAGTGCTGAGCTGTGAGCTCCATTGTTCATTCAGGGTTGTCAGGTGGGTGTGTTTAGGTCTGCTGCAGCAGAACTTATAAAACCCCCCTTTTTTCCCTCAGATGCTCTGTCTCAGGGAGTTGGGGCTTTCTTTATGAGTATTCGTTGCACTGTCCTGCCCAGCTAGGAGGCAGTCTAGTCACTATTTGCCTGCCGAGTCTCCGCTCTGCTACTGTGGGGTCCGCCCTGCTGCCGTGGGACTCTGCTTTACTGTGGTGCACTCTGCCCTGTTGGTGGAGTCTCTGTGTTATGGCTGGTTGCCTCAGCAATGGCAGGCTGCTTCTGCAATGGATGTGTACCTCAGTAGGGGCGGTATGCATTCGTAGTGGTGGACACCCCTCCCCCACCGAGCTGTACCCTCCTGGATTCAGCTGAGCCCGCAGTAAAACTCTCAACCCCGAGCATTTTGAATCGCCATTTTATTTGTCCCTGTGGGGGTGGGACCCGCTGAGCCTGATCACCTGGTTCCCTGCCTCAGAGTCCTTTCTCTCTCTCTCTCTCTCTTTTTTTTTAAGTGGAACAGTTGACTCTCTCACAGGTGTTTCAGTCACCTGCTGATAGTGCACTGGGATCTGTGTGATTTCCTGTGCCGCAGCCCACTGCACCAGCTCAAATCATGCTTCCTAGGAATCTCCTCGTCTGGCTCACTGTCCAAGTCCCATTTAATCAGATGGATACGTTAATATGCACTCCCAAATCTCAGATTGCTGGTTTAACAGGGCATCCAGACCAGTGAGTTTTGTGCGGCTGCCGCTGTGCCGCGGCGCTGGCCAAAACAGCCGCGCAAGCCGAAAGGGCTGCGCTGGTGTCCTGTGTCTCTCCTACACCTGGGAATTTCCCCGTTCTGTGGGCGACAAAGGTCCGTTTGAAAATGCAGCTAGGACTCCCCCTCTGCACATTCACTGAGAGCTGCAATCCTGAGTTGTTCCTACCATGCCATCTTCTCATTTTTTTTGACATAAAAACACATGCATCTCATTATTTGCATGAGATTTAAATCTGCAAATTTAACTATGGAATATTTTTCTTGCCTTCCTTCCTTCCTTCCTTCCTTCCTTCCTTCCTTCCTTCCTTCCTTCCTTCCTTCCTTCCTTCCTTCCTTCCGAGTTTTGCTCTTTTCACCCAGGCTGGAGTGCAATGGCATGATCTCAGCTCATGGCAACCTCTGCCTCCCAGGTTAAAGCAGTTCTCCTGCCTCAGCTCCCCAAGTAGCTGGAATTGCAAGCATGTGCCAACACACCAAGCTAAGTTTTGTATTTTTAGTAGGAACGGGGTTTCACCATGTTGGTCAGGCTGGTCTCAAACTCTTGACCTCAGGTGATCCACCCACCTTGGCCTCCCAAAGCGCTGGGATTACAGACATGAGCCACTGTGCCCAGCTGCCGTTTTTCTTTGTAAAAGCAAGAAGTGTCCATAGAAGTCAAAACTCAGAACACAAAATTGTACGTAGTAGCTAATGAATTTTAAGAACCTCATGTATCTTTGATCATCCTTTTTTGATAATCCTTTAATATCAATGTTAAAATAAGCCACACAATAAAAGAGTTTACCTGAAACCACGTTCTTTTGGAATTAATCCCATGGGAGAAGAAGATAGGCTGTATAGGTTACATGCCATTTAAAATTACGCATTTCTTCTCTAACAAGTGTCTAGGGTTCTTTAGATATACTGAGCATTTATTGACATTTATCAAAACTCTTGGTCACTTTCTACGTGGCTGGTGGACCTGTAAGTTGGAACAAGCCTCATAGAGAGCAATTTGAGAAATTTGTCAAAGATCTTAAACATATTCATACCCTTTGGCCCTGTAACTCCATGCCTGGAAATTTATCTTAAAACAATAGTCAGAGACCTGCCCATAGATTTATGTATGATGATATTTATCACAGCATTTTTTATAATAGCAAGCAGTGGAAACAACCTAAATGTCAAACAATAGGGGGTTGGTTAAATAAATTATAGTACATCTATATCCAGAATACTGTGTGGCTTTAAAAATAATGATCTCAAATAATTTTTTAAGGCCATGTGGAAATGCTTATGATATTTCACTAAGTGAAAAAGACAAGAGTCAATAGAGCAGATCTCAATTTGTTTAAAAAAGTATATATATCTCTACATAGCAAAAAGAATTTGGGTATATGTTCTAAAATGTTAATAGCTATTATCTCTGTGTGGTAGAACAAATGATTATATTCTTTTTAATACTTTTTTTCAATTTTAGATTTTATAGATGCTACTAGTTCAAAAAAGACTTTCTCTTTTTTTTATATGTCGTATAATATACAATTGACCCTGAAATAACATGGGGGTTGGGGTACTAGTACACCACACAGTAGAAAATCTGCATGCAACTTTTGACTCCCCCAAACTTAACTGCTAATAGCCTACTGTTGACCGGAAGCCTTACTGATAACACAAACACTCAAGACATATTCTGTATGTTTTATATATATATTATATAGCTTATCCTTACAAGAAAGTGAGCTGGAGAAAAGAAAATGTTACTAAGAAAATCACAAGGGAGAGAAAACACATTCGCTGTTCATTTAGTGGAAGCAGATAATCACAAAAGTCTTCATCCTTATTGTCTTCACATTGAGTAGTCTGAGGAGAAGGAGGAAGAGAAAGAATTGGATTTTCTGTCTCATGGATGGCAGAGACAGAAGAAAATCTGCATATAAGTAGACCTGTACAGTTCAAACTCCATTGTTCGGGATTAACTGTAAAACTTATATTACCCAAATGCCCATTGATGATAGACTGGATAGGGAAAATGTGGCACATATACACCATGGAATATTATGCAGCAATCAAAAACGATGGGTTTGTGTCCTTTGTAGGGACATGGATGAACCTGGAGAACATCATTCTCAGCAAACTGACACAAGAACAGAAAATCAAACACCGCATGTTTTCACTCATAGGCGGGTGTTGAACAATGAGAACACAGGGACACAAGGAGGGGAGCATCACACACTGGAGTCTGTTGGGGGGAAAAAGGGGAGGGACAGTGGGGGGTGGGGAGTTGGGGAGAGATAGCATGGGGAGAAATGCCAGATATAGGTGAAGGGGAGAAAGGCAGCAAATCATGCTGTCATGTGTGTACCTATGCAACAATCTTGCATGTTCTTCACATGTACCCCCAAACCTAAAATGCAACAAAAAAGTACAAAAAACTTATATTAAATACCTCCTAAATTTCCCTCTTTCAAGGGATTCCCCTGAGGCTTGGCTTTGCTGTGGCTGTTCAGTATTCCACGGTTAGGTTCAGAAACATCATTTCATCAGGATATTCAGAAGATAACGTGACTCTGGAAGGATGCTTCTCATTAATCAAACTCAAGAGTGATTTCAATGAACATAAAAAGGACAAATAACTTTGAAAATGGATTATAGTTTTCTAGTGATTAGAATCCCATTGATTCATTGAAAGTATGAGCTGGAAGAACCCTCAATGATGACAAATTCCAGAATGGTTAGTGTCATTCCCACATACAGATAATAGTGGCAAAATGACACTAGAACTCAGAATTGAAAACCTTTTTTCACCTTCTATTCCAA
The DNA here is from genome assembly GCA_031835075.1 of Saguinus oedipus. Taxonomy (NCBI): domain Eukaryota; kingdom Metazoa; phylum Chordata; class Mammalia; order Primates; family Cebidae; genus Saguinus; species Saguinus oedipus. The sequence goes on along the minus strand of CM063182.1, from coordinate 11,234,338 downwards.
GCTGGTTTGAACTGAGCTCCAAGGGTTCCTCTCTAGGATTTTCCCTTTTTGGTATGAAGATGCTGGAAAATTTAAGTAAACAAGCTACCTTTTATTAACTAATTCATTCAGAGCAAAGACAGTTGCGAGATCTTCTGGAGATGATACAGGCTGACTGCTATGGACTCTTGTTGTTGTCTTTTTACTAACAAAATATCTGGCAGACCAAAATACTTATATATGCCAACCATGTGAGTTCTTTCCAGTTCTTGAAGAGAACTACCCGCCCCCCCCACACACTAATAAATTATGAATTTTTACCCTTCCTTCTTTATTGAAGCTTTTTTAATGTTACCAGAAACTTCTGTCATTTTAACACCATCTAGTTGCAGTTTTCTAAGAGGCAGGCAGCTTTTTGCTTTTCTGGGGTTGTTAATTTCTGATGAAGCCCCACTGTTTATTTATGTGTGAGTTCTAGTGCTTTCCGGATATAGGGGGAGAACTATGGACCTTGTCCCTCAGTTGTGGAATGGTTCCTCTTTTATGTGGGACAGTTGTCCTTTATCCATATCCTGTGTTATTTCCTAAGACATTACAATATTTAAATATTTAAAATAACCCAATCTAATTAGTATTTGTACTTGAAGAAGCTTCATGCAAAGACACTGAATAGGTCAGTATATCTCTTTATGTTGCCTGAAATTCTACCTCTATTTTTTTTTTTTTTTTGGTCAAGAAATTTTCTTCCTAAATGACATCAACCCGTATAAGAGAATATGTCTTGTAATTTCTCTGTAAGTAGTTATTTTCACATGATATGTCTTCTTTGTATAGTATTTTTCTGTGTTTGGCTTCTATAATGACTGCAGCCTATTTTCATATAACTCTGTGGCCAAACTGGCAGGGGGATGATATGAATGCTGAGAAACAGAAAAAATACATAAATATGACTTTTCTTCTTTGCTACATGTAATATAATGAAATCATTTCATTTCTTTTTTTTTTTTGTTTGTTTTTTTTGAGACGGAGTTTCGCTCCTTACCCAGGCTGGAGCGCAATGGCCCGATCTCGGCTCCGCCTCCTGGATTCAGGCAATTCTCTTGCCTCAGCCTCCTGAGTAGCCAGGATTACAGGCGTGCACTACCATGCCCAGCCAATTTTTTGTATTTTTAGTAGAGACGGGGTTTTACCATGTTGACCAGGATGGTCTCGATCTCTTGAGCTTGTGATCCACCCTCCTCAGTCTCCCAAAGTGCTGGGATTACAGGCGTGAGCCACCGCGCCCGGCCTGAAATCATTTCTAGATACGGGATAGAGAGATTGAGAAGTGTGTATGGGGAATTTAACACAGATAATATCAAGGTAACTGAAATATGTTTTCCTATTAGATTCCAAACACCACCTGAAGATAATTTGGAGGGTGTAGCAGCAGAAAATTAAACCCTGTAAATGCTGTCTGGCAAATTAAAAGACATAATTGATTATATTAGTTTATTTAAGTGCTTCTAATTGCGAGCAATAGGATTTGTTTGGTATGGCTTTTCAACTTGCCAAGCAAAGTTTATGCTGTCAACAAGCAGGTAATAGAAGTTGCCAAATGGCTCTTTTAAAAATTTCAAATCTCAGGTGCTTAATTTTACTTGATACTTTCCTTTTGCTGCCAAACTGTCTTCTGCAATCTATAGTAAGTATGAAAAAAAAAAAAAAACAAAACCCCAAAACAGTAAACACATCATGTTGAATTTAGGAGGGGTCCCCAATGCCCATCTATTCTTCTTTACTGCAGCTAAGGGTTCTAAACCTATATCCAGGCAAAGAGATTCTGTGTCCATTTGAGTTACTGCTTGTAACATTCACACCTTGTACTCAGAGATTCCCAGAACTGGTTTTACGGGTAGTACTTAAGGATGCCATTCTCTCTTTTCCACTAGCTCCATGATGCAGGAAAACCAGTACATTTGAGTCAGCATCCAAGTACTCTAGGCCTGGAGGGTGTTAGCATCAGGCTGGCTAGACCTCCTTTGGCTGTACATTTTTTCTTGAATACAAGTGGGTAAGGCAATGGAATAGCACCCAGAGTATTCCTGCTTACTCACATAAAATTCTTAATTATACATGCAAATTACCTGATGCTATTAGGAACATGCCACTGAAGGGCTTACAGATTCCCCCAACCCCATCGAAATGCCATTTGTTTCCTGAATATTGAGTCTCTCTATTAATGAACAATACATATTTATTGGGCACTTTTCATGCACGCAACATGATTCTAGATGCTCTAGGGAAAGTGAAGAGGGTATGAGTCAAAGTTTTTGTCCTCAAGGAGTTTGCAATATGTCAGGGAGACAATGAATGCTTACCTTAAAATAGCTACAACATAAGTCAGTTATTTGTAAGTGTCAACTGGCACACCTAAGGGACCTGTTCTAAATCCTTCTAAGTTGTAAGTACGGAGAAGGTAAGGACTCGGGATTCCTGAGGGCCAGCATGGGTTTCTCCCTTGAGTTTACTCAGCATCTACACCAAGGGACAACTGAGAAAGCAAGGTTACTGTGCTTAGTTCTTGAACATTTTTAAAGTTCAATGAATGATGTCCTCAGTGTTGTCCTTTTCTACCTGGGGAGAGGAAACATTAAATGGTTACTGACATGCTATTTCCTTGCCCGCCAGCTCTGTTTGGAAACACCACTTATGGGAGGAATGGAACAGGGAGAGACAGCACCAAGATGATTTTGATGTGGTCTTATACATGCCTTTGTATTTGTATGCTAAGCCTGCTACTGGATTTTCTCCATGCAGATGAAGCTATGAATGTGAAAGAGTTTTAAAAAGCATAAATAATTGTAATAGCCTGCATTTATGAGCACTGTGTACCAGGCTCTTGGCTAAGCATTTTGTGTATATGATTTATTTTAATCCTGATGACAACTTTATGAAGTCAAGTTGTATTTTTAGTATTACCACTTTCTAGGTAGGGAAACAGAGCTTGAAAAGGTTAAGTTGCTTGCTCACTATTACCTGGCTGATGGATATTGGCAGAACAAGGATGTGAGCCTTGGTCTGAGTGACACCAGAGCCCATGTTCTCTACCACTGCTCTACACTACCTCGTAGAAAGAATTTTGTTACCCCAAGGGATGGTGATGTTTACATAGATCATGATGGTGTGGAAAGAGGGATGGCAGCTCACTTTCTGTATCCAGAAAGAGGCTTTCTGCTGCTACCTGTTGGGATTTCTTGTATTTCTATTTCCAACAATCTTTAACTATAATCAGAAGGATGAGATGAACGCAGGTATCACTTCCCTGCTTCACTACAGAGACTAGGTCTCTCTCCACTTAGATATAAGTTCCTGCCTTGAAACAAACAACCCCTTGTCAGACTGGATCAAACCTTTGACTTTGGGTTACACCAATGACTCACCATTTATGATTCCTGATCATGGTTGCCTGTGGATGACATAAGCCTTCCACCCATGCTTGGGGTTCCTAAAGGCTGGCTGTTCCTCTGCTCCTTATCTGTGGTTGAAGATCTTTGATTTACAGATCTTTATCTCTTCTCAACAGCATGTCGCTGTGCATTTCTATAGCCCACTGCCTGGGCCCAAGCATCAGCTTCCAAATGAGACCCAATCTGGCTGTGCCACTTACTGGCAACATTGCTTTGGGTAAGCTACCTGACGTTTCTAAACTTTAGCTTTCTCAAATCTAAAGTGGTTTAGTAGTACTTATACACTTTTGTGGTTGAGAAGATTAAGTAATGCTTGTAAAATGTTTAGCACATTACCAGGCACAAGAAAACCAGTCAATAAATGGTTCACTAGTCTATCTTTTTACATAGCTTTGTCTTTCTCTGAGTAATTGGACTTTTATCCTTTCCTCACCAGTGTCCTGGGCCAATAGTCTTGGGCAGTAAGCTTGTGCAGTGTTCCAAAGGTAAGAAATAGGTGGCTGAGGTCTTGGGTTTCTAGAGCATTTGGATCTGCTCCACAGGCCTCGAGACTTCCTCAAAAGGTGGTTCTGGCCAGGGTGGGGCTAACAGTTTGTACCTCAGAAGTCTCAGGCCAGCTGCTTTTGGGAGCTGCTGTAGCTGGGGCCCACTAGCAAGCTCAGAAGGCACTGCAATCTTCATACTCCCACAGCTTCTCTGTGGCCTTACTGAGACCACTTCAGCTACCCCCAACTACCATACCCTTATCCCTGACGAGACATAGGGAAGCTCCATTGTTTATTACGTGTGGAAACCAGCGCTTTCAACATATAGAAAGGCAACTGTTTGTGGGCCTTGCTACTTGGCTTCTGACCGGCCTGCTGATCCAACCTGATATCCTTTTGCATTAAATTTAGCGCTTGACACTGTGGCCAGAACCACTGATTGTTTTTGTTTTTTTGAGATGGAGTCTTGCTCGGTTGCCCAGGCTGGAGTGCAGTGGCACCATCTCAGATCACTGTAGCCTCCACCTCCTGGGTTTAAGTGATTTTCCTGCCAAGTAGCTGGAACTACAGGTATGCACTACCATGCCCAGCGAAGTTTTGTATTTTTAGTGGAGACAGGGTTTCACCATGTTGGCCAGGCTGATCTCGAACTCCTGAGCTCAGGCAATCCATTGGCCTTGGCCTCCCAAAGTGCTGGGATTACAGGTGTGAGCCGCTGCACTGAGCCTGATTGTTATAGTAGGTAGTCAGGCAGACATGAGCAGGGCAGGAGAGGGTTCCCCCCACTCCCCAAACCAGAAATGTCAGGTCCCCATTAGGTGATGGTGAGGCAGTTGTTAAACTGTCGCTCTAAAATAAGAATTGGTCGCAGCTGCCACCAGGGAATGGCAGTCTCCCAGTATGTAGAAAAACCTGAAACTGGTGATCAATTTTCCAATAAGATCTCAGGAGTTGGACTAGAGGTCTCACACATGTGCATTACGAGGCAAAGTGGTGGAGTTTCACTGGTTTATTTCCTTACAGAAACACTAAGTGAGCATGTGTACAACTCTGGTAAACACACTGCCCATGCTCCCCTCCCAATCACTGGTAGGCTGCTGAGCATGCAGGACAGCCCACCCCAAGGGAAGAATCAGGGGAGGAGGTGACACAAGACTCCAGAAGCATGCCAGCATAAAAATCCCCAAGTGAAAAGGCCAAACTGTGCACTTGATCTCTCAAGCTGCCTGATCGGCCCCTCCAAATGTACTTTCCTTCCTTTCATTTCTGCTCTAAAGCTTTTTAATAAACTTTCACTCCTGCTCTAGAACTTGCCTCAGTCTATCCTTCTGCCTTATGCCCCTTGGTTGAATTCTTCCTTCTGAGGTGGCAAGAACTCCTCAGAAAGAGCCTAACTCCACGTGGGTTGCGAATCCCCTAGGGATTCACTGCTCCTAACAATCACCAGGCTCTGTTCCTTTCTGTCACCACTGACCCAGAGGAAGCACTTGCCAGGTTTGAACTCCTGGTGCTGCTCTGCCTTTAACCCTTTCCTCTCACAGGGCCTTTCCTTCCTTCCTCCCTTTTCCTTCCTTCCTCCCTTTCCCTCCCTCCTTCCCTCCCTCCCTCCCTCCCTCCCTCCCTTCCTTCCCGCCCTCCCTCCCTCCCCCTTCCCTCCCTCCCTCCCTCCCTCCCTCCCTCCCTCCCTCCCTCCCTCCTTCCTTCCTTCCTTCCTTCCTTCCTTCCTTCCTTCCTTCCTTCCTTCCTTCCTTCCTTCCTTCCCTCCCGCCCTCCCTCCCTGCTTTCTTGCTTTTCTTTTCTTTCTGATGGAGTCTCACTCTGTTACCCAGGCTAGAGTGCAGTGGTGCGATCTCGGCTCACTGCAACCTCTGCCTCCTGGTTCAAGCAATTCTTGTGCCTCAGCCTCCGCAGTAGCTGGTATTATGGGCACACACTACTATGCCTGCACTAATTTTGGTATTTTTAGTAGGGATGGGGTTTCACCATGTTGGCCAGGCTGGTCTTGAACTCCTCACCTCAAGTGATCCACCAACTTTGGCCTCCCAAAGTGCTGGAATTACAGGTGTGAGCCACTGCGTCCAGCCTCACAGGGCCTTTCTTAGTGCTGGTTTCCCTCAATTTCCACCTTCTCCATCTTGCTTCTAGTTGAGCTCTTCTGTGACAATGCTGCTGCCACCTCAGGTAACCTGAGTGGCAGAAGGAGGAAAGCAATTCCATTTTCAGTGAGCTGAGTAAGGCAGTCTTCCTTAGCCACATGTGGAGAATTGTTCTCATTATGACGATTTGAATGCCATAAATCTTTGTGCTTCGCCGGTGACATAGAGTAAAGCCTCATTAATTAAAGCCTCACTGATTCAGAATTTAAGATAATTTGTTCATAGGCCAAGCTGAAATTTACATTTGTACTGTCCATGAAAAAAAGGTTCATTAAATAAATCAATAAAGTAAGGAAGATTGCAGGAAGCCTGTTTAATCTAATTAAGAAAACAAACTATTTTCAAGCGCTTTGTAATACCATCGACCTATAAACAATGTGCTCCTTACAAATGACTTTTATGGGTTCATTACAGCATTTTGAGGAAGATTCCTGTTTGGCACCTTTTTAATTGAATGATCACTTCAAGGAAATGTATTTAATCAAAGATAATGAAACTGCTTTTTAAAATAATCGGTGGTTTCAGTCTTTCCTGTAAGTGGACATATCAATAAAGCGTTGGTCAAGAGAGAGGCAGACCTGGGACTCTGACTGGCATTTGCCTCTTGGCTTTCTGACTGTGAACTTGGACAAGTCATTTCCTTCTATAAGCTATGATTTCACCTTCTCCAAGGGATTCTGAGAGGATTCAATAAAAGAACGTACGTAAGGTATTTTTCATTGTCTTAGACGTACAGTAATAAGCAACAAAAAAGAAGCTGTTTTGTCTTAACCCATATAACAACCTGAGACAATTGTTACTGTTCTCATTTTCCACAAGAAGAAACATGGGCTCAGAAACATGGTCTCATTTCTCCAGGTAGTAAGTGGAGGAACTGGGATGCAAACTGACACCATGCCTACCTCTTAGCCTCAGCTCTCTGAGTCATGTCCTGTTTGATAGCTATCAGTGGGGTAACCTGTGTCTCATATACACCCTGGAGACACTGGTGCTTCCTGCTGCATAGGCTAGCTCTATTATGTTAAAAATCTGACTTTTTTTTTTTTTTAAAGAGATAGGGTCTCGCTCTGTCACCTAGGCTGGAGTAAGTGCAAGAGGTACTATCATAGCTCACTGTATCCTCAAATTCCTGGGCTCAAGTGATCCTCCTGCCTCAGCCTCCAGAGTAGCTGGGACTACAGATGCATACCACCATGCCCAGTTAATATTTAGAATGTTTTTTTTTTCTTTTTGAGATGGAGTCTCACTCTGTTGCCCAGGCTGGAGTATGGAGTACAGTGAAATGATCTCGGCTCACTGCAACCTCTGCCTCCCAGGTTCAAGTAATTCTCATGCCACAGCCTCCTGAGTGGACTCCGGACTACAGGTGCATGCCACCACACCTGGATAATTTTTGTATTTATAGTAGAGACAGGGTTTCACCACTGTTGGCCAAGCTGGTCTTGAATTCCTGGGCTCAAGTAATCAGCCCACCTTGGCCTCCCAAAGTGTTAGAATTAACAGGTGTGAGCCACTGCGCCTGCCCATGGAAAAAATTTTTTAGAGACAGGGATCTCACTATGTTACCAGGACTGGTTTTCAACTCTTGGCTTCAGGTGATCATCCTTCCTCAGCCTCCCAAAGCACTGGAGTTATAGGTGTGAGCCACTGCACTCTGCCAGCCATGATTTTGTGGCTGTTTTTCTTCCTTTTAGTGAAGGAGAAACAATGAAATCCCTTTTCAGATGCACTTATTTTATTTTCAAATTTTAGAGCAGGATTAACTTGGCAGTGAGAGGAAGGACAAAATTAAGGGTATCTGAAATGGGGCTTTTGAGAGATGTAGAATATTTCTGATAGCTCAGAGAAGGGAGGGGAAAGAAAACAAACCACTTGGTCCTGAAGGCACCAGGCAGACCTCAGCCACATGCAAATCACTCAGAGGAGACCAAGAGCTGCTGCTTTTAATACTGAAGCCAGAGCTTCCAAAGTGATGGAAATCTATTGTTGACAAGAGGGAAGAAATATGGATTAAGCCTATAACTGTGTTTAGAGCATCAGGGGATGAATTAGCGTAATTGGAATATTAGTCTCAGTTACAGAGAGTAATCACTACAGGCTGCCTCTGTTTTCGTTAGAAATTTAATTAAGTTTATCAATGTTTGGCTTCTCCGGCCTTCATTTTCCAGATTCTCTCTGGACAACCCTATTGTTAAAGGGGAATTTTCTTTCATTTTATATTGTTTCTTAGGAGGGGAGCTGGGCTGGGATCTGAGCCGAGAATTGGGGATGGGAATGGGGTTGGAAAGAGAGGAGGGTGATCCTTAGAGGGGCTGGCCCTTCTTGGGGAACTCAGCTGACAGGCATCCATGGTGAAGGCTAAGGGCTTGGCTCTCACAGGTCCTGCTGGGGGCTCACCACCATTAAACAGATTTTAAAAGGGAACAGTCTAAGTCCGGGAAGCAGCATTTTCTAAATCTACTTGACAAAATGCCAAAACATTTCTTTAGATGCCTCCAGTAAGAACACAGAAATGGCTCTCCATGATTCTGCAATTTAGACTTTGACAAGCAAATTTCCTCTAGGAAGATAGGTGATTTTATCTAATCACACGATGTCTGTGGCCACAATTTATAGGAAGAATTGTGTGCACAATGCAAATGCTTCTAAGAAGAATGTAGTTTTTCAGTTCAGCAGAAAGTGTGCCTTCCTTCTTCCTCCTCTGTTTTCTTCCTATTCTTCTCCTCCTCTCTCTAGCTTTCCCTCTTCTTCATCTCCTCCTCCTCCTCCACCTTTTGCAATGAGTTTAGGTCTCTAATACATACATTTCTTTCTGCTTGTTCTTCTCTTCTCCCAACCCCAGACACCTCAAAAATTTTACTTAAAAAACTGTTCAAATCTATGGATTGTTATTTTGGTATTTTTGTTTCATTTTTTCTACATGTGTATGTATTTATATATAAGACTGTGTATATTTGTTTTTGCAGAATTATTTTAAATTTGAAAACATCATTATTATATTGTACTCGTAAACATTTTCATATGTGAAAAGTCTTGTTTTGACATGAGTTTTGTCATAAATGATTCTGAACATGAAGTGCAAGGACCCTTTCTGTAGAGGAAGAATACTTTGAATAGGTTCTTTTGGGAACCAGGGAGAAAGAGGCAACATAAGAGTATTAATTGCTGATGATAATTTGTAACAAATTGATCTAACAACATCTCCATTCCTACACCAAAAAAGTCTTTTCTCCCACCCCAAAGAAAAAAACCCAAGGCTTTTTCAATATCTTCATTTCTTCTTGCAAATACATATACATATATTTTGGCTAACTGGTTTGTTTTATCCTTTTTATTCTGTTCCATGTACACTTGTAAAATGCACTGTGTTCCATATTCAGGTATTAAGCATAATTCTCAGCTTTATTTGAAGGGCAATGTGACAATGGTTAAGCCATTTAATCTCTCTGGTCATTAGCTTTCCCTACTGAAAAATGGGGACAGGGTTAAGGATCTTTTGGGACCTTTAAATAAATCAAATTTAGTTATAATTTACATATAATAAAATGGATTGATTTAGTATGGAGTTCAGTGAATTTTGGCAACTGTATATATCCATGTAACCTCCACTCAAATCAATTCAGAACACCTCTATTATCCCCAAAATAACACCTACGGCCACTTTGGAGCTAATTCCCATGATGCAATCTTGGCCCTAGGCAAACTCTGATTTGCTTTAGCATATTTGAGAATCTCATACAGTATATACTCTTTTGTGTTTGTTTCTTTTGCTCAGCATAATGCGTTTGAAATTTTCCTTGTTGTTGCACATAGCAATGGCTATTCTTTTTTATTTTTAGTGTTCCACTATACAGAATTGGAATGGACTTCCCATTGTATGGCTTTTGTGCTATTCTTGCTACATATTTTTCTGCTACATATATTGTAAACTACACAGCATAATGTTGTAATGTTTGCTTTTAAATTATATTGTAAAAATATTTTTAAAATGAAAAAGTAATTTTTAAATTTACCCTTACATTTACCATCTGCAATGTTATTCATTCCTTTGAGGAGAGTCAAGTTTCCATTTGGTACTATTTTCCATAACCAGAGAACTTTCACATTTCTCATAATGCAGGTCTGTAGATGGCAACACTTCTCAGCTTTCAGTTGTTTGAAAAAAAAATTTTTTTTTTGAAATATATTTTTATTGGACATAGTAAATTTATAGTTTTGTTTGTTTTTGTTCTTTAGCACTTTAAAGATATAATTCAGTTTCTTTTGTCTTACCTTTTCCTTAACAGAAACTCAATATATAATTCTTATTTTAGTTTCCTTTTATTTAATGTTTCTTCCTCTGATTTTAGGATTTTTCTTTTTACTGGTTTTAGCTACTTAGTATGGTTTGTGTACTTCTATAGGTTTCTTTATGTTTATCTTGTTCAAGGTTCGTTGAACTTCTTGAAAATTTTTTTTATCAAATATAGTTTTTCTCAACTGTGGAAAATGTTTAGACCTTTACCTTTTTCCCCCATTCCCCCTATATCTTCTCTCCTTCTTGGAGATGTTTACATGTATGTTAGAATTAATATTGTCCTAGAAATCATAGAGTCTCTGCTTTTTTTCTTGTTATTGTTGTCAATTTTTCTCCTGTTAATGTGGTTTGACACTATGTCACCCCCCAAATCTCATCTCAAATTGTAATCCTCATGTCTGGTGGGGGGTGATTGGATCCTGGGAGCAGTTTCCCCTATGCTGTTCTTTTGGTAGTGAGTGAGTTCTCATGAGTTCTGATTGTCTAAAAGTGTTTGGCAGTCCCACCCCTCTTCCTCCTGCTGCCATGTAAGATGTGCCTTGCTTCCCCTTTACCTTCTGCATGATTTTAAGTTTCCTGAGGCCTTCCCAGCCATGTGGAACTATGAGTAAATTAAATATTATTTTTATAAATTACCCAGTCTCTTTATAGCGGTGTGAAAATGGACTAATACATTTGTCAGTTTTAGTTTTTGTTGCTGTGGACTTAGATTTACTGATTGTTTCATCAGCAGTGTTTAACTTGTATATCTCATTTAATTTTTTTTAAATTCAGACATTGTAATTTTCAGTTTTAGAAGTTTGAATTTTGGACTTCTAAAGCTAAAAAATGCCTTTGAAATTAAAAAAAATAATAGAATATAGGCAGTGCAGGGATTCCTGAATCTGTGAGTAGAGTGGTGCATAGGCTGGATACAGTCTGTCCTGGTAGAATCCAGTTGAGGGTACCACATTGCATTGAGTTGATTTTTTTTTTGTTTGTTTCCCTAGCACTTTGCACAGAGCCTGGCAATAGTAAGAATACAATGGATATTGGGAGGCTGAGGCAGGCAGATCATGAGATCAGAAGTTCAAGACCAGCCTGATCAACATGGTGAAACCCTGTCTCTCCTAAAAATACAAAAATTAGTCGGACATAGTGGTATACACCTGTAATCCAGCTATGCAAGAGGCTGAGGCAGGAAATAGCTTAAACCCAGGAGGTGGAGGTTGCAGTGGGCCAAGATTGCACCACTGCACTCCAGCCTGGGTGACGAAGCGAGACTTCTGTCTCAAAAACAAAACAAAACAAAAAGAATACAATGGATGATTAGAAGCATTTCATGTTCTCCTCATCCATTTTGAGAAGACTCAAAATCCTGTGTAGACAATAACACTTTAAGTATATTATCCAAGAGAGAACATGAGAGTTCAATGGAAAATAAACAGAAAACACCAAAAACTAGGAAGGAGAAGGAAGAGAAGGAGTCTACTTGACTGGGATTGTCCAGGAGCGTCGAGTGACTCTCCAACATGGGGAGAGTATGAAGCGAGAGTCTACAGTCTACTTTACCACTGGGAAATTGTCCAATCCAGGCTATAGGAGAGTACCTTAACCCCTCCAAGCTCTAAATCTAACTTAGGGAATTACTTGGAGATTGTGAGAAAAACCTGCTCCAGGGAGGAGCTCGCCCTGGGTCCCATACATCCCCTTACTGAAACCTAAGTGGCTACAACAAAATGCCATTTTTTAATCTTAGCTTTTAATAGAGTCTAAACTGTTCTGGAACCCAACAAGGTTGGTCCTACACATTAAGGAAACTTGAGCTGTTGCTTACAGGACTGGGGCATAAGCAGTAGGTGGACTCCTACTTCCAGGAAAGAGAACTGAATGTGTCATGGACTGTAGCCAGCAATGGTGGTGCTGGGAAGCAGGTGCTACCCCTAGGACTTGAGCAGGATATGATAACTACAGAGGCTAGGTCCAGAGCTGGGCAGAAGCTCCTATGGCTCAGGGCTGAGTTGCAGGTTAGGTGTGAACTACTGGATCAGACAGATTAGCCAGGTCTGCTAATTAACAATCTGATGACATACCTCAAGAAACTAAAAAAGCAAGAACAAACCAAGCCCTAAATTAGCAAAAGGGAAGAAATAACAAAGATTGGAGCAGAACTAAATAACATAAAAACAAAGAAAAAATACGAAGGATTAATGAAAAAAGGTCGACTATTTGAAAAGGTAAACAAAATTGTTAAAACTACTAGCTGGACTAACCAAGAAGAGCAAGACCTAAATGAATAAAATCAGAAATGAAAAATGAGACATTATAACTGATACCGCAGAAATACAAAAGATCATCAGAGACTATTATGAATAATTATATGCTCACAAACTGGAAAACCTAGAGGAAATAGATAAATTCCTGGAAAGGTACAACCTACCAAGATTGAACCAGGAAAAAAATAGAACTCCTGAACAGATCAATAACAAGTAGCAAGATTGAATTGATAATTTAAAAATGAAAATGAAAATCCAAAGACCAGTTAAATTTACAACAGGATTGTACCATACACACAAATAATTGGTAGCAATACTCCTGAAACTATTCCTAAAAATTGAGAAATTTGTGTATATGGTACAATCCTGTTGTACCATACAGACAAAGAACTGGTACCAATACTCTTGAAACTATTCCCAAAAATTGAGGAAGAAGGAAAATTTCCTAACTCATTCCACAAGGCCAGTATCATCCTTGTACCAAAGCCAGACAAGAGCAGTGAAAAAGAAACCTACATACTAATATCCCTCATGAACAAAGACACAAAAATTTTCAACAAAATACTAGCAAACAACCCAACAGTGCATAAAAGCAATAATACACCACAATCAAGTGGGTTTTATACCAGGGATACAAGAATGGTTCAACATATACAAATTAATAAATGTGATATATTGTATAAACAGAATAAAGGACAAAACCATATGATTATCTCAATAGATGCAAAAAAAGAGCATTTGATAAGATTCAACATCTCTTCATGATAAAAACTCTCAACAGACTAGATATAGAAAGAGCATATCTCAAAACAATAAAGGTTATTTATGATAAACCCACAGTTAACATCATACTGAGTGGGGAAAAGTTGATAGCATTTTCTCTGTTAACAGCAGCAAGATAAGAATGCCCACTCTCATCACTCCTACTCAATGTAGCACTGGAAGTTCTAGCCAAGAAACTAGAACTTTAATAAAAGTTCTAGTCAAGAAAAGGAAATAAAAAGCATTCAAATTGGAAAAGAGGAAGTAAACTTTGCTGATGAGCTGAGGACATGATCTTATATCTAGATAAACCTAAAGACTCCATAAAAAAAAAAAGCTCTCTTAGATTGATAAATTAATTCAATGAAGTTTCAGGATACGAAATCAACAAATAAAATTCAGTGGTATTTCTATGTGCTAATAAGTCTTGCTAAAAAAGAAATCAAGAAACAACCCATTTACTGTAGCTACAAAAGTGTCTAAAATAAATTTAACCAAGAAGATAAAATACTTCTACAAAACACTACAAAATACTGAAGAAAAATATTGAAGATGACACAAACAAATGGAAGACCATCTCATGATTGCAGATTGAAAGAATTAATATCATCAAAATAACTTTACTGCCCAAAGCAACCTACAGATTCAATGCAATCTAAATTAAAATACCAGTCATCTTTCACAGAATTAGAAAAGACAATCTTAAAATTCATATGGAACCAAAAAAAAAAAAAAAAAGAAAAAAAGCATGAGTAGTCAAAGCAATCTTGAACAAAAAGAACAAAGCTGATGACATCATGTTACCTGATTTCAAATTACATCACAAGGATATAGTAACCAAAACAGCATGGTATGGGTAGAAAAACAGACACATAAATCAGTAGAACAGTTGTTCCATTTGGCTGTAAATATGTGCTTTGTTGCTGTTCCATTTTCTGGATTCAATTTCTAGGGAATCCATAAATAAAGCACGTATTTACAGCCAACTAATCTTTGGCAGAACCAACAAGAACTTACGCTGTGGGAAGGACACCCTCTTCATTTAATAGAGCTGGGAAAATTGGATTGCCATATGCAGAGGAATGAAAGGACTCTTATCTCCCACCATGTACAAAAATCAGCTCAGTATGCATTAAAAACTTAAATGTAAGTCCAAAAGTTTAAAAATAATAGAAGAAAACCTAGGGAAAACTCTTCTGGGCATTGGCCTAGGCAAAAAATTATGACTAAGACCTCAAAAGAAAAAGTAACAAAAAGAAAAATAATAAAACAGGATTTAATTTAACTAAAAGTCTTTACACAGCAAGATAAATAATCAACAGAGTGAAGAGATGACCTGCTAAATGGGACAGAAGGTTTGCAAGCCATTTATTGGTCAGATGACTAATATCCAGAATATGGAAGAAAGTCATACTACTCAACAACAACAACAAACCCAAATAATTCCATTAAAAAGTGGGCAAAGTCCATGGATAGACATTTTTCAAAAGTGGACAGGAAGAAGGTCAACAATGTATGAATAAATGCAAATCAAAGCCACAATGAGATATCATCTTACACTAGTCAGAATGGCTATTAATAAAAGACAATAAATAACAGATGTTGGTGAGAATGTAGAAAAAAATGGAACTCATACACACTTGATGGGAATATAAATCAGTACAGCTTCTATTGAAAACAGTATGGAGATTTTTCAAAGAATTAAAAATGGAAATACCATATGGTCCAGCAATTCTACTATTGGGTATCTACGAAAAAGTAAAGTAATCATTATATTAAGAAGATAAATTCACTCATGCATGTGTTCATTGCAGTACTATTCACAGTAGTAAAGATACAGAATCAACCTAAGTGTCAATCAACAGATGAATGGGGCCAAGCATGGTGGCACAAGATTGTAATCCCAGCACTTTGTGAAGTCAATGCAGGTGGATCACTTGAGGTCAGGAGTTCAAGACCAGCCTGGCCATCATGGTGAAACCTTGTCTCTACTGAAAAAAACACAAAAATTAGCCAGGTGTGGCACACGCCTGTAGTCCCAGCTACTAGGGAAGCTGAGGTAGGAGAATTATGTGAATCCAGGAGGCGGAGGCTGCAGTGAGCCAAGATCCTGCCACTGCACTCCAGCCTGGGCAACAAAGTGAGACTGTCTCAACAACAACAAGAAAAAAATCAACAAAACACCAGACGCATGGATAAAGAGAATATGGCATACATATACAATAGAAGAAAATTCAGCCATTGAACAAATAAAATTTTGTCTTTTATAGAAGCAACATGGCTGGAACTGGAGATCATTATCTTAAGTGAAACAAACTAGGAACAGAAAGACAAATAACTGCATATTCTCACTCATAAGTAGGTGCTAATAAATGTACTTTTGTGAACATAGAGAGTTGAATGATAGGTAATGAAGACTCAGGAGGGCAAGGGAATAGGACAGGGAGGTTGATAAGAAATTGGTTAATGGGTGCAAAATATTTTGTTTGTGTGATGAATACGCTAAAAGCCCTGACTTGGCCACTGTGCACTCTAGGCATGTAACAACATTGTACAGATACCCCCATAAATTCATGCAAATAAAAAGGAAAGAAAGGCAGTTTTCTTTTAAAAAAATTCACTTTATTGAAATATAATTATGTACAATAAACTGCATCTATTTTAAATATACAATTAAATATGTTATTTTTTATTCTAATTCATGTCTTTCTATTCTTAATCACATTTCTAATAACTATTTTAAAGTTCTTTTATGTTAATTTCATTACCATTCACTGTTACTTCTAGGATGTTTCTATTGATATGATTTTGCTCCAGCTATGGGTCAAAATTTCCTGCATTTTTTGCATGTATAGTAATTTTTGATTGGATTTTGGATAATTTTATGTTGTTGAGTATCTGAAATTCTTTTGTCTTCCTTTAAATGACTTGAGTTTGTTTTGATAGTCAGGTAAGTCATTTGTATATGATTTGATTTTTTTTTAAAAATACTCATCTGTAAGTTTATTAAGGGCTGAAGTATAGTATTTGCTCTATGGCTAGTTTAACCTTACTACTAAAGCCTTATTGAGTATCTTCACTGAACTCCCTGGGTGTTAATGAGATCTTTTTTTTTCTGACTGGTGAGAACATGAATGATATAATACTTCTTTTTCCTGCCTTATAGAATTTCTGTCCATATATGCATAGCTTAGTATTTAGCACCAATCTTACAAGATTTTCCTAGATAATTTTCTGGGTCTCATTTTTTGCATAACTCCCTCCTTGTCGCTATCATGTATGACAAATTTCAGCTGCCTCAGTTTCCCTGAACTCCCATCTCCATCTTCTCCCCTTCTTGAGACTTCTGTGCTCTGTCTGCATTCCTCTTCTCTGAGAAACAGACTAGAAAGTGCCATTAGAGAGAAAGTGGGGTAATTATAGGACTCACCTCATGTGTTCTCTTTTCTCAGGGATCACCATTCTGCGCTGCCTGTTGTTCAATGTCTGAAAACTCTTGCTTTTTATATTTTGGCCAGTTTTCTAGTTTACAAAAGACAGTGTCTAGTAATAGTTATTCCATCATGATCAGAAGCAGAAACTTTCCTAATCCTTTGTAATCTCTCAATTCCACCACTTCCAGATGTAATAATTTATTATTAGTCTTCGTATCCTGCAGAACCTTATTTTTTGTTCATTTTGACAAAAAACATAAGCAAACATGAACAAAAAGTCCCAAATATAGAATCAAGCTTCTAGAATGAAGAAACACGTGGTAGCTTTTGATGTTCCCAGCATCTTTTCCTCCCAGTTCTTTTTTTTCTGACCTGTGTATACTCTTTTCTATATTTCTTTATGAATATTCATATCTAAATTTGTATCTATATTTGTTTTTCTACCTGTATTTCTATATGTACATTTTGTTCTTGTTTATGTGTATATCAGTTTGAACCTGCACTTTTACCGGTCTCCCTTTTCATATATGTTAATATGAGATGTAGAAAGGCATTATAGTCTATGATTTAAGAGCAAAGACACAGGAGTCAGACTCCTTGAATTTGAATCTTACTCTACAAAATGTTGCCTCTCTCTGGGCAAGTTATCTGATATGGCTTTGTGTCCCCATCCAAATCTCATGTTGAATTGTAATTCTCATAATCTCCACAATCTCCACGTGTCAAGGGAGAGACCCAGTGGAGGTAATTGAATCATAGGGATGGTTTCCTCCATGCTGTAAAGATTAGATAATATTTTAGTCCATTTTCCATGCTATTCTTGTGATAATGAGTGAGTTCTAATGAGATCTGGTGGTTTTATAAATATTTGGTAGTTCCTCCTGTTTACACCCTCCTTCCTGCCACCTTGTGAAGAAGGTGCCTTGCTTCTCATTTGCCTTCTGCTAAGTTTCCTGAGGCTTCCCCAGCCATGCTGAACTGTGAGTCAATTAAACCTCGTTCCTTTATAAATTACCCAGTCTAGGGCAGTTCTTTATATCAGTCTGAAAATGGACTAAAACATTATCTAGTCTTTACATGCCTAAGTTTTTCCACCTGTAAAATGGGGATAATATTAGCATCTACAAGTTTGTAGCAAAGAGTAAAAGAGTTAATATATGTGAAGCACACAGAATCTGGTATATGGTAAGTGCTATATAAACTGTAAATGTTATTAGCTCTATCTGGTTTTGGAGAAAGGTCTTACAGAGTCCCTGGGCTAAGCTACTAGCATTTTTTTTTTTGAACCTGCACCACTTGAGCTTGCTTTTAGAAACATTTGGAGGTAAATTTGCTTACTTGGAAAAAATGAAAATTTCTATTCAGATCAAGTCATATCTTCTCTGGAGTAGTTTTTCTAGGTAAACAGCCTGGTGCCCAAGAAGAATCATGCCCGAGGGCATGTAGAATACCTGATAGTGATTCTATAGAGCTTAGGGCTTAGGGCTTTGTGTTTCTGAGGCCCTTTTATTTACAGTCCTATGTGGTGGAATTCATGGCATAACTCAGGAATCAGTTGCCTCTTCCTGAAGCCTCTTTTCTTCCTCCACACCAAGCTTACCATTCAGCCACTGCAATTTCAGTGTGTGCCTTACGCCGTCCTCCCCAAGGCCTCTCTATTACAACTTGCTTATGCAAAGCAATTTATCTCCTTTCCTCCTCCTATTTACTCATTTACATGTCCTCCCTGACCACATTCCTCATCTAAAAGGCTTCTTTAATGTAAAGTGCCACCTTCCTTTTAGCTCAGTGAGGAATGATTAATAAATAGGTGTTAAAAATTTCATTAGTACACCTATTTCAGAAATGATGAAATTATTAGGAATAACACTTCCTGAAGGAAGAAATAACATAATCAGGGTCATACAGATACTATTATAGGTTGCAGAACAGGACTTGTATTTCAGCTTGCTTGTCTCCAGATCTGAGTGTTTTTCCCCCACATTACACTGTTCCTATGGTTTCACTGGGCCTGGAGGAATCCAGTAATTTAGGAGAATCCAAAGAAGTTGACGTGTGTGTGTGTGTGTGTGTGTGTGTGTGTGTGTGTGAACTTTCTTCCCACCACCTGCCTCATGTAGAAGTCACATTTGCAGAATCACATTTTCTTTGTTTCTTCTGGTTCCTATAAAGAGAGGAAGCTAGAGTTGTTATATTTCTCTGTCCTTGAGTCATCAGTGTGAGTGCCCAAGGCAATGGAAATTCTGTTTCTCCTTATTAAGGCTGCTGGACATCAGGTAAGTGGCTATTTTCTTCTAGTTTCTTAATTTTGGTGCTTGTACTCCCATGATACTTTTCTCTTAGGTTGAACCTTATAGAAGAAAATAAAGGGACGGGAAAAAATGTTAGAATTTTTTCAATTCATGGCCTGCAGATATTTAGAATCTTGCATACTTTTTCCAGGTTACACTGAAGACTTAAAATATGGCCCATTTTCTTCTCTATGATGTGGGTTGAGCATATGTGTGTTGGAATCATGCTTTTTTTTAATGCAGAAATCAATCCCTTCTGTGCTTTTTCTGAGGGTTATAGCGTTTTGCTTTATGCGGTCACAATAAACTATAGAAAGGTGACTGCTGAGCCCTGACAGGTTCACTGTTGCTTTCAAATCCTGTAAATGACATCGCTTATTGTATGGGGTTTGTAAATGTAGACAATTAAATAATAGCAAACATTCTCCTATTTTAAAATTAGAGTCCATGATTGACTGTCTTGTGTCTGACTTTGGCCCTGCTGAGGACCAGAGAGGGAACTAATGTGAATTGCATTTACTGTTTGTCAGATACAGTAAGCTGGTCTTGGTTGAAAAGGTAAAAGTGTGTGTCTATTTTATAGTAAATGCTTTACTGTAAGCAGATATTAAAAGATGACACTGTTGATCGATCTCACTGGTTTTCTAGCAGTAGGACATATACATCATTGGAATTCATCTTGTTAATGTTAGGGTCTGAGTGTGACACCTTACTTTATCATCACACCTTAAAAAACTAATACATATTCACAAATATGCGACATTGCTTAGCATTTGTCATTAAAGCAAAGATGCCTGGCAGCGGCTACATACCCCAATGCATTGTCTAAATTAATCCATTGAGGGATATTGAATCACTTAATCACAACACAGACTTGTTGCCTTGGTAGGCACGCTCTCCTTTCATTAGATTTAATATATTTCTCATTATACAAATCTGCCGCTGTGACAATAAGTCTTGCTCACAAATCAGTTTGCCCTTTTGCTTTGCAGATGCAGAGAACTTTCGTCAAACAAGACATAAATGGGGCCTGTTAGACAGGAGGTCAGAGCAGTCGCCATCAGATATTAATATCTATTCATTAAGATGATTTTTAATATCATATTTTAATGGGCAGAGGTAAAACAATTATGATTCTAACTTCTTGCTTGCATTGTAAACAAGAAAAAGGAAATGTAGTTACAAGGAATACTTGGAATTTCTCAGATAAATCACAAAACTTCTTCCCCTCTGAATGCAAACCAAATGCATGGGGACTTCACTAGGACATGTGGTCTTTCAGGTTACTGCTGATTTGAGTCTAGCTGATTTAAAAACCAAGGCATAAAAAACACTATGTATGTAAAGATATGCAGAGTGTTTGGAAATAAATTAAAAATTAATATTAACCAATGGAGCTAAAATTATAACTATTGATTTCAGAAAAATATCTACCTGTTTTCTTTTTTGCTTCCTATGGTAGGATAGTGCTTGGTAGAACAGAAAGTTTGAATAGCATTTTTGTAAGTCAAATTCTAATTTGTTGGACATTTAATATATATCCTGGCACATTATTTACCTCTTTTTTTATTTTCTTGATCATATTCTCCAAAGGATTTTCTCTGTTATTGATCTTTTCAGAGAACATGTTTCTTTCCCATTGATCATTTCAATTGTTTTCATGTTGTTATTATATTATTTCATTAATGTCTGTTTTTATCTTCATTTATCTTTCTTCCTCTCCTTTCTTTGGACATGATTCTTTTATTAGCTTTTGTGAGTTGAAGGTTTATTTATTTGTTTTCACTAGATTTCAGATGCACAGAAGTGAATTAGTCTTACTTTTTGGTTCATGACATACCATCAGCTCACATTTCCTTGTTGATGACTTATTTAATGTAAAAAGAACATAAAAAACTACCATTCAAAACAAAATGTAGGACTGTGACAATATCTTCATTTAACCATATGGACTCCTACCCTATTTCTCTTTCTCTTTCTCCCTCTTGCTCTTGACATAAACATTATCTTGAATTCCAGATTTATCTTTCCTTTTTATATAGTTTTATAGCATCTATATGTAAACCTAAAATTATATATTTTAATTTTAGTAGTTTTATACTTTATGAGAAGTGTATCATGTTGTATGTAATCTTTTGGGACTTTTTTTTTCCTGCTTCATGTAAGAATACATGTCTACAATGGTCTGGATATGGTGCTTTGTATATGTCAATCAAATCATGTGTATTAATACTATCATTTAAACCTTTTCTACTTTTTGGCAACTTTTTTCTTCTTACTCTATCACCTACGAAGAGAGGTGTGTTAACATCTCCCACTCAGATTATGGATTTGTCTACTTAATTTTTTTGCTTTATGTGTTTTTAGGTTATAATTTCATATGAACAAAAATTTAGAATTCTCAACTTTTTCCAAGGTAAAATGGATCATGTACCATTAAGAAATATCTCTTTTTTATCTCTGGTGATTTTTTTGTCATAAAATCTACATTGTTTGACATCCATATAGCAATATTAACTAAAAAAAGACTCAAACCATGATTTTTAAAAAGTCAAAAGACATAAACATTTTATAAATAAAGCAAGGCAAATAGCATTTAAAAATATGAAAAGATTTTAACCTCGTTCATAAGAATAATGGAAATAGAAATTCCGCGGAGATACCACTTCTCATCTAAGATACTTTAAACAGTTCAAACACTTACAAAACAGTGTGTTGACAAGACTGTGGAGAAACAGGTTCTCCTACATGGCAGGCGATAATCTCAAAAGGTACAGTACAGCTCCCATGGTGAGGATTTAGCAATATCTAACAACATTGCATATGTATTTATTCTTTGATCCATGGGTCTACTAATCTATACTGAGAATACTCCCAAAGAAATATAGAGAAAATAAGCAGAAAGTTATTTACTGTAGCATTTTTTGTAATAGCAAAAGATTAGAAACAACACAAACCTCCATGAATATAGGGCTGTTTGAATAAACTCTATTGTATTCCTGAAGCAGAGTGCTATGCAGTTGTTAAAATGGAAATGAAGAGGATTTCATTAACTCATGGATAGTGATTTCTAGGATATATATAATATAATATAAATATATAAAATATAAATTAACAATATATTAATTTATAAATATATTTATATAATCATATATAATACACAATTATGTGTATATTATATAATCATATAAATATATTTCTATTAATATATGTTTATAAAATATAATGGATATATATTACAATTTTAAAATAAATTAATTTAGAAATATTAATAATATAAATATATAGAAATGTATGTTATATAATATAATATAAATATTCATATAAATATAAATATATATAAAATATTTATTTTGCATACATATGTATATATATTTTTTCTTTCTTTCTTTTTATTTTGTTTTGATTTTTGGGAGATGAAGTCTGCCTCTGTTGCCTGGGATGGAGTATAGTGGTGAGGTCATAGCTCACTGCAGCCTTGAACTTTTGGGCTCAAGCAATCCTTCAACTTCAGCCTTCCAGGTAGCTGGGACTACAGTTGTGCACCACCAAACCTGGCTAATTTTTAAAATTTTTTCATTGAAATTAGATATCAATATGTTGCCCAAGCTGAACTCAAACTCCTGGGCTCAAGTGATCCTCCTCCTTGGACTTCCCAAAGTGCTGGGATTAAGGTACGAGCCACCATGCTCGGATGAAGATTTATTATTATTAAAGGAGGGGAGCAAGTCACAGAGCAGAGCATATGTTATGGTGCTTTTTGTGTAATAAAGGAGGGGAAATATGAATACATATATAGATTTAGTCTTTTCCCCCCAAAAGAAACATAGCAAGAATAAATTAGCAACTAATGAAATGATTATCAATAAGGAGTTGGAGGGATGTAGTACGGGGCTGAAAATGGGCTGAGACTTCCCTGAGAATCAGTTTTGACTTTTGAACCATCTGTATTTTATATATTCAAAAACTTAACTAAAACTGAACACAAACAGAAGAAACAAATCTATATCAAAATGATACAGAGTAAAGAATTATTTCAAGTAACTTCTGAATTCACTGTGTATACCTTTAGTGGAGTATATTTTAAAGTAAAAAAGAACTGCCAAGAAATCTTATATTTTACCCAGGAGTTTATTGTTAGCAGTAACAATTGTAACTTGGAGGCTATTTTTCATTTTTATATTATAGGCTAAAGTAAATAAGTAATTACATTGATGTTTTTATAGGAGAATAAAATGTAAAATTAAAACCCCCTGTAAGTTGAATTCAAGTTAGAAATACCAATGTAAAATTGTATTTTAAAAACCCCACATTTCCAACCTTTGCCACCGAACATACCTGGAAACAATGACCTTTAAGTAGCAACAAGCTCACCAAATGTCTAGATTTGGGTTCTAAATGTCATTCACCATTAAAGACAACCAGGGCTCCTTGAAGAAATGGCTGATTTCACATCTGAGCTGGGAGAGAAAAACGTGGTCCCAGGACTTCTTGTGCCACCAAATAAGGAAGTGCTCAAACACTAATGAGCTTATGTCTAAGGGACACAAAAGTCAGCTTGAAGGACCTCTCACTGAGTACATTTGACATGAAGTGAACACATATACGAAGATGATTATACTTGATTATGATACATGAAATGAACAACATATCATGAGTTGATTATGAGGGAATGGGGTAGGGAAGGGGAGAGAGGAGGTTCTGACTCAGTTGCAAAGGAATGTTAGTTAATAAATGTAGAAGTTATAATAGAACTATAAAATCACCATTTTTCGATTCCCAATAAATGGTTCACTGATTCTGATGAGCCTCAGCAATTAATGCTAAAGACATTAGACAAAAGGTTGTTTGGAAGTGGGATATTCACAAATGGCTGATGTGTCACCACACAGATTAATCACTGACTGTAGTATTGCAAAGGAAGAAATGGGCTTTTACAACAGTGAGAGCTAGTGGTTATTACTGTAACCACATAAACAAAGCTACCGTCACCCATAGTGGGATGCTCTGACCATGTGAGCTTCTTGATCTTATGCAATGCATATCCCGCCCCTGTGAGATGACTTGCTAAAAATGTGTAACCTGATTCATTCAAGGGTCCAAGCATAATTTTTAAAGGCAAAATTTAATAACACCATGAGAAAACAATTAGACAAATACAGGCTACGAGATATCCTGAAAGACAATGGGTTTCAACTTTTCAAAAAGTCAATGAAAAAGTTAAAAAAGAAAGGAAGATTGAGGGACTGTTCTTTGATAATCTGATAACCAAGGCAATGCCTGAAACTTACTGGATCTTTTTTCTTTTTAAACAGCTATAAAAGACATTTTGAGTACAATTGGAGGCATTTGAAAATGGATTGGCTATTAGTCAATATTATGGAATTGGAATTATTGTTTATTTTCTGAAGTGTAATAATTGCATTGAAGCTATTCTTAGGAGATGCATGATAGAATATTTATGGGTAAAGTATCATAATGTCTGCAACTTCCAAGCCATGTGGAACTGTGAGTCCATTAAGCCTCTTTCCTTTATAAATTACCCAGTCTTGGGTGTGTCTTTATTAGCAGTGTCAGAACAGAGTAATACAAACACCTTCTCTGCTCCACCTGGACTAGCGACCTGACCAGCAAAACTGGATTGTCAACAAGTGAAACCCCTTCTTCAAAAAGAGTGATTGAATGATGACTATGGAAACCCATGGCCTCAGAAAGGTTTTCTCAAACTCTGATTTATGAGGACTTTTACTCTTGTTGTTCCTTATCCACCTGAGGAGAAATGTTTTACCATCTCCCTTTTTAAGATCTATTTGCCCTAAGATGTCTAATTTGGACTTTCCAAATCCATAATACTTCTTGGGTATAAAAAGATCTATGTTAATTCAAGGTAACCAGCATCACTATTGTCTTCCGCTTATAGTTTCTGATCTACACATAAATCTAAACATAGTTTGATGCATTTCTGCCCATTTTCTGGTATTTTTCTGGCCCAGGCAAGAATTGGGTGAGTCTTCATCTCTTGAGTCATTTATTTCCAGATAAATATGGTCCAGCTGCTAAAGTTTTCTATTTCTTCCACACTTCATATAAACCACCCAGTCACCCCGAGGGATTATGACAATAGTTGCCTACCACAGAAAATAAAGCTAGCAAATAGCTCCCTATTTCTCACACTTTTGAATGCAATTAAGAAGTGATAGTTCCTCTGAGCATGGCCAACACTCTGGGATTTGGTGGTGAATAAGCTCCAGATGCTTTGATTCCAATCTCTCGTTTCTTTCCTGCTTCCTGTCTTAATCTGGCTGTGGTTTTCTAAGGGATCTTCATATGAATTGTGCCCTTGGCAGTCAACTCTTCCCTCTTTTGCAACAAGAAAGAGGGTCAGAGGGATTTGATGTCCCCTCCTAATGAACAGTTTACTCCTCAGTATTTGTACTTTTGAATACTTCCAGAAAGTACCAGATGTCCTTTTCCTTTCCCTGGGTAAAGAGGCAGGGTGGCTATACCTGTTTCCTGTTTTTACCTTTGCCTTTTTCTATAATCATTATTGGTTCTTTGACCTTGTGAAATGCCCTCTTCTCAACTGAAAGCCTTTGTCTTCCTGATTGAATTTAAACAACTGAATGATGCATGTGGAAATCATGGCATAGCAAAACAAGATGGAAGTCATAGACTCAAAACTGAATTTTTCACTATCTTGGAAATGTAATTTCTTGGTGCTCCAATTTTCTTGTTTATAAACTGGAGTGGATGAGGCTTCCTGGTCTACTTCCCAAGGATATATTGAGGAGCCAATGTACTTGAAGTTAGACTGCTGTTTTATACTTCTTATTTTGAAATAATTGTAGATTAACAAGCAGTTGAAAGAAATATTACAGAGGTTTCCTCTATATCTTCACCCAGTTTCCTTCAATGATAATTTTTGCAGAACTAAAGTACAATATCACAACCATGAAATTGACACTGATACACATCTACTCACCTTATTCAGATTTTACCAGTTTTGCATGCATTCATTTATGCACATGTGTGTATTTGCATCTGTTTAAATTTCCCAGGGCTGCTGTGATGAAGTCCAACAAAGCGGGTAGCTTAAAACAATTGACATATACTCTCTCTAGTTCTGGAGACTAGAAGTCCAAACTCAAGGTGCTGGTGGGGCCGTGTTTTCTCCAGAGCCTCCAGGAGATGACCCTCCCTTGCCTCTTCCAGCTTCCAGGTGTTTCTTGGCTTGTGGCAACATAGCTCTGATCTCTGCCTCTGTCATCACATGACCCTCTTCTCTCTATGTGTTTTCACATCATCTTTCTTCTTTGTGTGTGTGCCCCAATTTCCCCCTTCTTATAAAAACACTGGTAATATTGGGTCAGGGCTCACACTATTCCAGTTTGGCCTCCTCTTAACTAATTACATCTGCAGCAGCCCTATTTCTAGGTAAGGCCACGTTCTAAAGTACTGTGGGTTAGAACATCAACATATCTCTTTAAGAAACACTGTTCACACAAGAAATTCTATGCACTTTTATTGCGCTTTAAATGTATGTGCCCACCTCTGCACTCAGGACATAGAACAATTCCATCACTACAAGGATCTTTTTATAGTTGCAGATACCTTCTTTCCTTTCCTTTGCCCTACTCCCACAGATCTTTGGAATACCACTTACATGTTCTCCATCTCTATGATACTGCCATTTGACAAATGTTATATAAATGGGATCATACAGACCATTTAGTAAATGTAACACCCTGCACCGTATACATATATATGGTGGTGTAGTTGGATGCAACTGGATTTTCTGCATCATCAAAGGGCAGGAAATTTAGTTTATTTTTTCCAAGTTATGTTCTTCTGAGCTTATTTTTAATTTTTTTTCTTTTTTTTAAAGACATGTCATCCAGGCTGGGATGCAGTGGTGTGACTGTAGCTTACTACATTCTTGAGCTCCTAGGCTCAAGTGTCCCTCTTGCCTCAGCCTCCTGGGTAGCTGGGATTACAAGTGTGAGCCACCATGCCTCGCTAAGTTTTTCTCTCTCTCTCTCTCTTTCTTTTTTTTTTTTTTGTAGAGATGGGGTTCTCATTATGCTGCCTCAGTTGGTCTCAAACTCCTAGCCTGAAGTGATCCTCCTGCCTCAGCCTCCCAAAATGCTGGGATAACAGGCGTGAGTTGGTTTGTACAGAACATCAGCCAGCACTTTCTTCTTCCTTACCTTCTTTGCCAAAGAAGGGTTGGAAACCATGGGAAATGTTTGCTCTCTGGTGAGTGCATTGGGCCTTTATTGCGACCCGGCTTCTCTGTGGGAGCCCCATGCTCATTGCAGCAGAAACATGAGCAGTCATAAAATTCACAAGGGCTATTAATAGAAAAATCTGCCATGTACCAGCAATTGAATCCCACAATGTTAGAGTTGTATGGGAACATGAAAGCCATTTTGTCCCTCCTCTCACCTTTAGAAAGGAAGTGATCACACAGGTACAAATAAGACACCTTCTGCTGCAGCATAGTCAGTTCTTCTCCAGACTGTACTTGGGACCTAAGAATGTTCTGAAAAGGTAGAATGCTCTTTATTTAGGTTTTTTTTTTTCCCCTAATGTTGTCCTTTCACATGACTTGCCTGTTCTGACTGTCTACCAGTGTATTTTTCCTGAATTAGGACAATTCATATGTTATCGCCTTATTTCTAGGAATTTAAATGTAATGGGCAGTCACACAATGTACTTATTCCAGACTCAGGATGTCTAAGCGTAAGCCATCAAATTTTATTTCTAAAGTGAAAGCACTAAAGCCATTTTTTTGGATGCTTCTGAATGAAGCCAAAGGTTGATCACTCACGGTAGTTCCGAATTGCCAAACCATTTTCTTACCGGAGAGTAAGTGGGACCTCTCTCAAAGTTTCTTCGTTGTCTGACACCACAGCTATTTTTGTCCCTTACAAATGTTGTAGCAATTTAGCAATCTATCGACTTGACTTTTTTCCATAAACATGCTGCCTGTTAGATGCATAATTCAAATTCACACACAAACGGTGAGATGTTTGCTTAGCAAGAGCTGTAATTTAAACGTAACCTCTGTAGAAAGCCATTCAGCAGTGCCTGTGTATAAAGTGTAATTTAGTCTGTATAAGCAATCTTCCCCACTACCGTTCTAATATGTGAGCTTGTTTGCTAAATAATCATTGTAGCGTTTTGCTCAAAGCGGTGGTTTTATGTATTTTTTCCTTGCCACTCATAAATGTTGCCAAGGTAAATGAGAGTTCTTTGGAAACTGTTACTGTCATGTAGTTTTCATTTGAAAATGTCACAATAAAGTGATGTTCTTTGATGCCAAGAAGCATGGAACATTAAAACATGATAAACATAGTACCTAAATATAATAAAATAACATAGCATAATGGCTTGTTTCTCGCTTAAAATGAGAGGCTTTTTGTTGTTATTCTAAAGGGTCCGGTTTGAGGGACAGAGCTGGAAGTAATATGGAATGTATAAGAAGTTACCAAGGTGAGAATTTAGAGGAAATTATTATTATTTGTAGCTTGGGCCAAATGGAAAGGAAGAGAAATTTGGAAGAAAAATGTACTCCAAATAAGTGAAATGGAGATTACAGTCCCAAATGTACCATTAACACCAAATTACAAAAGTCTTTTCAAGAGCCACGTGGAGGCACAAAGTAAAAGCAAAGTTTTAAAGATGTAATTTGAAGAGTCAGGAGGGAATATACAAATAGAAAAAAAAAAAAAAAAGAAAGAAAGAAAGAAAGAAGAAAGACACAGACACAACCAGAAAGGGGAAGAACACTATTTTCTAAATGCATATTCGATGTCTTTTTTTTGTTCTGCCTACTACAACGTTAGTGAATACCAAGCCTAATTATTTTATGTGAGAGTCCTAAAAAATGGCAAGGCAATAAAATTTGTTAAATCTGACTAGTAAATTCATTGATAATTTTACATTATTTTTTGTACTTTTTTATTTAAAAATTATGACAATTTCTAAATTATGAGATTGGGAATTCAAGTCCATTAAAGAGATTATAGAAATGGCAAACAAATGACATCATGAGATAGTAATATGGGAAATGCTAGTTGCATTACTTTCACATATTTGAAGGCGTAATTATTTTCTTTTAGAAAGATAATAGACATACATGAGGCCAGCAAACATATGAAAAAGTGCTCATCGTCATTGGTCATTAGAGAGATGCAAATCAAAACCACATTGAGATACCATCTCACACCAGTTAGAATGGCGATCATTAAAAAATCTGGAGACAGCAGATGCTGGAGAGGATGTGGAGAAATAGGAACACTCTTACACTGTTGGTGGGAGTGTAAATTAGTTCAACCATTGTGGAAGACAGTGTGGCGATTCCTCAGGGACCTAGAAATAGAAATTCCATTTGACCCAGCAATCCCATTACTGGGTATCTATCCAAAGGACTATAAATCGTTCTACTATAAGGACACATGCACACGAATGTTCATTGCAGCACTGTTTACAATAGCAAAGACCTGGAACCAACCCAAATGCCCAACGATGATAGACTGGACTGGGAAAATGTGGCACATATACACCATGGAATATTATGCAGCAATCAAAAATGATGAGTTTGTGTCCTTTGTAGGGACATGGATGAATCTGGAGAACATCATTCTCAGCAAACTGACACAAGAACAGAAAAAGAAATACCGCATATACTCACTCATAGGTGGGTGAGAAAAATGAGAACACGTGGACACAGGGAGGCGGTCTACTATACACTGGGGACTGTTGGGGGGAATGGGGGAGGGACAGCAGGGGGGGCTGGGGGGGATAGCCTGGGGATGAATA
This sequence comes from Saguinus oedipus, assembly GCA_031835075.1. Lineage (NCBI taxonomy): Eukaryota > Metazoa > Chordata > Mammalia > Primates > Cebidae > Saguinus > Saguinus oedipus. The sequence continues at coordinate 11,204,406 of CM063182.1, read as the reverse complement.
CCAAGTGTGGGTGAAGGGGAGGAAAGCAGCAAAGCACACTGCCATGTGTGTACCTATGCAACTATCTTGCTCGTTCTGCACATGTACCCCCAAACCTATAATGCAATAAAAATTAAAAAATAAAAAAAATAAAAAAAAAAATTAAAAATAAATAAATAAATAAAAGCGAAAAAAAAAGAAAGATAATAGAAGTGATTTATTATGTTCTCATTCTTCAAAAGCTTATTGAAGTTGGGCGTGGAGGTGCAGTCCTACAGTCCAAGCTATTCAGATGAGATGCAGGAGGATTGCTTGAGCCCAGGAGGTTGAGGCAAGCCTGGGCAACATTCTGAGGCCCTGTCTCTGAGGAAAAGAGAAGTTTATTGAGTGATTACTATATGCCAATCACCATGCTGGGCACAAGGCATTTAAAAATGAAAGATTGTGCTTCCTGCTGTGGAGGACCCAATATCCTGCAACATTATAGTGGTAATTCTAGGGGAGGGCAGGGTGGCCTATTTTCCTCCTGAATATTTCCATGTCTAATGTGTTTCAACTTAGTAAGACACCACTTTTCTCATAATCATTTGTCATCATTTCATAAACTCCACAAAAATTAACCTTTTTCCATTATGGTGCACCTTGCTGCTGATTACTCACCTTGGACAAAAGTTATTCTTCATCATGCCCTATGATTGCTTCCAAGCAACAATTGCCATTATATAAAGCTTTCAACTATTAAGAAATTTTGAAGAAATGGGTCTACCTCTCTTAAGCCAATTTTAAAGCAAATAATTTTTAAGCAATGACAAAATTTCTAGAAGTACATTCATAATCACTACTTTGTAGAGAAAAATTTTCTTTAGGTGCTAATGTTCTGATATGTTTCCCTTTTAAGAAAGGGTCTTTTCCACATGCATATGTATGTTTATTGCAGCACTATTTACAATAGCAAAGACTTTGAACCAACCCAAATGCCCATCAATAATAGACTGGATGAAGAAAATGTAGCACATATACACCATGGAATACTATGCAGCCATAAAAAAGAATGAGTTCATGATTTTTGCAAAGACATGGATAAAGCTGGAAACCATCATCCTCAGCAAACCAGCAGAGGAACAGAAAACCAAATACTGCATGTTCCTACTCATAAGTGGGAGCCGATCAATGAGAACACATGGACACAGGGAGGGAAACATCACACACCGAGGCCTGTCAGGGGATTGGGAGAAGGGAAAGAGAGAGCATTAGGACAAATACCTAATACATGCAGGGCTTAAAACCTAGAGGATGGGTGGATAGGTGCATCAAACCACCATGCCACATGTATACCTATGTAACAAACCTTCATGTTCAGCATGTGTATCTCAGAATTTAAAGCAAAATAAATAAATAAATTTTTAAAAGAGTCTTTTCACTTTATTCACATTTTGTGCATGTGTTTACATACTGAAAATTCAATGGTGGGCCAATGTTCACCATTAATATACTTTAGCTTAAGATTGTCTCTTATCTAGTAGTTACTGAGAAAACCAAAACACAAGGAAAAATTGTAAACTTTATTTGTGGATCATTTAATTTACTGGATCCCAAAACTCATGACCATGAAATCTATAGTATAGCACTTTTTAAATGAATGTAACAAACTATCATTGAAATTAATATTGCATTGCCATTATCTTTGTACTTATTGCTTTATTTTATTCATTTATTTATTTTTGAGACAGGGTCTCTGATGCCCAGGCTGGAGGACAGTGGTGCAATCACAGCTTACACAGCCTTGAACTTCTGGGCTCAGGAAATCCTCCTGTCTCAGCCTTCTACAGTTTTGGGATTACAGGTACGAGCCACTATACCAGAACTACTTGTTTTAGACTGTAAGTTTCTTGAGGACTAAGACTAAAGCCTTTAACACTGTAGATCTTTAATGAATATGGATTAAATGTGTTCTTTTTCACTCGATTGGGTGTTCCAATGATATGGCTTACATTTTGATCTGACAGTAGCCTTTTCTCCTAATTGCAGAAACTAAATTGTGTTCAGTGTTACATAATTACTAGACTTATTCCATGGAAATGTCACAGGGGTGAGGATGACTGTGTGACTTTGGGAAACTTACACATGAGACAATATCAAGATGAGTTTAATAACCAACCACAGAATACCGAGCCAGAGCAAGAAACAGACTCAGTGAACTAGATGGAGGCTGTGATACTCCAACAGTAAGCAGATATTAGGGGAAATAATCAAATGTAACATATGCAAGAGATGCCTACCAAAGAATCAAATTGCCTTTCATATGAATCTTATTTCTTGATACTCAGCCCTCTTAGAAGAATTTTTCTACCAGGCTGACTTCAGGAGTCAATGTGCAAACATACCGTCTTCTGTTTCTTCAAAGGCAAGCTATGATAACCACAAGGTTATATCACAAGGTGTCATACTCTCAAAGTGTATACAGAGTTTTTAAAGGCCAGCCATGGTTCCTGATGAGGAACACATGCTCTAAGGTGTTATTATGAGCTGTTCACATTAAACTGGCTACATCATAGCTTGCTATTAGCATGAGAGGCTATACTGTCCTATGTCCACCATTGGCTGAACTCCTAAAGTCTTCTCAATATGGGGCCAAAATGTCTTATTGTCTTCAGTGTCTCTGAATCTGGTCAGTGATTTCAGCTCTTCTAGAAGAGCCAATAATAGCTTTAGCAAATCAGGAGTTGCTTCCCTTAAATTCAGGTAACATTTTGAGTGAAAAGCGACATTATTAATACTTTTTCTAGGAGAGTGATTATAAACTGACACAGTCCTAGGCAAAGGAGGATAAAAGTTCACCTACCTATGGGGATTGTCCCTGGTTACCATTTAGCTGTATCTTAGTCCATTTGGGCTGCTATAATAAAATGCCATAAACTGTGTGGCTTATAAGCAATGGAAATGTGTTTCTCATGGTTCTGGAGACTGGAAGTCTAAGACTCATGGAGCCAGTAGATTCAGTGTCTTGGTTTGTAGACATGTTTTCACTGCATTCTCACATGGTGGAAGGGTCAAGGCAGTATTCTGGGGTCTCTTTTAGAATTTGAAGGTTGTTTTGGGGCATAGTAGGCACACTTTTGCGGTGGTGTCACCTTTTGGAGTTCCCAGGGTGGTCTTGCTCACCATTCTTCATTTCCAGCTTTCTTCTCCCAAGCGAGTTGGGTCTGTTGCTCCAGGTCCCCTGATGGTCTATTCCCATTGCAGCACTTTCCTGCTTATCTTCCTTTTCATTCAAGCTGCTTTCCCTCTGATAGGGTTTGGCTATGTCCCCACCTAAATCTCATCTTGAATTGTGGTTCCCACAATCCCCACATGTCATAGGAGGGACCCAGTGGGAGGTAATTGGATCCAGGAGGGGGAGTTACCTCCATGTTGTTCTTATGATAGTGAGTGAACTCTCATGAGATCTGATGGCTTTATAAGGGGCTTTGTCCTCTTTTTCTGGGCACTTCTCTTTGATGCCACCATGTGAAGAAGATTGTTTGCTTCCCCTTCTGTCATGATTGTAAGTTCGCTGAGGCTTTCGTAGCCATGTTAAACTGTGAGTCAATTAAACCTCTTTGCTTTATAAATTACCCAGTCTCAGGTATATGTTTATTAGCAGTGTGAGAACAGACTAATACATCCCAGCTAAGGACTGTAACCTGACTTCATTATTGTTGCTCTGGGCTTCTGAGGCTGTATCCCAGCTGATTTCTAGAAACTAATTCTCCCAAAGATATTGGTGCTTCTTAGGAAAGAGAATGGAATTTTGCCCCAGAACTTGGAAATGTTTTCACAGGAGCAGTCATTGTCCCTCTTGTATAAGTAAATTTGTTAGGGCTTTGCATGGCTCTCGGCTCATTTCCATTTTGGCCTCCTCTGTGACCAGCTCCTCCTGATTCTCAGAGCGTCCTAGGGACAGCATTTTGTTGCAGCATATTATCATTTCCTCTGAAGGAGGGTACATCAGAAAAGGGTTACTTTGACTAACAAGTATACACAAAAACTCCAGTTATCTAAAATACTCTTGGAATGGGATTTTCTCATTAGTAGAAATGTATACTTAGAGTAAGACAAATTTATGTCTATTATTTTCAAAATATAAAGCCACCATCAGTCATAATGTAGTTAATAATAGCAAACATTTACCAGGCACCTACTAGTGTCATTACATTTTCTTCCAATCTCATTGAAGTCTACCAACAACTTTGAGAGGTAGAATGGTAATGAATCCTACTTTATTGATGAGAAAGCTGAGTAAAGGTTAAATCACTCATCCAATATAACGTAGTTCATAAGTTAGTAAGAGGCAAAGTAGGGATTTGAACCCAGGAATGTTGCACATGAGAACCCAGGCTTTAGGTTTATAATGTTGCCTTCACACAGGCAAGAGGCACTCTCAAAACTTCTGAGTTAAGTTTTCTGTTTGTAAGAGTACACTTTTTAAGGATACCCTCCTTCTTTCATATTAACACCATCAAACCACTCCTCCTACACTCTCTTATGCAATCTCACTCCTTTGAGGTCCTTGTTATTCAACTAAACTGTCATGAGTGTGACTGCCTAGTTCCTCTCCTTCACCATCCCAAGGGGAGTAAATCCAAGTGAATAAGTTATTTCCTTTTAGATCCTTAGTCTTCTTGTTTCCAGTGAGAGCTGGAGTACATTTTGGAGTCTACTTTGCAGTCAGATGAGACTCAATAACTGGGTTCAGTTCAATGGCACACAGGCTATGATGATGCAATGTTGCCTCCAGGCCAGGGCTGGAAAATCACCTAAACACTCCTTCTTGGTCTCTTTCTTTGTTCATTGGCTGGCCTTATGCCATGGGCACTAAGGGATGGTTTACCCAGGCTCTGCCTCACCATCTCCCTTCTAGCACAAGGTCTTTGTATGCTCTCTTCTTCAAAAACTCTCTTCTTCCCTCTTCATCCAGGTGAAAGCTATTCTGAGTTTGAACTACAACTTCTTCAAGAACACCCTTCCTATCCTGCTGATTAGGTCACGTTAACCAGAATGAGTTATCAGAGCACCATGAGCATCTCCTTCTTAGTTGTTACAGTAGCGGATGAGCCTTTAATTGTACAGTTATACTTTAAATGCCCAAAGGGCAGGGTTTGCTTCTTTCTATTTTGCTAGCTGTTAAACCTCTGACACCTAGTACAGTGTCTGATACAGGGCAGAATGAATGAATGGAGGAATAAGTGAATAAACACAAATTTTTAAAAAAATTTTCCTTTTTAAGATATTAGAGTCTTACTCTGTTGCCCAAGCTAGAGTACAGTTGTGCGATCACAGTTCACTGCAGCCTCGAACTCTTGGGCTCAAGGGATTCTCCTGCCTTGGCCTCCTGAGTAGCTAGGACTACAGATGCATGCTTCCATGCCTGGCTGACTTTTTTTATTTTTATTTTTGTAGAGATGGAGTCTCGCTATGTTGCCCAGACTGGTCTTAAACTCTGGATGTCAAGTGATCCTCCCACTCCAGCCTCCTAAAGTGCTGGGATTACAGGCTTGAGCCACTGTGGCTGGCCACAAAATTTTATTCTTATATACTTCTCCTATTTCCAGAAAAGGAGACACACTGATATATTTTCTCCCTCAATTAAAAATATGAATAAGACAGAATTTTGTATGGTGCCCCTCTTGGGATCTTAGTTTTATGTGAATAATTTTGGCAATGTTTACTCCTAATTTTTCTAAAGTTTTCTTTTCTACTAAACTAGAATGTATAGTTAGAAGTTTGGTCTCCCATGGATTTCAAACATAGCAGGGTTGTGTTTTTGAAGCTATAGGCAAAAAAGCATCCCTATATTCCCTGATCATGTGCAATAATATGTTTTTTGTTCACTGCTACCTCTTTCAGTGTATCTTAGTTCTCCAGAGTCCATAAAATTGTAGAGAAAAAGGGAAGTTATTTCCACTGGTTTATTGCAAACTGTTTCTTTTTATAAAAACTTTTTCAATGGAATAAACAGTAGTTGCCAGGATGCTTTATACCTAAAACTAGCCTGACAAAGTGTGAAATTTTATGTTCGTATACAAGTTCTTCATAATGATCTTTGTAATTTGCATTATTTTTTGTCTAAGACTTCAGACATTTAGCTTTTTGCTACAAAATTCTGAGTTCTTGAAGAGTTGTTAGTTTCTTTTTGTGATGTTAGTTCCTTAAAAATAAAAGGAAAGAAAGAAAGAGAGAAAAGGCAGTTTCTTTGGAACTGGCCACTTGATAGTGAGAAAAGTACAGAGGTGATAATCATTATTAGTAAGATTTAATAATTGCACAAGCCTAAAAATGTGAAGTTGATGATTGTACAGACATATGTAGAATACATAGCCCTGATAATATAGATCGACTTGAGCATCCCTGATTCAGTATATTTTCTTCCAGATTCTTTTATTTGGAATCCTGAATTGCAATAATCTGTCTTGAAGGTATTTCCCAGTTCTGTGATTCTAACCTGCACAGGTGAGCACTAGCTATACATTAGAATATGAAAGTAGATTAAATTTGTAACTCTGTGAAGCCTTATCTGATAATTCTAAAAGCACTTGTGTCTCCTTCTGTTCTTCTCCTATTTAGTTTCTGTCACCCACCATTTCTTTGGCCCTGTTATCAGGAACCACACAAGCACCTTGTTGTACCTAGTCTCATCTTTTTCCCTACCCACTAACTCTTCAGGATCCTAACTTGATTCCAAGGTATTAGAAAACAATACACACACACACACACACACACACACACACACACACACACACATATATATATTTTTAATTTTTGAGGGTACACAGTAGGAGTACATGTTTGTTGAATACCTGAAATATTTTGATGCAGGCACACAGTGTATAATCACATTAGGATAAATAGAGTATCCATCACCTCAAGCATTTATCCTTTCTTTGATTTTAAAACCAATTATTCTTTTAGTTATTTGAAAATATACAATAAATTATTGTTGACTGTAGTCATCCTGCTGTGCAAACATTAGATCATACTTATTTTATCAAATTATATTTTTGTATTTGTTAACCATCCCAACTTCACTACCCCTCAACTCTTCCCAGCCTCAGGTAATCATCCTGTTACCATCTATCTTCATGAATTCAGTTGTTTTAATTTTTTAGCTCCCAAAAATAAGTGAGAACATGTGAAGTTTGTCTTTCTGTACCTGGCTTATTTCACTGAACAAAATGACCTTCAGTCATCCATGTTGTTGCAAATAACAGGTTCTCATTCTTTTTTATGGCTGAATAGTACTCCACTGTATATGTATATCACATTCTCATTATCTATTCATCTGTGGATGAACACTTAGTTTGCTTCCAAATCTTGGCTATTGTGAGTAGTGCTGCAGTGAACATTGGAGTGCTGATAGCTCATCAATATACTAATTTCCTTTCTTTTGGGTGTATACCTAGCAGCGGTATTGGTAGATCATATGATAGCTCTATTTTTAGTATTTAGAGGAACCCCGAAATACTAAAAATACAGCTATCATATGATCCAGCAAGAAGGAACATTTCAAAAGTATTTTTATAAATGTTTCTTTTCACAAAAAAACCCACCGTGACATTTGCAGATGAAGAAACTGGGTCCCAAAGAGGTAACCTGAATTGTCCCAAAGAGGTAACCTGAAATTATCCTAGAATCAGTTAGTGAAAGAGCCAAGTATATATAATCAGCTCTTAACTCTTAGTTTGATATGTTTTCTAGTATATTATCTTAATTATTTCCATTGGGCTAACAGTTATTTCAACCTCACAATCAGTAATGGAAACCAAGTCAGTCTTGGGCAGATGAATACCTATGTTACTTTATAATTAAAATATCTATTTAAAATTATAGTAAGCCACTAATAAGTTATTTTTCTTGTGTAAATAAAAAGAACAAAACTTGGAAAATTGGGAGAAACATGCAAGATAGTCCAAACGTCAGGGGAGGAAAATAAAAAGGGCATGGAGAATGTGGAAGTGAAGTGATGCTTCCTGAGAGGAGCAGGAAGAAAATTGGAAGGTGATCAATATGTAAGTTTCTGACCCTGTGAAACTTATAGTCTTTCAGACAAGAAATGATGTGACATAACTTGGATCTTAGTGAATTGTTTTGTTCTAAAAGGAACATGTTTTAAAAACAAATACTCCGTTAATGTTACTGATATGCAGGAAGCAGCACTAAATTATTGGCAAAATTATCTTGCTCAATCCTTTTCACATTCACCTGAGAGGTAGATGCTGTTTAATCCCTACTTTACAAATGAGAAGACTGTGGCTGAAAAGGTTTTAAAGACCTGTTCAAGGTCACATCCCTCATAAAGATTTAAAGATTATTTAAATTTCCTTCTGGTCTTTTTAACATGATCCAACACAGGCACAGATTCATTGACCTCTCAATCTCAAAGGTAGTCTGCAGCATTATAAATTTTTATTATCACAGATAACCTATTGTATAAATTAGAATCCATGAGATCATGTTTCCATACTTAGTAATTCTCCAAGGCATCATTATTCTTCATTGTACAAATTGAGTTCTTACTCTACGCTAGGTATGCACTGTGCATGGGGAAATCAAAGACGAATAAGACATAGTCTTGTAGAAAAGACAAATCTGAATTCAAGTTATCATCACACAGTACACTAAACACAGTGATGGAATACCTCAGAGACACCTGTGAGAGAGCATATGATGAAATCTCTGCTTTCTTGGGAGGCTATGAAGAGAATATCAGTTTGCTGGGGCTACCATAAAAAAAATACCACGGTCTGAGTGGCTTCAACAACAGAAATGTATTTTCTCACAGTTCTGGAGGCTGAAAGTCCAAGATCAAACTGTGGGCACAGTCGGCTTCACCCGAGGTCTCTCTCGTTGGCTTGCAGATGTCCACCTTCTTGCTGTGTCCTAGCGTGGCTTTTTCTCTGTGTGGGTGTACCCCTAGAATCTCCCCTGTGTCCTGATGTTTTCTTACAAGGATACCAGTCATACTGAATTAGGGCGCACCCTACTAGCTCACGTTAACTTAATTATTCTTTTTTTTTTAATTTTTATTTTTTTATTTTTAATTTTTTTATTTTTTTAATTTTTATTGCATTATAGGTTTGGGGGTACATGTGCAGAACGAGCAAGATAGTTGCATAGGTACACACATGGCAGTGTGCTTTGCTGGGTGAAGGGGAGGAAAACTTAATTATTCTTTTAAAGGCCTATCTCCAAATACCATCACATTCTGAGCTATGGGGGTTAGAACTTCAACATAGGAATTTCAGGTCTGTAACAAGGACCATCTGAGATGTTAAAGGAACGACATGGCTCTTGGAGTTGTGTACCAGGAGAAACAGGCCTCCTGACCTACCCCTCCCCCTGCTCCGAGCAGTGCTTTTCCCGCTTGAACATTCAAAGAATCACTTGGAGACCTCGTGAAAACAGATTGCTGATTAGTTTCTGATTCAGCAATCTGGCTCGGTCTAGGGTAGGGGCTGAGAAGTTACATTTCAAACAAGTTCCCTGGTGCTGCTGTTTTTGCTGTTGCTGCTGCTAATCTGGTGATCAGACTTCCAGAGTTGCTGCTTCAGAGCACAACGTCAGATCCAGCCCATACCAGAGACCCTGCTGACCCCTGGAAGGTGTTGGAGGAAATCTGGAATGAGCTTGGCAAGGACTGGCCTGGCACTTCCTCTTTTTTTACGCTGGTTGTAGAAGCTCTTTTTTTTTTTTTTTTTTTTTTTTTGCTTCTGACTGGCACCTTTAAAAAGCTCATTTTGTTCACTGGAGATAAATATTGCTTCTGTTTCTTCTTCTCCCCCGCCCCTTCCCCCCCTATTTTTCTGAGCTGTTTGCTTCAGATAGGCTCATCATCTGTCTGAATTGTGGCTATGTATTCCCCTCATAGCAAGGTGATTTCTAGCCATGCAGGAGACAGTAGCTCTGGGATTTGTCATAGTTAGGCATGTTTTATATTTCCTTAATATGCCTAGTTGTCTGTATCCTGAACTCTGTGTGTGTGTATGGAGCAAGGCAGAGGAAGCGGGTTTGTCTTATTTAGTGGGATTTTTTTTTATCATGGGACTCCAGCATATATTTACCCTTTAAGAATGTTTGTAGAGGGCTGGAGCCTTTCAGTGCTGTCTTGATGCTGGGTAGTTACAATTTAATGCTAACTACAACTAGTAATCATAAAATTAAAAAACAAAGAAATTACATTTGTAACATTCTGTTCTCCAGGCACTAAGTTGGCTACAAAGGCGTTCATTATCATTATGGATATTAGTGTTAAGTGGATGCATTAATATTTTATTTTGTATTATTAGTGTTGAATGATCATAAACACTAGTAGGAAGAGAACTGAGAACGTAAGACATCTTTTATTCATTACTCTTTTGCCTGTACGTCCACTTACATGATGTGCACATGGGTCAAATCAGTCATTTCAGCCAGCTCTGTGATCCATTTGGATCTCTCCACGAATAATCTGGCCCAGACAGCTGGCAATAGAGAGGGGACAAAGGAAATGAAGGATCCACAATAGCTTGTTCAACTGCCCATCGGATAGACATCACTGCTGTCTGCCGTACAAACTTTGTTTCAGAGTGCACATAACAGAACTGACACTGACTGTGTGTGTGTGTGTGTGTTGACTATGTCTGTGACAGTGAATAGCATAAACTCAAAGAGACATACAAATGTTTAGAGTAGGTACAACAGCAAAAGAAACAAGCAAAAAGGGAATCATTTATTTTCTCATTAACCCTTCATGGGTCTGGGTTATTAAGAAGCTAATCTTCCAAAAATGTAAGTCCTTCTTGAGATGATTTTTCTGATCGTCCATTCATTCAACACACATTTACAAGGGCCTCTATGTGTCAGGCATTTGTATTAGCAGCTGTGAACAGAGCAGTCGATAATACAGATACAGTTCCTCTTCTCATGGAGCTTCCTATATATGAAGAGAGATAAGTAATGCACAGAAAAACAAACAATGGAAGAATGATAGAGTCCTGGGAAATAAACAGGATGATGTGCTAGAAAGGGTGGTTAGGGAAGTCTGAATGGGGAGTAGACTTTTAAGCTGAGACGGGAGAGATGAGAATGATCTATACTTGCAAGGGGAAGAGAGCCATGTGGGCAGAGAGGATCAAATGTGGGAAAGCCATCAATTACAAATATCATAATCAGATTGTCTCCTAAGATCTCTGTGATTGAATGGATGTGTGTTTTCAATGATAAGTAAAAGTCAAAGGTAATTTTGGATATAAGTTAGCATTAGGTGAAGCAGTTTGGTAGGCAGTTGGTGGCCATTGGGAAAGCCACAGCCAGAGAGATGAATAAATGAAGTGTGGCAAAGACACATTTCTCTATTTAGCATTTAAGTCTAAAATATTTTGATGCCAGTAGGAAGCTGTGTGTTACAGCAAATTTGCCCCAGAACAGCATTCTCAGAGAAAGGGCAGCATTCCTTAACTCTTGGCCTCTTCACATTTGTCTGGCTAAGTGTGATGGCATACCCATGCAGACAGGTGTTGTTTCACCTGCTTGCCTGAGCTGTGGGCATAGTGGGCTAGGTTCCCACCATGATGGTGGGATTGAGGAGGTCCAAGAATCACCATCTGAGCCCACCATGGGCTAGGTATAAATAATCTAGGCCTATTTAGAATTGTCCATAAGCTCTTCACTGCACCTGCATTGGCTGTTCAGCAAAACAGGAGTCTGGTTGTATATTCTGTATTAGGCTCAATGCAGCAAAACCACCCAGTTGAAGAGTGAAAAATTTATTAAATCAGCCCATTGTTTAGTATTCAAAACATTTAAACAATTTGGGCATTTAACTAAATTGGCCATAATTTAAATGGGCATCAAAACTGTTAAAACTAGCCAAAGTGACATGGAGGATCAAGACAATTATTCCGGTCTAATCATTCATTCCACATTTAATGAAAGCCTAACACATGAAATTGAACCATTTCATGAACCTCAGGGAGGTAGAGTTTTCAGAGTCAGAAATGCTGTTATACAGTTGAGTCTGCTTGACTATGGGAAACTCAAGCCCGACTTAATCACTTTCCTTTGTCACCTTAGAGATGGAGTGTGCCAAGGCACCACCATATGCCCACAGCAAAGATTCCATTAAAGTCTGATTTTTAAGTGTTTTTCAAAAAGTAATAATAACATCTTCTATTTATTGAGATGAATGGAATTTTGCAAACTGGTTATGGAAGAAGGTGTCTAGACCAAGAAAAATATATTTTGGGTCTTGAGGTTGGGGAAAAATTTAGTGTGTTCAAAAATGGTTATTTGTTCTCTATGCTATTACACAGGACCAGTGGGAAAGAATGATGAGGAAGTAAGAGTAGTTGGAGCAAGTTTACAAAGATGTTTACAAACCTCATTGCTGAGAAGCGTGAACTTATTTTTTAGGCTAGTAGTTTTTAAAGTTTCGTTTAAGGATCATGAGGCATGCAGAATTGCTTAAAGTGTGAATTCCTAAAATTTACTTTCTGAGATGCCGATAAGGTAGGGGATGAGTAAGACTTGAGTAAGAACATGTCTTTCGAACTTGTGTTTCATGTGATTTGGATGGAGGAGGTGCAAGAACCACCATCTGAGAAGTATCACTGAGGGTAATAGGAAACTCTTGGAAGGTTTGAATCCAGGGAGTGTCTTATAAGGTTGCATTACTCTGATCTAGTTGAATTCTTCCATTAATGTGCTAATTCTCAGCTTTACTAATGCCATGTTAGATACCTGGTTTTGTGTACTTCCCATTGGTCACTGTCAGTTGGTACTCACAGAAGATTAATATTAATTACAACAAGAAGGCAAAGGTTATTTGGTGTTATAATGTACAGTGGCCTCTCATAAAAAAACATGAATTGAAATATATGGTCATTATTTAATTTAGAAATCTCCTCAACTAGAAGTTGGGAAGATATAAGTTTTATCTAGATTTGCACGTTGTTTTTTTTTTTTTTAAATTTTATCTAGCACTTTGTGGGAATTCATTGGCTAATCCAAATGTCTTTATCAATCTAATTTTCTACCACTAAGGCCATTCAGAGTCCCCTGGGGTCTCTGGGAGGAATCTTCACCATTCATTATTGCAATAGCCTCTCAGCTGATCTCTGACTCCCATCTTGTGCTTCTCAAATCCATTTTTCATATTATTGCCAATTAATTTTCTAAGACTTGAGGAAAGATCATGCCACTTCTTTTAAAAACGTTCCACTGTTCTCCAGGCTGAGAACTACTTGCCATTCTTAGAACACTTGCACAATTCAAGTTGGTTTTGTTTAACTTGCCAAGTTGCCTCTTTCCTTCAAATGGTAAGAAACCTAGTAATCTCTTGTACCTCCTCCAGGAAGAGGTTCCAGATTCTCCCAGTCATAAATAATTGGTCTACTTTCTTTTCCACAGATTTTTTTTTTTTTGCTTTTGCTATAGAGCTAATCTAAGTTTGCCATATGACATGTAATAATATATATCACCAGATTTTCTAGTTGTTTCTCTGTTCCCCTCATCTTCCCTCATCCCTCTCCCAAAAGTTATATGGCATGCCTTCTATTAGCAGCTAGGAATATAAAAATCACTTAAGGTTTGGCCTTTTTCAAGCTAATTACAGTGAAGTGCAAGTAACGTAGATATTTCCTCTTACCAGTTTGTATTCTTCCGGGTAGCCTCTGGGCTGTAATAAGCAACTCCTGGTTCTCAGTGGATTAACTTAATAAAGATTTATTTATTGTTTTTGATCATGTCATGGTCCAGTGCAGATCAGTGGAGAAGTTCTGTTCTACACAGTCACATTTATTAACCCAACTTTCTTCTTTCTAGAGGTTCAAGCATTCTCCAAGATCTTGAAGTCCTCCTCTGGATTTATTTTGCATCAGACTGGTAAGGGAAGAGAAAGATAAGGAGGATTGAATGGGCTCTTTCATAAGCCAGGCTTAGTTGAGGCAAGAGCCCTTCTGCAATGTCCCTTTGTCCAGAATCCTGTCAAATGGCCCTTTCTAATAGCAAGAGTCTTGGAAGTGTGGTTTAGCTGTAAGTCCAGTATAAGAGGAAACAAGTTTGATAAACATTTAGTCAAATTCTTCCACACAGACCATCAACAGCATGAAATCTCCTTAAAAGCCACATTGCAGCATAGTTCAAGGGGGGATGAACTTTGTTGGAAAAAACAACTATATATAACTATGTAAGCCAAGTCATTGTGATGTAAGAGACCATCTCATGCACAGGAGATTGACAACTAGTATTCAGTGATAAGTATATACTGGTTACCCTGATGGAGCTAGGATCCCAGTCTTACCAGGCTGGACACTCAGACTCAAGCAAGGGATCTGTTTTTTCCAGTCATGCTCTGAGAGCATAGGGCACTCAGTTCGGTCATGAATTGAAATGTTCCTCTTCACAGCTGAGTGGCACAGGCTTCTGCTTTCATTGGGATGAGACTCAGGGGCCTGCCTCCTCTATACAGAGTGAGGCAGCCCCTGTGCTGTTCTATCAAAAGTGGAATGAGACACCAGGGAAGTCTTACAGTTGATTGATCAAACTGGCTTTCTTCAGAGGCTCATCTGACACACCCGTCTCTTGCTTCTCACTCAATCCTCTTCTTTCCCTTAATCCTTTACACCGTTGGGCATTTTTGAGTTTGACAAATTGCACTGTCTGCATGGAGATAAACGCGAGCAGCCTGATTCTTATTTAAAACCAGCAAATCTGTGGGAACCAGACGTGTGTTCCAACAGACAGTAACACCTGGAGCCTGGCAAAAATCAGATAGGAATGGGGGAGGACTAAGAATGAGGCAGATGCAGAGAGCATCCCAGAGGTCTTGAAGAATCATTGTCTGAGCATTCTGGGGAAAAGGATGGGATTAGTTCTGATATGCTACTCATTCAGACTTTCCAATAATGAGAGCGGTTAATTTGGGCCAAGTCCAGCCCAGTAATGCTGTGGAAATGAATCTTTTTTTTTTTGTTTTTTTTTTTCCTTTTATAGAACACAGGGGCCTCTTGAATGTCCTCATGTCTCACATTTATTTGTTTAAAAGAAGGAGTTTGCTGACAGTGCCCCCATTAAGATGACTCCCATTATCTATCAATCCTGCCATGCTCCCTTGACAGAAAAGGGGGTGGGTGCTTTTAAAAACAGGATTTCTTCCCAAATAAAGCAAAACATGGAGAAAGGGGAAAGAAAAGTGAAATGTGAGGCTTGTCGTGTGAAAGCCAGTTTCATTATTTGTCCTTTAGCTGCTTTTGTTCCCACTGAGGGACTGTTTGGGTCTCTCCCCAATTTGCTGAAGATGAAAGCCCAGTTGTCCAAGCATAAATGACAGAAAAGGACAGACGGAGGAGAGGATTTTTTCAACACTAATCCTTGGTCTTCAGACTGAAAATAGGATTGGGGGACCTGTTGTTGCTAAGTATACATAGAAATGTGCCAAATTAGAGTTCTCAGGTTTTGTATCCCAGAAAGGTCTGTTAGACACCTGAAGTTTCTGCTGGTGAAAAAACAACATCATTTTAATAGATAAAGAATACCTAAAATTATTTTTATTTTATGTTATTGTTATTGATACATAATAGATGTTTATATTTTTGGGGTACATGTGAAATTTGATACATTCATATGATGTGTGAAGATCAAATCAGGGATTTGGAATATTCATCAACTTAAATATTTATCTTTCATATACCAGAAACATTAGAATTATTCTCTTCTAGTTATTTTGGAATGTATAATGGATTATTATTAACGATAGTCATCCTACTGATTATTAAACATTAGGTGTTATTTTTTTCTATCTAATTGTGTATTTGCACTCATTGATAATATCATTTGTATAGATTAAAAAAAAATTTTTTTTGGGAAAGGGTCTTGCTCTGTCACCTAGGCTGGAATGTGGTGGCACGATCTCGACTCACTGCAACCTCTGCCTCCCAGGCTGAAGCGATTCTCCCACCTCGGCCTCCAGAGTACCTGGGACTACAGGCACGCCACCATGCCAGGCTATTTTCAAATTTTTTATAGAGATGGGGTTTCCCCATGTTGCCCAGCCTTAGATATCTTTTTTTTCAAAGCTCCTTTTCATCTCTAATCTTGCTTATCTAGGGCAGTTTTCAATTCTGAGCTCTGACCACCTTAACTTCTTTTTTCCACCCGTGAGACACCTCAAAGACGATAACCTGCCCACCATCTCCAAGTCCCATTTATTCTGGGAACACAGTCACCCACGTGGGAATGGGATGGAGACCAAGCTAGGATGGACCAATGTCTGCTAAATACTTATACAGAGTTTTGCAGTAAACACAGCTTTGGGTCGGAAGGGACTAGAAACCCATGGATAGGTCCTGCCTATCCATAGATAACATGTTCCAATAATTTAGACCTAATTTCCTAAACTGTAAAAGGTGGCTATAGTCCGTTACTTTACCTCTATAGTTCCTTTCTGCTTCATGAATATGGGTCTGCAAAATCTTTTGTATTTCAACACTCCTAACATTTATGGTGATTCAAATAAAGGAATTTGGATAATTTATTAGCCCGCAGACAAATATGGCCTACATTTTCTCATTTTATTTTAAGTTTTTTATTTTTATAAATTTAGGGGTACAAGTGCTGTTTTGTTTCATAGATATGTTGAGTGGTGGCGAAATATTTTCTCTTTTAAAAAACAAGAATAATAATAGTATCTACTTCATAAAGGTGTGAGCATCAAATGACAAAAACTTTGGAAGGCACTTACCATGCCAGCTTACATTGTCAACAGTCAATATATATTAGATATTATTACTGCTTGTTCTCATCTGTAAGTGGGAGCTAAATAATGTGCACAGATAGACATAGAGAGTGCAATAATAGACACTGGAGATTCAGTAGGTGGGAGAATGGGAGGCAGGTGAAGGAGGATAAATTGCTTATTGGGACAATGTACACTGTTTGTGTGATGGTTATACTAAAAGCCGAGACTTCACCATTACACAATGTATCATTTAACAAAATGGTACTTGTACCCCCTAAATCTATAAAAATAAAAAGTACATACTAGGCTGGGTGCGGTGGCTTATGCCTGTAATCCCAGCATTTTGGGAGGCTGAGGCGAGTAGATCACTTAATGTCAGGAGTTGGAGATCAGCCTGACCAACATGGTGAAACCCTGTCTCTACTAAAAATACAAAACTAGCTGGGCATAGTGGCACATGCCTGTATTCCAAGCTCCTTGGGAGGCTGAGGCAGGAGAATTGCTTGAACCCAGGAGGCAAAGTTTACAGTGAGCCCAGATCGCACCACTGCACTCCAGGCTGGGTGACAGCACAAGACCATGTCTCAAAAAAATAAAAGTTCATACAAGATATTATGATTTCTCCACTTCACAGACATAGGAAGTAAATGATAACTTTGAGGTGTGCTATCAATGTTTCTCTTTGCAAGTAGAGTCTGTATGATTGGCTACACAGTATTTCAGGGCAGAGGTTACATCACACAGGGAAGGGAATGCATTACTCTTGGAGGCCATGGAATATCTCATTCCTGGGTGAGGCCTGTAAGGGGGAGAATGAGATGTGTTCGGCTTATTACAGCTCTTCACACGCCAGAATTCCATCTATGAAAACTAGCTGTGGAAGAAAGGGAAGGTCTAGGCACCTCTGTCAACATCCTTTGTGTCTATGGAAGGCTGGGGTAGCCCCAAATAGATAATAATTTTAGGTAATTTTATTATTATATTTTTATTATTATTCTTTAAGTTCTCAGGTACATGTGCAGATCATGCAGGCTTGTTACATAGGTGTACACAGGCCATGGAGGTTTGCTACTTCCATCCCCCCATCATCTACATTAGGTGTTTCTCCTAATGTTATCCCTCCCCAATCTCCCCACCCCCTGCTATCCCTCCCCTCACCCCTCACCCCCAACATGCCCCAGTGTGTGATGTTCCCCTCCCTGTATCCATGTGTTCTCATTGTTCAACTCCCACTTATTAGTGATAACATGCAGTGTTTGGCTTTCTTTTCTTGTGTCAGTTTGCTGAGAATGATGGTTTCCAGATTCATCCATGTCCCTGCAAAGGACATGAACTTATCATTATTTTTTATGTTTGCATAGTATTCCATGGTGTATGTGTGCCACATTTTCTTTATCCAGCCTATCATTGATGAGCCTTTGGGTTGGTTCCAAGTCTTTACTATTGTAAACAGTGCCATAATAAACATACATGTACATGTGTCTTTATAACTGAATGTTTTACAATCCTTTGGGTATATACCCAGTAAAAGGACTGCTGGATCAAATGTTATTTCTAGTTCTGTATCATTGAAGAATCACCACACTGTCTTCCACAATAGTTGAACTAATTTACACTCCCGCCAACAGTGTAAAAGTGTTCCTATTTCTCCACATCCTCTTCAGCATCTGTTGTCTCCTGATTTTTTAATCATCACCATTCTAATTGGCATGAGATGGTATCTCAATGTGGTTTTGATTTGCATTTCTCTAATGAGCAGTGATGATGAGCATTTTTTCATGTGTTTGTTGGCTGCATAAATGTCTTCTTTTGAGAAGTGTCTGTTCATATCCTTCACCTACTTTTTGATGGGGTTGTTTTTTTTTTCCTGTAAATTTGTTTAAGTTCTTTGTAGATTCTGGTTATTAGCCCTTTGTCAGGTGGGTAGATTGCAAAAATATTTTCCCACTCTATTGGTTGCTGATTCATTCTAATGATAGTTTCTTTTGCTGTGCAGAAGCTCTTAAGTTTAATTAGATCCCATTTTAAATGGAAGTCCTGGGGCTGGGTTTTAGAATGAGGGCCACAATCAAAGGGGTTTTAACAATTCCATGGTGAACGATGCAGCTTCTCAGATGCAAGCATGACCCTTTTATTTGGGTCTGTTTGGATGATGATTAAAAAATCAGGAGACAACAGATGCTGGAGAGGATGTGGAGAAATAGGAACACTTTTACACTGTTGGCGGGAGTATAAATTAGTTCAACTATTGTGGAAGACAGCGTAGTGATTCTTCAATGATACAGAACTAGAAATAACATTTGAACCAGCAATCCCTTTACTGGGTATATACCCAAAGGATTGTAAAACATTCAGAGTGATAAGGAGCAAGGAGTTTATTATTAAGCATTGACTGGGTTCCAGGCACTTAATACATGTAATTCCCTTGTGTTTCCAGCTCTTCAGCTCAGTCCAACAGGTAGAGACTTACTCAATGACTTCCTCCAGTTAAGCAGGGAAAGTGGAATAAGACAGATACCCTGCCTTGCCACTGTGCAATGGTGTCCCTCCCCAGGGGTTCAACCCTCCCCTCCCCAGGTTTAGGTTAGCTATACCAAATAAACTGACTAGGATATGACATTCTATTTCATACTGATAAATGATTTAGTAAAACCCCATGTTTTCAGAAGACTCCTTGGGGTGCTTAATGTTTAGCATTTTCAGAAAACTCAATTGTCTTGCAATCCTTGTATTTAAATATGCTTTCAAGTGATCCAATACCACAGATAAAAGATACAAATGAAAAAAAATTAGCATATTTTCCTTCAAGTGTAGGTGGACACATATGTAAAAGTGTATTCTGCTGCTCTCAATGTGTGTTAACATAGGAGTATGTGAGTGAGTGATGGATGAAAGAGAAACAGTGACAGCAATTTAATTAATTCTACTGACATTGTTATGCATTCAAATGCAAGTAAGAATTGAGATTGTAGCAACCCAGAAATTTCCATGGCTGCTATTGATCTTACTTTTCTGTTCAGTAAAAATAGAACTGCAAATTAACAAAACAAACCAACCTCTGGCAACTGATGGCTATTGATGATGGAATCTCTGAGGAAGTTTGTAGAATGACCTTCTTGTTCAGAAAGGAGGGACTTATCAGCCCCTATGCCCCTGTGTAAAAGGAGTACCAAGGCTTTTCAGCTCAAGGAAAAAGAGAAAGGTTGGCATTGTGGGAGTCACCTATTTGGCTTCATAGATTTCTGTCATGTCACTACTGCTAATTAGCAAAAATGCTCTTCCTGACAACCACTATTAGAAGCAATTTTATCCACAAAAATTTTGAAGAATGAAACCTTAAAAAAACATGTAAGGATAAAAAAACTGGGTCAACTTACTGTGTTTTATTTGACTTGTCTGCATATGTGAATGAAGCTTTGGAAACTAATTAATACCCCTAGAGAAATGTTTAGTTTTTAAATCATTTATTGTAATGATCCACGGAGATGGTAGATTTGTATATAGCCATTGACAATGCCACTAACTAGTTGAACTTCAGCAAGTCACATGACCTCTTTGAGAGGTACTTTCTCTTTTTAGAAGTTAGATTGCAGAATTGCATAGGTTTTAAAGTTCTTATCTGTGCTTCGTTCCATAATTCTCTCTCTGTAGGGCAATGGTTCCTAAGTAAAGGGGAGGGGGGCACAGGAGAATGCTTCGTGTCACAGGGTTTTCATGTACAAATTATTTTATCACCCAGGTAATAAGGATGGTACCCAATAGTTATTCTGTCTGATCCTCCTCTTCCTCCCATTCTCTACTCTCAAGTAGGTTCCAGTGTCTCTTGTTTCCCTCTTTGTGTCTATTCGTTCTCACTATTTAGCTCCTACTTATAAGAGAGAACATGCAGTATTTGGTTTTGTGTCCCTGCATTAGTTTGCTAATTATAATGGCCTCTAGCTCCATCTGTGTTCCTGCAAAGGGCATAATCTTCTTTTTTTGTATGGCTGCATAATATTCCATTGTGTATATGTACCACAGTTTCTTTATTCAATCTGCCATTGATAGGCATTTAGGTTGATTCCATGTTTTTGCTATTGTGAGTAGTGCCGCAATGAACCTATGAGTGCATGTGTTTTTATGATAGGACAATTTATATATTTTTGGGTGTATACCCAGTAATGGGATTTCTGGGTTGAATGACAGTTCTGTTTTTAGCTTGAGAGTCACAACACTGCTTTCGGAACTAGTTTACATTCTTACTAAGTTTATAAGTGTTCCCTTTTCCTGTGTGGAGATATTTTTGGTTGTCATAGCTGAGGTAAAGGAGATGAATGGGGAACTGCTACTGGCATCTCATCAGGGGAGGCTTGGGATGCCATTAGGTATCCTACCAATGCACAAAACAGGTCCCCACAATAGAGAACTGTCTGGACAAAATGCCACTAGTGGTGAGGTTGAGAAATTCTGCTCTAGGAGCATAAATGGTGAACTTATATCCTTAATTCCTGTACCACTGAAAAATTAAAAACAATTTAATTTTCCAATTGTATTAGTCCATTTTTATACTGCTAAAGGACATACCTAAGACTGACTAATTTATAAAGGAAAGAAATTTAATTGGCTCACAGTTCTGCAGGTTGGGGAGGCCTCAAGAGACTTACAATCATGGTGGAAGGGGAAGTAAAGTAAACACATCCTTCTTCACATGGTGGCAGGAAGAAGAAGAATTAGTGTCCAGTGAAGCGGGGACCCCCTTATACAACCATCAGGTCTCATGAGAACTAACTGATTATCCTGTGAATAGGAAGGGAAAAAGCAGCCCTGTGATTCAATTATCTCTAACTGATCCCGCCTATGACACATGGGGATTATGGGAACTACAATTCAAGATTAGTTTTGAGTGGGGACACAGCCAAACCATATTACTGATGATTGACACTCAACATTTCATATACTGGTCTTCAGAGGCTAAAATTAGATCTAAAGACAGATAGTAGGGGGTCATTCCCTCAAGATAAAAGCATGGTGCTCAGGCCTTGGGAAGAGACTATGAAAAAGCCCTCAATAGTTTAAGATTGGGTTAGATAAAAGTATTTCCAACCATTTCTAACATTTAGTGCTGTTTGCCATGATGTACTTATCAGATAAAAGGGGTAAAAGATAAAATAATGACTAATTCTTCAACCTGCTGATAAGCTAATGCTTCTATACTTGAGCTGTTTATACAAAAACTGATAATCAGGTATCCTTTACCATCAAAACAGATTTTCTATTGCTGCTTAAACAGATTACCACAAATGTCATAACATAAAAGAACACACATTTGTTATCTTAAAATTCTATGGGTTAGGAATTCAACACAGGTATCATGGGCTAAAGCCAAAATGTCAGCAGGGCTGCATTCCCTTGCAGAGGCTCTGGGGAGGAATCCATGTCCTTGCCCTTTTCCAGCTTCTAGAAGCTTCCCATATTCTTTGCTTGTGGCCCCCTTCCTCTATCTTTTAAGTTAGCAACTTCTGTAATTACATCTTCCCTTGACTCTAACCTCAGCCAGAATATTTATTTATTTAATTAATTAAAGAATGAATATGATTAGGTTGGGCACTCAGATAGTTCAGAATAATCTCCCCATCTCAGAGTCTTTAAACTCAATCACAACTGCAGTCTTTTTTGCCATGTATGGTAACATGTTCCCAGGTTCTGGGGATTTAGTTCTGGGTATTTTGGGGCCACTTTTCTTTCTGCCACAGTAAGCTTATCTGTATTGGATGCTGTGGTGCCACTGCGATCCACCTTCAGAGCCAAGGCGCCCATTTCTTCAGTTGCAGGGTATGTGGGCATCTGACAACTCTCAGCTTAGTTGCTTTCTGGGAATATTCTCAACTAAAGAAAACCACCACCCTCAAACTCAAGCCTCTTCCCAGAGGCAGCCCATAGCCAATGACTGGTTGATACAGGGATGTAAAATTTTTGGCCCCTTGTCCAAAAACATGACAACTTTGATGGGTTATTCCGCTCTAGAGCTTATAAGAGGATTGGCTGAGGCCTTTGCTCTGAGTGCATCAGCGTTCATCTTCTCTCTGTGCTCTGTCTTCCTTCCTACACCTTTTATTAATGTTGGTTCTTAGGACACTTCCCAATAAGCTTCCTGCAAGAAAATATTCATCTCAGAGTCTGACCCTGAACTGTCGATGCCAACAGTTGTATGAGGAGGCAGATTCTAAAATAGGTGTTTGGAGCTGGCAATGAAGACCCAGTCACTGTGAAAGGTGGAACATGGATAGCTTCCTGCATTGATGTGGTGTGATTGTAAAAACCTTCATGGCAGGCGTAGGTGGGGGCAGGAATTACAATCAAATACTGGTAGAAAGTCTTAGTGGAGGCAGTGTCTGAGATGTTTGGGAAGTTTGAGAGGGCAGTGATTATAAAGACTTTGGAATTTCTGGAGGCAATATATGTATTAAGAAATACAATAGTAGGTTGGGATGACTGATCACCAATTAAAGGCTGAGTGTGAATGCTGGAAGGCCTCCTTTGCAACATGTAAGATATGTGCTCCAGCCAGAAGATAGAAAAAACTGGAGATTATGCCCAGGATTTAATTATGGCAGGGCTCCAGAGGAGGCTGAATTTTCAGTCTCAGCAAATCTACTCTGCACAAATGTCTTCTTCTTCTTCTTTTTTTTTTTGAGACGGAGTTTCACTCATTACCCAGGCTGAAAAGTGCAATGGCGCAATCTCGGCTCACTGCAACCTCCGCCTTCTGGGTTCAAGCAATTCTCTCTGCCTCAGCCTCCTGAGTAGCTGAGACTACAGGTGTATGCCACCATGCCCAGCTAATTTTTATATTTTTAGTAGAGACAGGGTTTCACCATGTTGACCAGGATGGTCTCGATCTCTTGACCTCGTGATCCACCCGCCTTGGCCTCCCAAAGCGCTGGGATTATAGGCGTGAGCCACCACACCTGGCCAAACATCTTCTTTTGAAAAGTGTCTGTTCATATCTTTTGCCCACTTTTTGATTTTTTTTTTTTTTGTATATTTGTTTTAGTTCTATGTAGATTCTGAATATTAGCCCTTTGTCAGATGGGTAGTTTGCAATTCTTGTAGTGTGTTAGTAAGCTCTATCATATAAATTAGGTTCTTTATTATACTGGCTATTTCATCTGTTATCTTCTGTATTGTTTTATTGTGATTCTTAGTTTCTTTGGATTGGGTTTTTTTATTCTCCTGAATCTCAATGACCTTCATTCCTAACCATATTCAGAATTCTATTTTTGTTATATCAGCCAATTCAGCCTAGTTAAGAACCCTTGTTGGAGAATTACTGCAGTTGTTTGGAGGAGTAGTACAGTTATTTGGAGGATATAAGACACTCTGGCTATTTGAGTTGCCAAAGTTCTTGCACTGATTCTTTCTAATCTCTGCACGTGGATTTTCCTTTAACTGCTGGGATGCCTCTAATTGAAGTGGTCAGGCGGGGCCAGGATGATTGTGCTGCAGTCCCATATTGGGTGGCCCTGCCCGGTGAGAAGACATGAGTATCAGGACCTGCATGGAGAATGGTTTGCCCACTTTTCCATGAGGTGAGCACTCTGTGCTGGGTGTCTGAATCAGCTCTTGGTTCTCACGGATTATCCAGAGTCTGGAGACAGCAAGGGTGGGGCTGTGAGACTGCAAATGGCAACCCCCACTCTCACTGGGAGCTCTGACTTAGGGAGTTGCAGGGCTTCTACTGGAGACCCAGGCTGTGAGATCCCACCCAGGGAGGAGATATGGGAGCAGGGACTCTTGTATCTCCTCAGCAAAGTCTGGCCACTTTGCTGTAGGGCGGCTGCATTATGTTTGTTTTCTGCTCCAGTCCCCAGCCACCTTAGATTTTTCCAGCACCTGAAAGTATCAGTTGTGAAGGCTGTGAAATGACACAGTTAGCGGCCTTTTCTTCCCTCTGGGAGCTCCATCCCAGGGAGGTACAGATCTGTTTCCAGCCAGAACACACCAGTGGTAGTAGTTGTAGACCTTTGTCAGGATATCCCACACGGTGAAGAGAAATGAGACCTGGGACCCACGTGAAAACGCGTCTGGCCACTTCTCTATACAGCTGCTGTGCTGTTGTCAGGGGGACCGCTCCAGTTCCCAGTTGCCTCAGATTCTGTAGATCCCAAAGGCAACACTGGCTAAGGCTGTGAAACAGCAAAAAGGGGAGTCCATTCTTTCCCCTGGGAGCTCTGTGCCAGTGAGGCTAGGAACCACTGTCAGCTGGAAAACACTAGCAAGGGTGGCTAGCTGGTGACCCTGCTTAGGAGGTCCCCACCCAGTGAAAAGAAGCAGGTTTGGGGACCCACATTAAAAAAGTGATCTGGATACGTTTCCACAGGGCAGCTGCACTGAAGGCAACAACCATTAAGGTTGCAAAACAGCAAAGATGGTGGCCCACCCCTTCCTCTGGGATCTCTGTCTCGGGGAGATGTAACGTTGCTGCTGGTGGCTGGCTGCCGTTCCAAACTCGTGGGTCGTGCCCTGAAAGGTATCATGGAAGCAGGGTCTGCAGACCATAACTGCTCAGCCCCTTGGATTCAGCCCCTTTTCTAGGGATATGAATGGGAGTGTAACCTCCCACTTTGCCTGAGTTGTAGTAACTTTTACTGGGAAGTGCAGATATCTAAAGCTTTTGGGGATCCTTGTGTGCCTGAGTGGCTGCTTCACCGAGACTCCATGTAGCTCTGCATGCCAGACTGCCGGCCATGGTGGAATGGGTTTATGAGAGGATCTCCTGACCCAGGGGTTGTAAAAATCTATGGGAGAAGTGTGGATTGCTGGGGTTGCTCATTCACTTACCACTTCCCTGGGCAGGGGACGCTTCCTTGGCTCTGTGTTGCTCTGGGTAGTGATTTTCCTGCCTTGCTTTTCTCCATTCTCCATAGGTCAAGTTGTCTTCCTGATGAATCGCAATGTGTGCACCTGGGTGTTTTGGTTGAAGGATCTGTATTTACTCACCCCTTCTATTTCTCTCCATGACAGCAGTGCACACTAACTGCTTCCAGTCAGCCATCTTGGCTGGCCTAAATTTAATTTAATTTTTTTTTTTGAGACAGCCTTTCACTCTTGTTACCCAGGCTGGAGTGCAATGGCGCGATCTCGGCTCACCGCAACCTCGCCTCCTGGGTTCAAGCAATTCTCCTGCTTCAGCCTCCCGAGTAGCTGGGATTACAGGTACGCACCACCATGCCCAGCTAATTTTGGTATTTTTAGTAGAGACGGGGTTTAACCTTGTTGACCAGCATGGTCTTGATCTCTTGACCTCGTGATCCACTGGCCTCAGCCTCCCAAAGTGCTGGAATTACAGGCGTGAGCCACCACACCCAGCCTAAAATTAATTTTTAAGAAGAGCTGTGGAAACATCATTTTACAGCTGAAGACATTTGGTTCAAAGCTCTATCATATTTGTGCTTTTGAAGGACAGGGACTATAACTCCCCAAATGAACATAGTGTCAGTAACTTAGTTTTGTCAACTCACTGTTGAGTGCCTGGTGAGCTCCACAGATGTTACTTACCTTTTCCCAAGGTTGGATAGTATGTTTGTGCCAAAGCAAAATTGAGTCTAGTTTTATAAATATTTCTTTTTCTAAGATCTTTCCTCTACATTTACTATTCCTTGGTTCACTGAGAGATCAAATGTAAATAACCTTAAGATATAAGCTCTACATTAACACTTTTTTATTTTTATTTACTTATTTGAGACGGAGTCCCTTTCTGTCACCCAGGCTGGAGTGCAATGGCACAATCTTGGCTCACTGTAACCTCCAACTCCCGGGTTCAAGCGATTCTCCTTTCTCAGCCTCCCGAATAGCTGGGATTGCAGGTGACTGCCACAATGCTAGCTAATTGTTCTGAATTCTTAGTAGAGACAGAGTTTCACCATGTTGGCCAGTCTCGTCTCAAACTCCTGAGCTCAGGTGATCCCCCCACCTTGGCCTCCCAGTGTGCTGGGATTACAGGTGTGAGCCACAGCAGCTGGCCTACATTAACACCTAATGTGAAAAATGGTCTGTTTCCACCTTGGGTTAATGAAATTCTGTGAGGAAAATAGATGACTAAAGACTTTTGGCTAAATGCAAGAGGATCTTTCAGGTATCTCCAAAATGCCACCTCCCTGATTGTTGATTTCTTCATTTGGCTTACCTCTGAAAATTCCTGCATGCATTGGTGGTGGCGCTGGTGGTCTTGAGGGAAGAGCCAGGGAAAAAAGGTGAAAACAGTTGACTCTGATCTTTCGCTGTGTGCAGCATAGTGATGGCTCCAGCTCCTGTCCTTCTTGATCTGCTGCAACATCCATGCCAACCTTATATTTCCTTGAGCTGCTCCCAGCTGATAAGTGAAAATGGCAATGTTTTTATGGCAGGCTCATTTTGGCAATATTATGGAATTCTAACAGAAAAGGACTTTGACTCTTGGACATCCCATCAGGCTTTTTTGCAATAGTGCTGTTGTTGAAGTTTCTTTCTGCTAAGTTCTCCTTCCATAGCTGTCAGACCTGCATTGTAGTCTAATGGTACCTTATCCTGTTTCTTTCTAATAAAACCTCTGCACTCCTAACTCCATTTTGAGATTTGCTCCTCACGGGACCCAACTGAATGTGTTAGTGAGAGTGATCCAAGACAGCAGGTGGTGAGGTGGAGATTTGGAACTAGCTAACCTATTTCCTAGGGGCAAAGAGAACACTGTCCCAAGTGGTGGGTTGGCCACTGATGCCCATGGTACAAGGTGGTAGCCTAATTACAAAGGAGTTCACTGGTGAGACTGAAAAATGCTTGGGTGGTGGGGAATGCGATCGAACCTGTGAATGACAGTGAAGGTGACTGATAACTGCCAAATTCTATTAATGTGATTAATAGAATTAATAGAACCCATTTCTCATTTGCCCTGAGAATACTCGTGTCTAATTCTAATGTAACATCACATAATTTCTGTTACATTAGGATTAGAAACAAGTTCTGTTTAGAAATAACTCCAAGAACGGTTTCTATATTTTGTTTTCACATTGAAAATCAGTCCGTTTTGCTTCAGCCTCAAAGAGCATACTTATGTAGAATCAAATGAGAACTGGCAGCGAGCTGCACTTTTTATTTTTCTAAATAGAAAATGGGTTAAAGCCTTGAACAAGGGTAATGAGAAATTGAGGGCCATGGAAAAATAACCATAAAAATGGAAGAGGAAACAATTTTGTGATTAGATAAGAATCATAGAAACAAAACCAGACACAAGTTTATCAACCATACCACTTTGTACCTAATAATGGGTTTTTGTTTAATTAGAGTCTGTATGTGTGTGTATTTGTGTATATATGCACACCCACATATGTATACACACACACACGCAATTGCTTCTCAACTTACATAAATAGACTTACTTCCCGCTAAACCATCATACGTTGAAAATGTTATAAATTGATAATATGTTTCATACGCCTTAACCTACTGAACATTGTATCTTCACCTAGTCTACCTTAAAGGTGCTCAGAACACTTTCATTGGCCAAGAAAATTACCTAACACGTTTTAAAATAAAGTGTTGAGTGCCTCATGTAATTTTATTGAATACTGTACTGAAAGTGAAAAACAGAATGGTTGTATGGGTAGTTGAAATATATTTTCTACTGAATGTGTGTCACTTTCACACTATTGTAAAGTAAAAAACTTGTAAGTTGAACCATCCTAAGTCAGGCACTTTTGGACCTGAAATTGAGGCCGGCAACAGAAGATAGGAAGAAATGGACATTACATTTCTAAATAACACTAGTGTCTCCTTGACAGGGAAGTTAGTTCACTTAGTGGTGAATTGCACTTGTTTCTAATCTTAAAATGCACAGATGGCATTCATTTATATCTTAGATTTGCATAGTATTTTTCCTCCAAACAATTCAGAACCTGTACAATATAGAAAAGCATGGCTTACTTTGCTTAAAAACTTTGTTAGAAAAACTCATTGATAATTAAGGTAAGCTTATGACAAAATGGGTGATATGAAAGTGGCAAGTTTGGTGTAAAAGAAGTGGTACCCAGGACATCTTATGCTGTGTTTTTTCCTGTGGTACTTGGATTCCATTTTCCTTTGATCAAATAATTTCTACTTCCTTTCTCATTCTTTCTTATCCTCTGCCTAGATTGAGCAAAGAATATTTCCTCCAATCTTCGTTGCTCATGTTACTGAATTTTTTTCTCAACTGCCTGAAAATGTTTTTCCCTTTGTTTTGGAGGCAACTCTCTTTTTGTTGTCTCTTTAGTTCTGAGGTCACTGATTTAATTTTTAAGTGGTGACTTTTAGATCTTGCTGTTTATTTAATACCAATTGACTTTTAAAATTGTTGTCTAAATAATTAAAAAATCACTTTATTTATCAGAAATGTCCCACAAAAATCTAAGTGTAAACAGTGCAGTCTTAAGTTATTGCCACAAGAGTGGTTCTTATTGATAATTATAGGAAGTGAAAGACTTCTGGTCAATGTCAGAATGTCGGATGTATGTTCTGGTTCACACTTGCCCTTTTGTTAGTTAAAAAAAAAAAATGAAGCCTAGATATGTTAGAACTAGTGGTCAGCTTTGTCCAGGAACAAAAAAGAAAATTTCGCCATTTTGGGCTCTAATCTTACTCTTTTTAATAAAATTATAATATAAAATTAGAGCTAGATAGGAAAAATAAGTCATAGTGGTCTATAGCACTGTGGAATGACTGTAGTTAACAATAATATATGGTCTCAGATAGCTAGAAGGAGGATATTGAATGTTCCTAACACAAAGAAATGATAAATGTTTGTGATGATGGATATGCTGATTACCTCGTTCTGATCAATATACATTATATGTATGCACTGAAACCTCACTATGTACCCAATGAATATGCACAATTATTATGTCAATTGAAAAATTTAATTAAAAATAAAAAGATTATGGTTAACATTTTTAAAAAAATAGAACTGAGTTTAACAGATTCCATAACTTGCTCGTTTTTTGAAAAGAGTCAGTGTAGAATTTTGTAACTTTTTTTTTTTACTTTTATTATTTTCTATTTATTGTTTTTTTTTTTTAAATTATGTTTTGGGCCCTGGTGTACATGTGCACATCCAGCATCCTATAGGATTGTTGCATAGGTACATACATGCCATGGTGGTTTGCTGTCTCCATCCTCCCGCCCCACCCCCAACTGTCACCTACATCAGGCATTTCTCCCGGTGTTATCCCTCCCCATCCTCCCTGTCTCCCACTGTCCCTCCCCTCCCATCCCCTCCACCCCCACACCTAGCCCAGTGAGTGTTGTTCTTTTCCCTGTGCCCGTGTTCTCATTGTTCATCACCCATCTGTGAGTGAAAACATGCTGTGTTTGGTTTTCTATTCTTGTGTCAGTTTGCTGAGAATGATGGTTTCTAGATTCATCCATGTCTCTACAAAGGACAAGAACTCGTCTTTTTTTAATGGCTGCATAGTATTCCATGTGTATATATGCCACCTTTTCTTTCTTTTTTTTTTAAAATTTTTATTGCATTATAGGTTATGCCACCTTTTCTTTGTCCAGTCTATCATTGATGGGCATTTGGGTTGGTTCCAGGTCTTTGCTATTGTAAACAGCACTGCAACGAAGAATTCTGTAACTTTTAACTGACTTTATTTGGTAATGTAAAAAAGAATTATTCAGGATAACATTGAGGACTACTTAAGGGAATAAATAGCTGATGACACTGCACCACCAAAGCACAATTGCCTGAGGACTGAGTGGTTGGGAGATGCAGACTGGGGAGACTGACGTCTCTCTTGAATATATTGTCCAAATTGCTGCATTTGCAGCAAATATGTAAAAGATAGGTGTGTGCTGTCATTACATTTTGAGTGGCATGATGAAAGGAAGTAGAGGAAGTAGTGTGAAGATAAAACGGGAGAGTTCTCTGGACCCTTTTGTAGGACTTGCCACAGGGGTGTGGCTCATTTGCTTGGCTGCCAGGTGCTCAAACCCCTTACAGGAGGGGAAGCACACAGGTGAGCAGGTATCGGAGCCAAGGTGAGCGCTTTTGGGCTCTGGCCCCACAACAGTGTTTAGAAGTGTTACAATGGTCTTTTAGTCTTGCTGTCTGGGGAAGACTTAGGTGTTAAACAGCTCAGTGAAGAGTCTGTGTGACAGCCTTTTTGGGTTCCCACACCCAGTGAATCCTGGATTCTTGTCAGGCATCCAGGAAGAATAAGGTCACATGGACTTGAAGGATAGTGAATGCAGGGATTTTATTGAGTGATGCAGGTGGCTCTCAGTGGGATGCGGAGCTGGAGAGGGGATGGGGTGCAGTGGGAAGATGATTTTCCCCTGGAGTTCGGCTGTCCCATTTGGTCGATCTCTCCAACGATGCTCAGCTGAACTCCTCTCGATGTTCAGATGCTTCCTCTCTTCCCTCCTGTTCTGCTGCTCTGCTGCTCTTCTGCTCATGAGCTAGGGGTTTGAGGTTTATATGGGTACAGAATAGGGGGGTGTGGTGGGCCAAAAGGTAACATTTGGGTGCAAAAACTGAAATACTCATTCTCGTTTAGGGTCATGGGTCCAGGCTTGAGGGTAGAGCTCTCTCCAGGGACCCCACCCTCCTGCCTCCTATCCATATAAAAAAGATGACTGCTGGACATAAAACAAATATATGTATAAATAGCCTATGGGTGGTGCTATTTTTTGTGTGTACTTTTTCCAACAACGTACTGCCTAGGCCTCGTTTCCCTACTGGCCTCCGAATGCCCCCCAAACCTCTGACTTCTTTCAACTCCCCTTCCCCTATTCTCACACCTTGATAAAAACTTTTGAGTTTAAAATGCCCATTGTGTGCCTGTTTCTTAGGCCCTTATGTCTCTTAAGCTCCTTAAATATAGAAAAGGAATCAGCAGCTGGCAAAATCTCTCCTACAGCCTATTTTATAGTAAATAAATTTTTATTGGAACACAGCCATTCCATTCACTTAAGTGTTACCTATGACTTTAAGAGTTGAGTAGTTGCAACAGAAATAACATGGCCTGTAAAGCCTAAAACATTTACTATTTGGTCTTAAAAATAAAGTTAGATAAAGTCTGATATACAAAGTCCCCCATTCCCTTTTTACACACATTGACTTCTTAAAGAAAGTAGGCAGCTTTCCTGTAGAGTGACTCAGATTTTTAATTTGATTATTATTTTTTTTTTGGTGGAGGATGTTGTGCAAATTGTTTATTCACCTCCTTGTTTCTTTTTTCTTTCTTTTTCTTTTGTTTTGTTTTTTTTTTTTTTTTTTTTTTTGGACATGGAGTTTCACTCTTGTTACCCAGGCTGGAGTGCAATGGCATGATCTCGGCTCACCGCAACCTCCACTTCCTGGGCTCAAGCAATTCTCCTGCCTCAGCCTCCTGAGTAGCTGGAACTACAGGTGTGCGCCACCATGCCCAGCTAATTTTTTTTGTATTTTTTGGTAGAGGCGGGGTTTCACCATTTTGACCATGATGGTCTCAATCTCTTGACCCCGTGATCCATCCGTCTCGGCCTCCCAAAGTGCTGGGATTATAGGCGTGAGCCAGTGCTCCCGGCCTCACCTCCTTGTTTCTAAAACTGGAAGTTAGATTTAAAACCTTAATTAGATTAATGAAAGTTAAAAAAATCTATAAATTTTCTCATTATCTCAATGGCCTCCTTTTGCTCTTATTTAATTAGGTAAGAATTCTTAGAAGAGGAATAAAAATAAAAATAGTTAATGTTTATTGCATGCTTATCATTTGCCAAATGTACTTGTCAATGTTGACTAGACAATAAAGATGCAAAGGGAAATCTGTTACATAGGTGAAGGGAGGCATCAGGATTATTTATGTAATCTCAGCACTTTGGGAGGCTGAGGTGGGTGGATCACCTGAGGTCAGGAGTTTGAGACCAGCCTGGCTAACATGGTGAAAACCCATCTCTACTAAAAATACAAAATTAGCCAGATGTGGTGGCAGGCACCTGTAATCCCAGCTACTCAGGAGGTGGAGGCAGGAGAATTGCTTGAACCCAGGAGTTGGAGGCTGCAGTGAGCCACGATCGTGCCACTGCGCTCTAGCCTGGGCGACAGAGCAAGACTCCATCTCAAAAGAAAAAGAAAAAAAAAAGGAAAGAGAGAAAAGAAAATAAAAAGAAAGAAATGAATTAAGAAATCCAAGGGAAAGTAGCCATTCAGCAAAACCTTGAAGGAAAAACAAAAAGGAAAGAAGGAGGGGGCAACTGAAGAATGTTTATATTCTTGTTATTTTAAAGAAAGATGCACACCACAGTGGGAAAGATTCCCACATAGTGGGAATTTAGCCAACATTACTTAGAGTCTCAATAAAGACCAAAAGTAGAACAATGTACATGGCTTTTGGTTGTCTTAAAAGAGATCCTGTGTTGGTTACTCTGTTTCATCTCCACTGTTCTGAATTCATTCAATACTTTTCTGTCCTGCTCTTTGCTACAAGAGGCTGACTTCTACAGTCATCTAGTTCCCTTGCCTTCTGGCTTCCGATTGGGGTGGGTCAATGGATGTCATCTACAGCAGATCTATGGGTGTGGGCAGAGTAGGAGTAATAGGGGAAGGCTATTTACTCCCTATAATTCCATGAATATAGGCTAGAGGTTTAGATCAGCCAGGTAGTGGGAAGTTTCTATCTAAAGAAGTGCTCTTATTTAGAGATGTGAGAAAAGGTAAAAAGAACTAAGGAAGAATGGGGATGCATCCCTGGATGAGCAGCAACTTGAAGCAGTACCAGCACCAAAAAGGGACAGCATTGGAGAGGAGCTGTGGATGAAGGGACTGCTAGGTGGGAGGGAGGCAGAGACCAGGTAAGGATGCTCAGATGATCTAATGAAATACATGATTTTCTGGTGATTAGAGGTGGTCCTCAAATAAATTTTCCACTAAGGAGATCTTAGACAGTATCTAGTACAACACAGCACCCTGTAAAGAAATTTATCCTTCAGCGTTGAATAAAACCAATCTATTTTGATAACCAGGTTTGTTTCTCCTTTAAATAGCCATCTTGGGTAACCAGTTCCCTTTGAGTTGATCAGTTCCCTTTTCTCCCCAAAGAAACTAAGAAAACAATGCAATACAACTAGGTCTGCCACTCTCCCTTCCCCTTGCAGAGGCAAAAGTCCCTGATTCCAGCTTTCAAGGGAAAATTGTCATACCAGTGAGTGACTATTTGGAGTGTGCAGAAACACTTCAAAGATTTCTAAAAAACTGCAAAGAAAAGCCAGATTACCTTGAGCCAAGAGAAGAGGAGACATTTGCATTGGAAACAGATTCAACAGAACTGCTGGTCAGCAATTAGTCGGCTAATCATGGCTCTTTTAATTTCATTTAATAATTGTCAATTAAGTAATCCCATGTGCAAGCTGATGCTTGGCTTTGAGAGAGAGCAGCAAACAAATGTTTACATGGCACCACATTCCCACTTACCAGAGAATTTTAAGTGGACCATTGATTTCTTAAATAAGCAAGTCACTGGAGGTGAGACACAAAACTATTTTAAATGGCGAAGCAGCTTTCTTTGGGTAATATTCCAAATTTCCTCTGGCATATGCCTCAGTCATTGCTGTCCTCTCTGCTGACGACTGAATATTTGGTGATGATTAGGAGCAAAACTTATAATGAGTTGATAGACACTTCTTTTAAAAAATCAAAGAAAATTAAAAATCAAATGGAAACAAGCATCTCAATTGTATTAGCTTTTTATGGCCACTGTAACAAATTATCACAAACATAATGGTTTAAAAGAGCATAAATTTAGTATCTTACAATTCTATAGTTTAGAAGTCCAACATGCATCATACTGGACTAAAATCAGGGATCTTCAGAGCTGTGTTTCTGGATGCTTTAGTGGAGAATTAATTTTCTTGCCTTTTCCAGTGTCTAGAGTTCACCACATTCCTTGGCTTGTGGCCCCTTCCTCCATCTTCAAAGAAGCAACTGGTTAAGACTCTCTCACATCAGTTAGGCCTCTGTAGAAGTAGTTTGGAGATTTTACAGAGAGCTAAAAATAGAATTAGCATTCGATCCATCAATTCCATTACTAGGTATATACCCAAAGAAAAATAAATTGTTCTACCAAAAAGACACATGCACATATTTATTTCAGCACTATTTACAATGGTAAAGGCATAGAATCAATCTAGGTGCCTGTCAATGATGGATAGAATAAAGAAAATGTGGTACATATACACCATGGAATATGATGTGGCCATAAAAAAGAATGAAATCATGTGTTTTGCAGCAACATGGATGCAGCTGGAGGCCATTATCTTAAGTGAATTAATGCAGAAGCAGAAAACCAAAATCCCCATGTTTTTACTTGTAAGTGGGAGCTAAACTTTTGGGGCCCATGATCATAAAGATGGAAACAATAGACACAGGAGCAGGAAGGTAGTTGGGGAGCTTGGGTGGAAAAACTGTCTATTGGGTGCTATGTTAATTATTTGGGTGTCAGGTTCAATTGAAGCCCAAATGTCAGTATCATGCAATTACCATGTAACAATTCTGTGCTTGTACCTCCTGAATCTAAAAAGAAAAGGAGCCTTTCTCATATCATATCACCTTGACCCTTCCTTCTGTCTTCATTTTTCTTTCTCTGGCTGTACTCCTTTTCGGACTCCTTCTTTCTCTTTTAAAAACCTCAGTAATTACAGTGGGCACAATGGAATAAACCAGAATAATCTTTCTATCTTACGGGGACTTACTAGTACCTTAATCCCAACTGCAACGTTCATTCCGATTTTCTATGTAATATATTCACAGGTTCTGGGGTTTACGATGGGCACATCTTACATTTTTTTTTTTTTGTGTGTGGTCATTATTCTGCCTCCTACTTTAACCACCAATTAGCAATCTTTGGTGAGCATTTGGTATGTTACTATGTCTGTGCTGGACACTCTGAAAGATGTAAGAGAGGAATAAGACATGATGCCTGTTCATCTTTAACATAGACAGTAGTTAGTTGCAGAGCAAAGATGAACACGCAGAGAACGATGAATGGATGCTGTGGAGCTCACAAGTTGGCAGCCAGTACGCTAAATGTGTGTTTATGTGTGTGTGCCTGTTTGGTGGGTACACGGACCTCCTAATTCCGCTTAGCCCTCATGGGGCTGATACCTGGAAAATTTTACTCATCTGTACCACAAGCCTTATCATCAAAAGCATCTGAGATCTCCATCGTGATTGACATACCACGTGCATTCTGTGTGTAGGCATAGTTTTGAAGAGAAAAGAAAAATGAGAAAAGGAATTGTAAAAACAACCCGAGTCAGTTCTTTTTATTTCAAACTATTGATTTAAACATCCCCCTCCCCCAATTAAATCATTGTTCTTCAAAATCAGGTGTTTGGAAATGTTTCAATCATGTGGACTCAGGAGTTATAATTGCTATAACAATCCATTGTGAAGTTATTTTTTGATTTTCTATCAATTTTTCATTTTTTTCTTACCTATACTCTTCTTAAATAAAAACAATTAACTATTTACTTCAAGGTAATTTTCAAGAAATAGGTTAAAAACCAAGTGTGGATATTGGTGAGTCTAGAATTATCTGAGAAAATAACCATCTGTCCCTTATTAGCAGTTTACCTTCGTAATAAGTGCTAACACCTGGAAACATTTTCTAACTATCAGTTACTCAAAGGACGTATAGATGGTACAATCCTAAGGAGAACAAAATAAGCAAGACTCGTGGATAATGGGAGAGGGCTGTCCCTGCGCTTCAATAAAAATCTTTCCAACAAGCTGGAGAAGTTGTCTCCTGTGCTGAAGGATTAAGCCATTAACCTTAACAATGCCAATGTGTTCTCACTTTCAAATCCCACTTAATTAGTATCCGAGGTAATATTTAAGAACAAACTTCTTACAGAGGAACATGTGAAAGCATTAGCTGCTCATAAACATGATAGTCTTTTGAGACGCAATAAAGGAAAACGATGCCAAGCAGAATATAAACTGTTACTGATGTAAATGGTAAGGAAATTTGAGCCATGAGGATAGATTGCCAGCAAGGTAGGTCACATACCATAGTGCAGTATAGCAGACACTCCTGACGGTGTGACTGGACCCACACATACCCTGAGACACACCTGCCATAAAGACAAATGTACAGTCAGAGTTCTGAGCTAGGGAATCCGAGATTGGCCAACTAGAAATCCATTCCTTATCTATGAGGAACACCTGAGCCTCCAGACCTTCCTTTGAGACTGGGACTTACAGGGGATTCAGACCCTTTGTTTTGGAGTAAATGAAGTTTGTCAGGTGGAGGTTGTTAGGGAGAAGGTGTCAGGTGAAGATGCTGTATAAATTGAATGCCTTTTGCAAGTGGTTGTGGTTCTTCCGCCCGGCTCACCACTTCTTGGCTGCGTGCTTCTCCTATCCAGCTCACCGCCACTGGACTCTCCCCTGTATGTAAGTCCCTGATATAAACCCATAACTTGGTTGCTTATCTGGGTATCTTCTTTGGCCATTTGAACCTGGATTGAATTGGATGTCTACCTCATAAGAAGAAATGTTTTGTGTTGGAAATGTGAGTTAAACCTACATAAGAAGGATACCTGGTACCTTGTAAGGATAACTACCTTCTTATGTGGTAGGTATCCAAATATGTATTTTAAATGGTGGTGGTGGTCAGGGGATGGGGGTGCTGGTGCCATGTTTGTCTCATTTGAGTCGGGTCACCTTTATTTTATAGTAATGACTACTTCTGATTATTGAGTCTCATAAAAAATTTTGTCTTCTAATTTATAAATTATTTCCATAAAGTGTTTCCAAGATGTATAAATAGAAGCACATTGGCTGTGTGATTCATTTATTGGACATATTGATATGAATACAATTGCATGAAACTCTGGTTGTCTTAGAGAATACCTGCTGAATGATCACCATATTACTTTAAGCTATTTGCCAGCCTCCTCAAACTTTTGTTTTCAAATGTAGTTTGGTTGAAAGCATATTGTCTGTGTTGACAAATCTTCTGCCTAAAGAAAGGTGTTGTTTTTAATTTAAAGACTGTGTGATTGGGACCAAAATGTGATTGATGGATGAGGCTCTTTCTTAAGAAATACATTTAAAAATGTGTTCTTTAAGAAAAATACCTTTTCTCTAAAATTTCTGGATTATTGGTGTCAGATTGGTTAGACTGAAATTACTTATTTATAATTCTATTACTTTGTATTATTTGTAATAACAAGGTAATAATACATCAACTCACTCTTTCCCCCAGAAAACACAGGGGAATAACTATTGTGAATTAATGTATTATTAGCTTTGTATTTTGAGGCTGTGATTAATTGTTTACTAAGCTATCTTTATTACACAATTTCTACCAGGTGTTTATGGTTTTATTTAATATCTCTTTACAACTCCTAGGACACACATATCTGAATCATGGCTTCACTCAAATCAAGTTTGCTTGTCATATGTAAAGATGTGTCTTTGATTAAAGGAAGGGCAAAGGCTGTATTCTAAATACCCAGAGGCCAATTGTCTTCATAGCATACAGGCAGCATTATAGGGTTATGGATCAAGTTATTTCCCAGCAACTCTGCTTATTCTGTACTTAACAACTGTCCGTGTGTTTAATGGAGCATCTTTACAATCAATGAACATGTTGAGCTCTCCTTCTCTTTCCCTTCCATTTTCTTCCTTCCTGCATCTTTTAAGACTAAGTACTACTATGTAGAAGTACTCTGTGCATTTCTGTCAAAGGCCACTGTCAAGGGCCTTTAGATAAAGCATAATTTTGCTCTTAAATAGTCTACTTTATCAGAGTTATAGGTGCATTGAAATGGGTCTACAGATACTGGTTACCGAAACTTGCATATTACTGTGAATTAATGAATGGAAAGTATTTGAGCCCTTAATAGATGTCTGAATAAGCATCATATACACCTTCCACCCTCAGAGAGCTTGTAGTTCAGGAAAGGAAAAATAAAATAGTGGATATTAAATTACTACTGAACATTTAAATCTGAACTGTGTGATGGCGATGTTTTAAATACGAATAGGTATTTAAAAAGCGAAAAGCTAATGAGATGAGGAGTTGAAAAACATACTTCATAGAAGTAGAGATAAGGAATTAGTTGAAAAAAATTCTACTCCTATTTGGCTTATGTTATATAGGCAAGGCTTTGGGCTGTATTTAGGTAATAAACCAAACCATTTGGTTCTTATTTGATGAATTCCATAGCCATTTCTATGTGAGTATGATTATGGTTTGTTTTGAGTCAGGATCTTGCTCTGTCACCCAGGCTGGAGTGCAGTGATACAATCATGGTGTACTCCAGCCTTGACCTCCTGGGCTCAGGTGATCCTCCCACCTCAGCCTCTCAAATAGCTGGGACCACAGTCATGTGCCATCATGCCTGGCAATTTTTGGAATTTTTTGTAGAGTTGGGGTTTCACCGTGTTGCTCAGGATTGTCTTGAACCCCTGGGCTCAAGTTATTTGCCTGCCTCACCCTCCCAGAGTGTTGTGATTACAGAGGTCAGTCACCATGCCTGGCCTCTATGGAAGTATATAATCTAAAATAATTAAGAATGATTCTTACAGGTTTATGACAACTATTTTTTTTCTTTAACCCCTATGTCCCATGGGATAAGACAACTATTATTAATCACGAGTTTCCATTGAGACTGGGAAATTAGTGCTGACAGGTATCACTGTGATGTAGCTCTCAGAAGTCTGAAACCTTAAACCCAGAAATACTGAAATGTGAAGTAAAGTAAAATGTATAAAAGCTGCAGAATCATTGACTTCAGGGCATCTGTACAGACTGTCTTTGGTTTGTCCTTCCAGATCTATTCTAAGCCCTGTCCTGTGCCTGGGAGGTCGACCAGCATAGATATAATCAAGAAATGCTTTGTTTCTGTCTTCCAGTTGGATTGGGTCAATGGGGGACTCTGGCAAGATACCAGAGTTGGGAAGAAGAATGAAGTCAGAGTATTGATCCCTGTGGCTTACTCCTGGGAGGTTATGATAGGTTGGTTGCCTCAGTTGATTGAAAGGTCACAATGCCTGTTAGGTGGTCCTGTTTTTATAGCTGCCTCTCCAGGTTCTATTACCTGATCTATTTTCTTGCCCTTCAGTTCCTGGAATTGCAACCACTATTACTAGTCCTGTAGCACTGTTCCAACCCTTGTTGCTTTTCCTCATCTCTGCCCATTCTTTTGTAAATAGTGCCATCATTACACTCTCCTCAATTACCCAGCTTCAGTGTCCTGCCGATTGATTTCCTGTCTTATGCAGATTCAAGGATGGCAGAAGAGCTGAGAGGAGTTCCATACACTCAGTGGCCCTTTGGACCATTTCTTCCCAGCTATGTTGAAGTGGCTAACTTGGGTTGGCCTATGTGAGTTTGAGCCTGGAATAAAACCGACTGATGCAGAGGACAGTTGGCAGTGGTCAATCAACCAGTAACTTGCTTGAAAATATGTTCATTTCAGATAGTTTGTCCACTCTACTTCTCAAGAGTTTGAGCATCCCAAAGCAACTGAGCCATGCAGTTATAGGAAAAGGGTCCTATTGACTGCCAGCCACTCTCTTCAACACTCTCTAAAGCTATACCGGTATCACTTCCCACTTGCACTTGAGGAAAAGCACTGAATTCCACACACTGCTCAATTAGCAAAAATGCTAACAGCTCGATTTGCATGTGAAAATGCTGTTTGCACACACAAAAAATTGAGTTTTGTGCACACAAATGATTTGCTTATACAAAATTGTATCTAAAATTTTTGGTTTTCAAAAACTTACTACTTAAACCTGATGGTCTTAGAGCAGTTATTATAGACAGGAAAGCAACCTAATGACAATCTTTCTTTCTCCATGTGCATTCTTATCTCTTATTCGGAGTCTGCAAATCCTATTTGCGTGTCTTCACCGTTCTCCCCTGAATCTGCCTAGGAGATTCAAGGGAGTGGGGGCAGGAAGGAGAAGCAGGCTGACATCCTGCTTCATTTCTCATTGACAGCTGAGCTCTCATCAGAGTCTTGCAACCAGCGATGATGTGCAAATCAAGATCTCTTATGGATTTGCAAGTCCCAGGTGGAACTCATGGCAAAGGCATTTAAAAAACAAAACTGTCTTTTGACATGTGCAATGATTAAGTGTGATATGCCCTTCCCTTGTGAGGGTAAGCTTAGGGAACTCTGAACTATCCCATTTGCGGATGGTTGCTCAGATGCCAGTCACTCATTCTGAGGTGACATTTCAAAAATCCCAGGGGCAAACTCAGGGCTTTCCCCTGGAGCTTAGTGAGATCGTGGCGTTGAACAGCTGTGGGGTCTCCACAGCTTGGACAATTTCGTTCCAGTCGTAAAGTGATATTTCCTATATGAGTGGATGAACGTTTAGCACTGTAATTAGTAACTTGTGTGAAAGCTTTAGACTCTTTTCAATCAGCCAACTTGGCCAAGTAAATGTCTATTTCCTACTACGTGCTTGGCATCATGTACACTGTCAAAGAAATATTGTCGGGATCCTTGACCTTAAGGAGCTTATAATCTTTTTTGAGTTTAAAGAAACATATGAAACAAAATAATGAAGGAAGAATACAACAGAGTGTCATTTAAAATGTTTATTGAGCACCTACTAAATGTTAGCCATTGAATTAAGCATAAAATGGTAGCCTTTGCATTCATTCTGAGGTGCTTATAATCTGGTTGGTGAATGGTATGGGCACAGGTTTTATTTGTTATAGAATTTATGGAAGAAAGGGCTCATGGTAGGTTGGCATAATTGAGAAAAGACCTAGAATTTGAGTTAGATCTTAAAAGATGAATAGGATTTAAATGGGTGAAGATAAGAGATCAAGTATAATCTAGGGGAAAGGAAATATGTCCTTGGGAACTGGAATATGTGATATATTTGGTAAGAAAAGGAGACAATGGGCTTTTCTAACACTGGATAGTTTATCTGGAGAGTGGTAGAGAATGTGTCCTTACACCTTTGAGTCTTGCCCTGCAAGGTTTAAAGACAGCGACTAACACTTCAAGGTGTGACAGGGAACATTAGTCAGACGGCATGTGGTCTGATGAGTAACTGTATTACTTTGCACTCTTCTCTCTTTAATTATCAGGACTTTGTCTTTTACAATAGCTTGCCTTTTCTTCATAGATGTGCTATGTGAACTTTTATGTTATATGCGGGAATGTGTTAGCAATGTCTCAGCAAACACCGCATCATCGATCACGCCAGACAAAACTTGGTGATGAGGGAGGAGGAGCAGAAGTTTCCTTTTCACTTAGGGAGGCATAAAGGTCATAGGCAGTTTTGCTTTCACTTCATTTTTCAGTCCCAATATTTCAATGTACACCTTTTTGCTTTTTCTTGTCCGACTTGCAGCATTCTTTGCCCTTTTCAACTTCTTTCTTACATGAAATGTATTTTACAAGTCTCTGTCAAGTTCTCTACAAAATATCCTTGATGTATGAAGTCCAGAGGGCTTTTAAAATTTTCCTCACCTTGTACTGTTCAGGGAACCCTGATCAATCCTATCTCGTCAAGTCCCCCTCTCTGCTCTGCTGGGAGGTCAGTGCTGGAAGGACCATTGTGATGGAGGAGGGGAGCAAGAGGGTGATAAATGGAAGGAAAGTACTTCTGTACCAGCCAGAAACTCACTCACTCTCTCATGCTTGCAGTGTGGGGCAGGAAGGAGGGAGCAGGCTGGGAATACAGAAGAGTCTCGGACTGGATTGGTAGAATGGACATAGTCAAAGGGGAATGAGATCTAGTGTAGATCTAGTGAGTAACTCGGATTGGACCTCCCACTAACATGAATGATCAGAGCAAGTTTGAGAATGAGAGTCTGGCTGCAGGCAAAGAGTCTTGGCTCATCGTAGTGATGGTGAGTTATAGACAGGCATGAGTCAGAAAGCTGAGCCGCAGACAAAGGCAGGAATACATCACAGCAGAAGGAAGAGTGATAGGAAAGGTCTAAGGTTTAGGTGCGGAGACTGAAACCCGTTGCCTTTTTTTTTTTTTTTTTTTTTTTGAGATAGAGTCTTGCTCTGTTGCCCAGGCTGGAGTGCAGTGGTGCAATCTTGGCTCATTTCAACCACTGCCACCCAGGTTCAAGGCATTCTCCTGCATCAGCCTCCCAAGTAGCTGGGATTACAGGCATGTGGCAACATGCCCAGCTAATTTTGTATTTTTAGTAGAGACAGGGTTTCACCATGTTGGTCAGGCTGGTCTGGAACTCCTGACCTCAGGTGATCCACCCACCTCGGCCTCCCAAAGTGCTGGGAGCAGGCACGAGCCACTCTGCCTGTCCCCAGTTGCCTTTTGAAATCCACCACAGAGAGGAAGATGTGTTCTTCTTGAGGTATAGGACTCAACACAAGGGCAAAGTAAATGACTACAGGACTGAGTGATTAAAGAGTAATTAAAGAGTGAGGAAAGTGAGGAATAATATGTTTTAAAAATCAGCGTGTAGCAGAGACCAGGGCCAGCTGGAAGTCACATGCATTCTGTCTAAAGGGAGCTGCTTTTTCTCAGCTCTAGCAAACAGTTGCCCAGAGATAAACAAG
Organism: Saguinus oedipus; assembly: GCA_031835075.1. Classification (NCBI taxonomy): domain Eukaryota; kingdom Metazoa; phylum Chordata; class Mammalia; order Primates; family Cebidae; genus Saguinus; species Saguinus oedipus. The sequence goes on along the minus strand of CM063182.1, from coordinate 11,161,133 downwards.
CCCAATGTTGCCAGATCTGATATTTTTTTAAAGAGAAAGTAAAAAATTCTTTTTTTAAAATAAATTTATCTTTTTTCCTTTTTGTTGGAAGCAAATGAACTTTTTTTTTTTACTCACCATAAGGGCCAAGATTTACTAAACCAAACACGAGTGTGGGCTGCCAATATGCAGCTTCTAAAAGGAGAAAGGGTGTGAGTCCTCAGGTTGAACAGCATTCTTATCTCAGTTCCCTGCTGCTTGACTAAGTCTGTGAACCTGGAATACTTGCCCTTCTAAGTCTCAGATGCCTCCTATGCACAAGAGCTAAACAATGATAGTTTTGTCACAGAGGATTGAATGTTTACTAATAATATATGTAAAGTAGCATCTATTTCTTTAAGAAAAGACTCTCATATCGGAGGCAGCTTAGAGCAGAGCTGTGGAGCCTGGAATCAACACCAGTTTGACCAGTCTGGACCAAGGAGGCAACCGGAAGTACAAAGAGGCCCTTGAGCAAAGTGGTCATCTTTACCTGGTAGGATGTGAGTGCGACATTCAACTCTGGAACTAATGGAAAAACAAGGAGGAGGAAAAGAGAAAAATGAGAGGAGAGAACTTGTAAGAAATAGTGTTTCTTAGAGTTAGAGCCATAAGACCATGATACTTCGGTTTCTAAACAGAAAACCAGAGTATATAGCGAGAAGTAGTGTATTCTCCCATGCCAAGCAGATTCCCTGCTTTATATCTTTAGTGGTATTGCCCAGCAAACATTCTAATTGGTAGGGGTGGAGGGGCCGGGGGTGGTGAGAAGGAGAGAGAGACGGGCAGGCATTGGTTCCTGTTTCCCATCCCCACCCCTGTCCACCCAGCCCTATAGTGTAGGAAGGTCACCGACTGGTCATTGCTCTGACTTCCAGATAATAATAATAAGGGTTTTATTTTTTAATTTGTTAAATTTTTCTTTTATTATACTTTAAGTTCTGGGGTACATGTGCAGAATGTGCTGGTTTGTTACATAGGTGATTTGCTGCATCCATCACCCTGTCATCTACATGAGGTATTTCTCCTAATGCTATCCCTTCCCTTACCCCCTACCCCCTGCTATCCCTCCCCTAGCCCCCAACCCCTGACAGGCCCCAGTATATGATATTCTACCTACTCTCAACCTCAATCCATCCTGCATCCCCTCTTATCAAATATGTCCATTATCATTCCTTCTCTCTCTAACCTGTTCTCTTCCTGTCTTTCATCTGCTATCTTGTTCTCCTTTCCTCACTCATCCAAGTGGCCAATGAATCTTTTGATTCTTCCTCCTGTATATATCTCTTTAAATCTTTTCCCTTCTGTCTATTTCCCATGCTACTAAGTTTCTCTTTTTCAATCCCTTCTACTTCACCTAGTGTTAAGTACCACCTTAGTGGCGTCCTTTTCCCCTCAAATCTAACACGAAGCTCTGCCATCCATTGATGAAGGCTGAACTCCTTGATATGCAAGGCCCCTTATACAGTTTTCCACACCTAAACCATAGATCAATATGTTTGTCACCCTACTCCATAAACCCTGAATTCCTTACTTCAGAAATGGTTGGAATTGATCCTAATAAATTGTATTCATTATTGAAGGATTTCATTTTGTTACTTAATTTCCCTTCCTCCTCCCTGCCCTCCCCACTCTTCCCCCTCCCCCCCCACCATTTTCTTTCTTTTTCTTGATAAAGTTTCACTCTTTTTGCCCAGGCTGGAATGCAATGGTGCCATCTCTGCTCACTGCAATCTCTGCCTCCCAGGTTCAAACAATTCTCAGGCCTCAGCCTCCCGAGTAGCTGGGATTACAGGCATACACCATCATGTCTGGCTAATTTTGTATTTTTAGTAAAGACAAGGTTTCACCATGTTGACCAGGCTTGTCTTAAACTTCTGACTTCCAATAATCCACCTGCCTTGGCCTCCCAAAGTGCTGGGATTATAGGCGTGATCCATTCCACCCGTCCGGATTTCATAATTTTCTTATTTTCTTTGTGGATTTTGGGATTGCTATTAAACTTGATTTGAAATACATATTACTTCTTAGGAATATATATTCTGCTATTACACATTTCTCCCATCTTCCATAATGTTAATAACTTTAATACCTCCCAATAACTTAATCCATCATTAGCAAAAACCTGTTTGGTAGTGTTTCCAAGAGCCATGCCTGTTTGATGTATTGTCTCATACTTAGTCGTGACAGTCCTGTGATGCATTATGTCACTCAATGTTTTCACTCCAGAATAATAAATTGGAGAAATGAGACATCTGCCTGCAGTTTATTCCTGTTATGTCTTTTCCTCCCTGAAAAGGAAATGGCAGCACTTCTAAAATGAGAAAGCTAGGTCAGCTTGATTCTTTAAAAAGCTACCCACAGATCCATGTGACAATCACATCATTTTTTTGTATCTTAGTATAGTTGATTAAAACACAAAAAATATTTATCGTATTCCTTGGAAAAGTGTTATTTTAATTAGCCAAAGAGAAAATGGAAACTGCTTATGGGTTAGGCACTGTGCTAGCTACAGGGGCACAGGGATGGTAGGCTGAGTCTTCCACGAAGAGGGTGGAGTAGGGTGGCTGGTTGAGAGTGTAAACTTTGGGCTCAAGTCCCACTTCTTTATTTACTAAGTGTGTATCCTTGAGTATATCACCTGACCTAAGTCTTAATTTCTTCAGCTAAAGAAATGAAAATGATTGTATTATGTATCTCATAGGGTTCGGCTGGATGAAATGAGTTGCAAAGTGCCTGGTATATGTAATAAACTTTTAGTGAATAACTATTTTTTTTTAACATGGCAGACAAGTATACAGACTATTACACTAAAGTAAATATTTAATATTAGAGATGAACATAGCACATGGTCACGGTAGACACCCTTCTCTAATTAGACAGATACTCAAAGGCAGCTCATGGATCCTGTTGCTATCATAGGAGTGTCTGATGTTTGGGTGCTTCTAAGATGCTAGGAAGTATGTAATTCTTGCAATAAATTAAAAAAAGTATTGACATAATATTTGTACATATTTATGGAGTATGTGTGATATTTTGTTACATGCATAGAATGTATAGTATAATCAAGTCAGGGGATTTAGAGTATTCATCATCTCAAATATTTATCATTTCTACATATTAGGAACATTTTAAGCCTTCTAACTATTTTAAAATATGCCATTTATTGTTAACTGTAATCATCCTATTCTGCTATTGAACATTAGAACTTATTCCTTCCATCTAACTGTATGTTTCACAACAAGCTTTTAAGGTAGGTGCTACTGCTGTTTCGATTTCCCAAAGAATCTGAGAATACAGAGAGGTTGAATAGCTTGTACAGTAGTCCCCAGCTTCTTGCAAGTCCCAAGCAAGATTTCCAGGAAAAGGGATGTCTACTGAACATGTGAGCAAATCCCTGTATACCTGACAATTGGTAACTGGGTAAATTTGAGCATAGGAGGTAGGTTGCCTCCTGTCAAGAAGGTAAATGGATATGTTTAAGGAGTGGAGGGCCATGGAGATAGAAAAGAGAAAAAGAGACCCCTACTGAGTCTGTGGGGGGTTGAGGTAAGACAACTAGTTGATTAGAAACTCCTTTAGAACAGAGACTTGCTTCACTCTTCTTTCTTAGGACACACAGGGGCTATCGAGCATTTTGTATAAAGTAGTTGCCAATAAATTAACTTAGAAAAATAATCAGTGAAACATTACTTGTTATAGCCAGTAGGTTCAGAAGAAAGGACAAAAACCACCCACGTAGCATTATGTTGTAAGAACTTAGATGATAAAATTATTAGTGTCTCTGTCAAGAGATGTTGACTGTCTCAGGGGACAATTGTTTGTAGTGAAGAAGCTGGAAGAATCAACTTAGAATTATCTGTAGATTATAATTTTTTAATGAAAGAAGACTAGAAAACTGGGAGAGAGTAGAGTCTCCTAAACTTAAAAGATTGAAAGCAGGCAAGACAAGACAGAGTATACAGTGGTGTCTCAACTTTGAACACTTTTGCCACCAGTGCTCTCGTTACATTTGTCACAAGAAGTCTTGCTGAACAATGTTAAAACAACCAATAGAACTTGGGTAACATTCTCGAACATTGTCCAGCTCAGTAGAAACTTCATCTCATGAGTTATCTGACACTGAAGACCGACGACTTAGTCACCTTGCAGCATTTCAAACATTTTAGCAGGCTTTGGTGGTGCACAGACGCTGTCTTGATGATTTACTACCTGAATGAATGCACCTTGCAAAGGAGCACCATTCACTGAGACACTGGGATGATGATGATTCACACCTGCTGAGGCTCTCTCTGGTCCTAGAGGCAGATATGACTGCAATGTTCAACTCCATTCATGGCACCAAGCTTTTAGGTGAAACTATACAGTCTACAAAGCACATTCACATACTTCATACCCTGTAATTCTCACAGATGGAACAGGCAGTATTATTCTCATTTTCTTTGAAGAGACTGAGTCTCGAAGTGGTTAACTGAGGTGTCTTGGGTCACACAGTCAGTGGAAAGCCAGAATATAAACATCAGTCATCTGAATGGAAGCTTAGTGCTCCCTTTCCTCCAAAGTTTCTTCTGCAGAGCAATCACAGGGGTTGTTTCAAGAACCAAAATCTCTTCCCAGGTTAAAATCCAGAAAATCTATAGAAATGTGGATGGCATGTGCTCTATGGGAATTAAATGAATTATTAGCGTTTTATAATTACTAACTAGCCCTGTAGAGTCCATCTAATTCCTGGATCCAATATACTAAGTACAGAGTGTTTCTAAAAACTCTTTGAGAATGCCTGCATCTATTCTACTTAATGAACCATATATGGTTTACTACACACACTTACATTGTAAGCTATAAACTATTCTACTTGTGCTGCTGTGCCAAAATGTCACAGACCATATGGCTTAAACAGCAGAAACTTATTTCCTCACAGTCTGGGGCTGGAGGTCTAAGATCAAGGTGTCTACAGGACTGGTTTCCTCTGAAGCTCTCTTCTTTGGTTTACAGATGACCGTCTTCTCACATGACATTTTTCCATAGGCAGACACTGTGTCCTATTCTCTTCTTATAAACACAAGAGTACCACGAATATTAGATTAGGGCTTGCTCAAATGATCTCATTTTACCTTAACTACCTCTTTAAAGGACCAATCTCCAAATACATTTTAAGGTACTGGGTACTAGAACTTCCATACAGGAATTTTGTGGGTAATGCAGTTTAGTCTATAACAGCTATATATAGTGCTTTTTGTTTTGTTTTCTTTTTTCCCCAATTGGTCTCTGGTTTTTCCTCACTAAGGAAATTCTGACGATTGTCAGCAAGTCTGTATACTTGAATAGTTATGGCTGTCTCTTGGCCAGCATTGTCAACAGAAATATAATGTCAACCATGAAAGTAACTTCAACTTTTCTAGTAGACACACTAAAAAATAGGCAGAATGAATTTTAATAACATATTGCATTTAGCCCTGTATACTCCAAACGTTATCATTTCAACATGTAATCAGTATAAAAATTAGGGAAAATATTTTCCTTTTTTTGTACCACATTGTTAAAATCTGGCATGTGTTTTCTGCTACAGCCTAATCTCAATTTGGACTAGACACATTTCGAGTGCTCCATAGCCACGTGTGATAAGTGGCTGTCGTTTTGAAGGCCCAGATTCTCATCTGTGGGTCTCACATGACTGCCTGCTTCAAGCTTTTATAACTACGTCTTAATCTTTACTTGTGTACTTGCTGAAAGCGAGCTCTCACCCCAACTCCATCAGTGGATTTCAACGGAAGGCATACCTGCTCTTAAATGTGTTCTAAAAAGAATCTAACGATAGCCTGTTTCTCTCCCAGTCTCAAACTTAAATCTTAAAGGAAGCAATAGGTCATGCATATGTATGAATTTGGCTAAATGTCAGATGAAAGAAATGCTTGGGCTGGTGAGGAATTTGAACGTGGGCTCTGCTGAAATTCAATATTCAAAACCAAAACAAAAAGCATCTGTGCCAGTCCAAAATACTTTCTAGGACAGTCTTTAACCCCAAGATAATCCAACTGATATGCCCGTGTTCTCTTTGATACCTCAATTATTTCACAGGAGAAACATTTTATTTTAGCAATACGAATGAGTTATATTAAACCTTTCTTGACTGCAAGTATCAGTGTCTATTATGACCTATTGATGTACCCCCCCGCTCATTGATAATAGTGTCTTAACATTCTTACACCATACTATTATGCCAGCCTCACCTTGTGGTATCAACAGCTTGGGGCATTGCCATTTAAATTCATGATTACAGTATTCCTCTTACACCATGTGTTAGAATACATAGACTGGAGATCATACTGTGGGTAATGCAATATTTTCCTTCCTTAATTATGGCAAGAGTTTTTATCATGGTGACAAATAGAAGTGGGAAAGGTCTTTTTCCCTGGATGAGATGGTTTTATTCATGTGACCTTGTGGAGGAGTTCTTTCTTAGAATTTAGGAAAAGTAGCTGACTGGAAGCCCAAGTTATCTCCTGCATTCTCCTGTCCCAGCTTGCACTGTTTGCTTTATTATCAGTGTAACAATAAACTAGTGGGAAAAATCTGTTTGATCACAGCCAGATGTGAGTGGCTGGTTATTATATTTTCTCATTTGGGAAGCAATTCATTGTATCCCTTGAGACAGGGATGTGTTTTCATTTCTTTCCCTTTCTCCAGCTTGCTTTCTCCTGTTTCTCTGCAGTAATCAGTGCCTAGTTCCTTAAGTTACACTGGGTTTAAAATGCCACATTTTCAGGGAAAGCATCTAGCAATTCAAGAGGTTAAAAAATCTGCTTTGCCCTCCCTTATGTATTACATAAACAGCTTGTTTTGCCAAATTTGCATTTTTGTGCCCTGGTAAGTTTCCTCATTATTAAAGCCTACCATCAATGGCTAATCAACTGCGAACATTTGTATATTGTACAGCAGGCAAAACTCCAATCAAACAAGAAAGTAAATTTGATATCTTTATGGAAATCTTTAACATGAATTTTTAAAAGTCAGTCTCTCTCTCTCTCTCTGTCTTTGGGTGGGTGGGCTTTTGGAAGTTGGGGCAACAGGTTGATCAAATGAAGACTCTGATTGCTTAATCTGTTTTCTTCTAATACAAGCTTGAGCCATCTAGTTATTGGAGTAGAAAATGAAAATGGAAAAAAGAGAAGAAAACACAAATGTTTCATGTTATAAATCTGTTCCTTAGTGCTTCCAGCTCCAGGCAGCCTTAAGAATCAACTTTTATTAACTCCCTATTAGAGGACCATTTCTCTTATAATTTGATTATTAGAAAGAATACATTTGAAATCTACATTTCCATATAGATAGAACCACTCTGTTTTTATGACAATGATGCACCCTTAAAGATTCACAAAGGGACTCCATATGCATTTCCTCAGTTGATTGTTTTTGCTAAAGAAATGTGAACAAAATCCACTGAGCTAAGAGGGACAGGGTCCAGGCTAGAGAAAGATGAATGGCAAGCATTGGCTACCTAGAGCCTCATTAGATAAAATAAGTATTTTTTATTTTCTGTCCATGACAAGCACATCAATTAAGGGAAAATTACTCTTTGATTTTTTCTTCTTTTCTCCATCCAAGGAAATACGTATTTTCTCTTTTCCCTCTTCTCTCCCCTTTGCCACTTAATATACACACTAAGGATGCACAAATCCCTGCAAAAGCCCTGCTGACTCTATCGGTTTAAATGCTCATTATCCAGTTCTATGCTGGCGTTAATAATAGTTAGCACACATGCACTGACCTACTGACCTTATACTTTATGCCAGGCATTGACAGCATTCTGTCATTTAATCTTCACAACTACCTATGTGATAAGTGCTGCGATTATTTTTCCCACCCACTCCACAAGGAACCTGTGGACTAGAGGGTCCAAAAAAATTGCCAAGGATGTATATACAGTTGATAAAGGATGAGTTGGGAATCAAATTTAGAAAGCATGAATTAGTAGTCCAGATTCTTAACCTTTCTTTTTTACTGCTTACAGAATAGATCCAAACCATGATCTCATTTGTTTCCCATACCGACATGTGAGACATTTATTATCATTTCTATTCTAAAGGCACAAACTTGGGCTTAGGATGGCACATCCCTTGGACACTTTCACTCAGCTGATAAGTGATAAATCTGTTTTTTTTTTTTTTTTTGCTACTCATGTTGAAAGATATTTCGAAGGACTAGATATAGGTCCTGACTGCAGTGAAGTATGCAGATGCCCCCAAGGGGACTCCAGGTCTCTCTGATATCTTTTATAGATAGAGAATTCCAGAATGCACTTGATGTTTAGAGTAATGTATGGAGTGTAACTCTATGGAGATAGTGGATGTCCTCACACCCTACTGCTCCCCTACACCCCAACCAATTCTACAGCTACTTGAATGTGGTTGAAACATGTTGCCTCTCTTGACACATCAGAATGACAAGTGGAGAATTGCTCCATTAATAGAAGGGGAAATTAATCCTTTCTAGCATTTTTTCCCATTTCAGTCATGAAAACTTTGAGTTGAATGTTTAATAATGAGTAGAAAAAAATTAGTTAAATACAAATTATATAAAAGTAGGATTGCTCCAAATTAATTTTCTTCCCCTCATTATTTTTCATTCCAATTTATGTTCCTGGGGAGTTCTCATTCAGGACAGAAGTCATCTTAAAGAATAACAATAGGGTTTGTTTTTAAAATTTGGGTGAAAGGAGAGACAGTGATCCTGGCAGATTAAGATGTCTTTTTTTTTTTTTTAGAATTTCATTTTCACTGTGTGTTTCACAAGTGAGTATGTAATTATACAACTGCTGTGATCAAGTAAAAGCTGGGAACTGGGCTGGAGTGTGTGCTTCTCTCTGGTGAAGGAAAGACTTTTCCAGTAAAAATACTGCTGACCAATTTTCGAGTGATAATTCATAGGAGCTCAAAGGTGCATTAGCAGTAATATAGTTCAAATCCCTTACTCAGTAGATAAGTTAACTGATATTTAGAAAAATTGACTTTTCCAACCTCTTCTCAGGATGGGGTTGTGAAACATGCAGGAGACCCAGGCTGGCTGGAAGTGGAGATAAAGGGTGAATATCAGATTAAAATAGGGAACATGTCCAGTTGTTTCTTCAAGCAGAGAAAGCCTAAGAAAATGTTCAGAACCTACATGTGGAAGGTAAAATGAGATCAGAGACATCAAGACTGAAAGAGTGGTTTATGTAAAATTTCAAAAGCAATGGCATCCTCATGTATTTCCATAGAAGAATCAATTTGTCATGCCCATGACTGAATGGACACGGCCCTAGGTCCCCTTGTTTTTTATGTCCTTATGGTGCTAATGTTGCAGAGCGTGTTGAGAGTGAGCCACACAGGCTCTGCAGTCTTGAGTCAGATGTGGGATCAACTCTCAGCTTTGCCACTGTGACCCTGGGCAAATTACTTGTCTTTGTTTTCTCAAGGTTAAGTTGCTAAAATACCTTGTAGCATTGTGAAGATAAAACAAAATAATATATGAAAAGCATTTAGCACAGTCGCTGGTACAAAGTGAATTTGCGGTAAGTGTTAGTTACTGTGATTGCTAAGATGGCACAGAGAGAGCTTTCTGTGTTTTTAGAGAGTATGCTTCACTTCCATACTTATCTCCCTTCTGATGCCAGGAGCAGGCATTTGTGAGATGGCTGGCTGGGGACAGGTTGCCATCCGGGATCTCTCTGAGTGAACGCTCCAGTTCCTGCAGGAATTGGCTTTTGGCTTCACCATCAGCATGTTCTAACCAACTGAACATGTGGCCCAGATAAAAATCTGATTGTCAGCTAAAGTCACAGCTCCAAGTTGTGAAACTTAGTCACAGTGGACACTATGAGTTTGGTAGGAAAAACAGGATTTCTAGACTAAGATTAGGCATAAAGCAAAGCTACTGATGGGAAATTCTCACACCTTTTGTCTTGGGCATTGCATTTTGTTTTGTCTGATCCATCCATAAAAAGCAACTGCATGGGCAAAAGGAGAATTGTTTATGTGAAAGATAGGTGATAATCCTTATTTAGAAATATACCAGAGAGGAGAAAACAGACATGACAGTACTGTTGACTTGCTTGTTCAAGAATAATTAATGTAGAAATCATTCATATTTAGAACTACCTAGTGTGGGGAGTTGGAGGGAATGTCCCCATTTTTTTTTTTTCCGGATGCTGAGGTTATGGTGAATGAGTAATTGAGTATGTTTTAAGGGCCGTAGGTATATGGAAAATACTTTTTGAAGCTTCAGTGAATATTTCAAAACGTGGCTTTTTGGACTCAAAGCTGCCATTAGGATCTGAGTTCAGAGTTTAATATTCTCTCTCTCCCATTTATTTTATTTATTTAGACAGTCTCCCTCTATTGCCCAGGCTGGACAGGCTGGAGTGCAGTGGCACAATCTCAGCTCACTACAATCTCCACCTCCTAGGTTCAAGCTATATTCTCCTGCCTCAGCCTCCCAAGTAGCTGGGATTACAGGCACCTGCCACTATGCCTGGCTAATTTTTGTATTTTTAGTAGAGATGGGGTTTTGCCATGTTGGCCAGAGCAGTCTCAAACTCCTGACCTCAGGTGATCTGCCCACCTTGGCCTCCCAAAGTGCTGGGATTATAGGCATGAGCCACTGTGCCCGGCTTCTCTCTCAATTTTTAAATCTCTGTTTCATTTATGATTTTTATGCTCAATGGAGTATCTGGCTTGTAGTCTGTGTTCAGTAAATATTTATTAAATAAATGGATGCAGTTACCGCAAGAGGCCCTTATGAGGCTAATATTAGCCAATATCTATTTGGAAACTACTACGTGTCAGGTTTTGAGTATTTCATATGCATTAACTCATGCCATTCTCTCAACTACCATCAAAGATAGGCATTATTGTTATCCCCATCTTACAGAGAAAATACAAGAAAATTAAATAAGTTATCCAAAGCCACACAGTTAGAAGGGAGGAGGGCCGTGATTCGGACTCGAGTGAACTTGTCCCAGAGCTTTATGTTTTTAGCATTGAAGCTTCTCTGTGGTCCTAAGGCTGCTGTGATGAATAAAGACAAGTCCCTGTTTGTAGGGATCCTCATATTAGGAGTAGACACACATAAAAGTACCCAGACAGCATGATGAAAAGTAGTAAAATTTATTTAGAGCTTAGGACCTGGAGTCAGGGAACCTGCTTGAAAAAAAAAGTGAAAGAATTTCACAGAAATTTGACAAACAAAAGTGAAAGGATAACAGGGTCATGAACTAAAAGAGCTGCAGGGTCTGGGAAGATAACCTCAAATGAATAATGCAGGTGGAGGATTTGAGCACTTGTCTGATTGACAAGAGAGTATGGTGGGAACTGTTTATAACTGAGGGGTTAAGGCACTGTTCTAGGCTGAAATGCATCCCTTCAAACTCACATGTCAAAACCCAAGCTTCAGGACCTCAGAATGTAGCTGTATTTGAAGATAGGACCTGTAAGAAGGTGATTAAGTCAAAATGAGGGCTTTATGGGCAAGCTTCATTTTAATCTGATTGCTCTCCTTATAAGAAAAGGAAATTTGAACACACAGACATAAGGGGTGCATGTGTGTGCGTGGTTGAAAGACAATGTGAGGATACTGTGAGAGGGCGGCCATCTGCAAGCCAACAAGAGAGGCCTTGGAAGCAACCGAACCTGCTGATAGCTTTGTAGTTCCAGCCTCTAAAACTGAGAAAAAGGAAATTTCTATAGTTTAAGACACCCAGTCTGTGGTTTCTGTTACAAAAGCCCAGCAAACTATACAGCCACCAGGAAGAGTAGTCAGGATTCAGGTATGTCTTGCTGTTGGTGTGTTCAGATATGTGAATTCAGGGCTGCCAGATTTGATAGTGTTTAAAAAAAATGCTATAAATCTAGGAGTGTTTTGTCTAAAATGTCCTGATTAAAGATTTACATTTTAATATTAAATACTTTTAACTCAAACAAAATATCTATGTTACATTTTGGCCCATAAGCCTTTAGTTTGGAACCTCTGCTATAACTCATGCAGGCATGACAACTCAGGGTCTGGCCCATAATGAGATTCTCCTAAATTGTTTTTGGATAGTGAAAAATACTATGATGGAGTAGGCTCCGGAGAGACACCAGATCATCCAGCTCTGGAGGTGAGGGTGGCAGGGAAAATTGGTGGCCTGGAAATGCCTTTGTAAGAGGTAAAGCATGAGTGGCCACCTGAATGATTTGTCGTTGTCTAGGTAAGGGAGAGGGTAGCAAGAGAGTGCTTTCCAGGTAAAGGGAGCAGTTGTCAGTGGCCCTAAGAAAGAGGAAGTATGGCCTTTTGGTGGAATACAAGTAGTATGATATGTTTTGGGGCATGGAGTTAAAAATGGGGAGGTGGGTGATGATGCTTGAGGGAGGGAGGGAAAATGAGAACCGAATTGTTAAGAAATTTTATTCAGAGAGCCAGGGGAGTAATTGAGTTTGAAGCAGAGCAAAGGTAGATTAGATTGCCTTTTAGGAAGACTGGCCTGGATATAATGTGGAGGCTGAATTAGAGGTGGTCAGGGGAAGGGAAGCCAGTTCACATATAACGCAAGAGATGATGGTGGTTTGAACTTAAATAATGACAGTAGGAACAGAGGACTGATTTGAGAAATACCCAAGAGGGAGAATTGACTTGTGATCATTGGTTGGGTGTGGAGTGAGGGAGAGAATGAGTTAAAGATGACTTTCTGTCTTCTGCTTTGTACTAGATTAATATGTCCTTCCCTGAGCTACAGAGCACAGGACCTTTGTAAGCCAGAGGGTAGATGAGTTTAGTTTTATGCATGCTGTGTTTGAAGTACCTGTTGGTTATCTAAGTGTGATGGAGAAGCTTATGATTAAAAGCAAGAGATCTGGGCTTGAGCTATATACATTTGGTATTTACCAGTGGATAGAGAGTAACAGAGGTCCTGGGAAAATGTGGAGTTGGAAGAGAAGAGGGTTAGAAGAAGAAGCAAAGTTAGAGAAGCAGACCCTTGATAAGTTAATTTGAACTCCTGACCTTGCTCTGTCTCAAAACTTCTCTCACTCTGCTTGCATTTATAGATAAGATTGAAATTCCCGATTAAAGCAAAGATAATCATGTCCTAAAATGGGGATTTCTAAAGAACGAGGAGTCCATTACCTTCTATACAAGTAAATTATTAAGGTACTAAGCAAGTAGCTTTATCAAGATCAGTGGGAGACTCAGGATGACTTTCTATTGCATGTATGCTGTGTGGCATATTCCACATGTTAATATCATAAATGTCATTGAGAGATGTAGATAATATGAACACTAAAGTAATACTTAGGATCACTTTGGAAAAAAGGAAATAATCTTGCTAAAGATAAGAGGGAAATAATAATTTATGACTATTTACACACTGTTAGTACATAAACATAAAATCCTTATAAGCATGCAAACAAAGAACTGCTGCTCTTCAGCTCCCAAGCCCTAGAATAAAGTTAGTAATTCCTTTCTCACAGGCATTGCACGACATAATTACCTGAGCTTTGTAATTCTGTAAGATCTGAGCTTAAATCAGACATGCTATTGAAGGATCTTACATAAGCAGTTATATAACCAGCACAAATCACAATTTGTTGTCTTCATTTTAGCAAGAATAAGAGCAATAGAAGAAGCCCATCAAGAAACCGAATAATAAGAGCTGAAAATAGAATGATAAATGCATGAAAAATCCAAAGAAGAAAACTGTCTAGGAGAACTCTTAGGACAATCTACCCACCTATATAAGAATCTACCTACCTATACGAGCATCTTTAAAATGTTAATTTTCTGCTTCAGTAGGCTTGCCTCTAAAGACAGGTACTTCTAAGGATTTTCAAGTGCAAGGTTATGAAGATGTGTCACATACTAATGCAACACAGGTGGGCTCTCACTTCACTTACAGCCGGCTTTAGAACCTCAAGGGTTAATGCTAGGAGAATGGGAAGTGTTTGAGAAAAGGAGGTTTTTCAGAAATACCAGTGCTGTGCATATTTCCAAGGTCTATTTGACTCTTTATTGGAAAAATGATGGTAGTGGCAATTAGTAAATATTTTCAGATGTTCTGGAGTTCTGATGAAGGCGGCTTTGCCTCAGCTGGGTTGTGAAGCCCGTTTGGGACTTGAACAAAACCCAGGCAATTTGAAACCTTCAGCATCACCTGCTTTCATCTCCATCATCACCAACCCATGCAATGTCTGGAAGTCTCCTAGAGCTCCATATTTCCTTATGCTATCTTTCTTCAAAAAGCACATGGACTTCTATAGCCATTATCTCTTAATTTTTTGTTCTCTCCCAGAATTGAAGAGGAGGAAATATATTATCTCATCTCAGTTAAGCCCTCTAGGTAACAAAATCCCCTCTCCTTCCATTTCAGGGAGCGTGTATAAGCAAAAATGAAAGACAATCTCTGTCTTTTTTTGCTAGCACACTGGAGAGGATGCTTTTATACTAGAGGAGATGAAATAAAAGAGGTCACTGTTCAGTGGACCAATCTCTCAGTTAAGTGGCTCTGTTCTCAGCACTTTGTGAATGCTAAGGTTCCCTCATCCCCATGGCTATCAGAATATGAATTGTATGGTCTTGAAAATGCCTAATGGTGCTACCTGTCCATTTGAAGTTTAAAAGTATATCACTCTTACAGCTTGGCTTTGGTTTGCAGTGCTGGGTACTCGAAGGGCAGTAATGGAGCTGCTCTTAGAGCATGCAGTGATAAGTGAGCTGCTCAGGGCAGAATATCATTGTTATGGATGTGGGGGTAGAAATCTCCAGTCTAATGGGCATTTACAGCTTTGTTTAGATTGGTTTATTTTCCTCTGGCTGAACGTCAGTGTCTTGAAGTATCATATTCAGAGCCTGCCTCTCATCACCAGTATCCTGGAGTATTGTGTTTAAACTAGAACATGCTGTTGGGACAAAGAGCTCAGGACAAGATGGTTTGGAATAGGACTATGATAAATAGCTTGTAGAGTTACCAGTGAAAAGTGATAGGCCCCAATGCATCAGCTGAAGTTTTATCTAAGATAAAACATCTCAAAATTATCATACAGAAGCCTCAGCTACACTGAGACTGGGTCTCAGGCATAAAGCATGCTATTACAGGTGATGAAAATAGTCTATAACAGAATTCTCAGCTCCTAGAATTACATATAGAATCAAAACAGATTTTGGGGATGAATGAGTACCATCACAAATTTCTTTGATTTTAGAAAACAGAGGCGCACACAGATAAAGTGGCTTTGTATATGCCACACAGCATATTTGCAATAGAAAGTCATCCTGAGGCCGGGTGCCTCTAATCCCAGCATTCTGGGAGGCTGAGACAGGTGCATTGGGTGATTTAGCTGATGCATTGAGGCCTATCACTTTTCATTGGTAACTCTACAAGTCATTTATGATAGCCCCATTACAAACCATCTTGTCCTGAGCTCTTCGTCCCAATAGCAAGTTCTGGTTTAAACACAATACTCCAGGATGGTTGGCCAGGCTGGTCTCAGGCTGGTCAGGATAGATTAAAGAGACCTGCTAATAGGTTGTTTGTGTACATCTGTCAACAAAAAGTTCACAGGACAAGTCTCCTGTTTGTCCCCACAGAGAAGAAACCAGCTTGGTCAAGGTCAGTGGGAGGCTCAGAATGACTTTTTTTTTTTTTTTGATATGGAGATTCACTCTTGTTGCCCAGTCTGGAGTCCAATGGTGTGATCTCGGCTCACTACAACCTCCACCTCCTGGGTTCAAGTGATTCTCCTGCCTCAGCCTCCCAAGTAGCTGGGATTATAGGCACCTGCCACCTTGCCTAGCTAATTTTTTGTATTTTTAGTAGAGATAGGGTTTTACCATGTTGGCCAGGCTGGTCTCAAACTCCTGAACTCAGGTGATGCAACTGCCTCAGCCTCCCCGAGTGCTAGGATAATAGATGTGAGCCACCATGTCCAGCCTCAGGATGACTTTCTGTTGCATATATGCTGTGTGGCATATGCAAAGTCACTTTATCTGTGTGAGCCTCTGTTTTCTAAAATCAAATAAACTTGTGGTGGAACTCATTCATCCACAAAATCCATTTTGATTCTACATGTAGTTCTAAGAGCTGAGCATTCTCAGTTACAGACTATTTTCTTGACCCATAACGGCAGGCTTTATACCCTGGGATTTCCTGGAGGTATGTCTGAGGATGTAGAGCAGTTCCACATGATGCGTACTTAATGTTTGATAATTCATTTACTTTCATTCAGGAAATATTTATCACACATCTTTTATGTGATGGACAATATTGTAAGCGCTGGGTTACACTGATGAGAAAGAAAGCTTCTGCCAACAAAAATTCTTTTCAGTGGTGAAATGGTTCAAATATGCTACAAAAGGGATCTGGGAAATGATATTAATATAGTACCATAGGGATTGGCTTGCCCCATAGAGGACATTTGGCAGGGTCTGGTGACATTTTTGCTTGTCAGAACTGGGGAAGGGTGCCACTGGCAACTACTGGGTAAAGGCCAGGAAATTTGCTAAACATCCTATAGAACAGTGCCCTGCAGCAAAGAACTATCCAGCCCCAAAGGTCAGTAGTACTGAGGTTGACCAACACTTGGTTATAGAACAAGAAAACATGCCTAATTAAAACTGTAGGTCCTTGGGAGCTCATCTGGCTTTCAAATCAATTCTACTTGAGTGTGAAAGGAAAATGACAAAAAGCATCCCAGTGATTTGATGTTTCAGTTGAGTTATAAAAGATGAGTCGACATTAACCAGATGAATTAGTGGAGAATGAGGAGCATATGTAGAAAAGCATTCCAAGGAGCGGAACCACACAGATTTTGGGGGTGACAGATCTTGGCATCATGACTGATTGGCAAGTGGTTCTTTATAGCCTGAACATGTGTAGGATCTGCAAGGACAGACTGATAGGGGGCAATGTCTTGGCTAAAATACTGAAGAGCTTGGAGTACTTCTTAGGTGTAATGGTGATCCAGTGAATGATTTTATTTATTTTATTTTTTTGAGAAGGAGTTTCACTCTTGTTGCCCAGGCTGCAGTGCAGTGGTGTGATCTTGGCTCACTGCAACTTCTGCCTCCCAGGTTCAAGCGATTCTTCTGCCTCAGCCTCCTGTGTAGCTGGGACTACAGGCATATGTCACTGCGTCCACCTAACTTTTTGTATTTTTAGTAGAGACAAGGTTTCTCCATGTTGGTCAGGCTGGTCTCGGACTCCTGACCTCAGGTGATCCACCTGCCTCGGTCCCCCAAAGTGCTGGGATTACAGGTATGAGCCACCACGCCCGGCCCAGTGAATAATTTTAAAAACTAAGATGACCTGATTAAATCTGTGTTTTCTAACCTTTTTTTTTTTTTTTTTTTTTTTGGTGAGGAAGGTGGTGGTTCTAATGGGGTGAGGCTGAAAGGTGGAATACTAGTGAAATTTTTGTATTTATACCAGGTGAGCACAGCTGAGAGCCTGAATTGGCTGTGATCATGCAAATGAAAATAAAGTCACAGGTTAGAGACCTTTAGAAAGTAGTTAGGAGAGATGGCCAGTTAGTTTTGGGTATTTTAGAACAAGAGCTATTAGAGGATAACACTCAGGTTCTAGCACTACAAGATAAATAGCATTAGCATTTAACAAGTTATGGAATACAAAAGAAGAAGTAGTTTTGGGTGAGAGAGAGCTGTAAAAGAGATGGTGAATCCCTGAGTTATGGAAGGAAATCATGAAGCCAGTCTAATTAAAACCATCGGTCACTGGGGCCTCATCTACCTTTCAAACTTGGCTTCTAATAAAACATGTGAAATGATTTTCTGAAAGATAACCTGACTTGTTAGCTTGGCTGAAAGATGGAAATACAAGGAGACATCTATTCTGACAGGTTTACAAGCAGCACAAACTCATAAGGACATCCCTGTCAGAATTGTATGTTTGGCCTTTATTGGAAGCAATTATTCTGGACAACTGGAGCATATTTAGAAGGGCACCAGCTAGAAATGGCTCAGTCTCTGTTATCTTGATTGTAGCTCACTCTTACTCCTCATGAAGCCGGTGACCACAGGTGTAAAAAACCCAGTAGCCATGTTGGCTCTGTGCTGACTTGATTGGTTACTACAGTTGGGTAGAAGACTTGGTCTCCAAAAGAACAGGGGCCCCTGGGATAATCAGTTTGGATTACTCTTCTCTCTGTGCTCTGTATGTTTCCTGGCCCTGGAAATTGCAAGAGACTTTAGTCTTGCTGGGATAGCTTCAGATTGCCCCTCCTATAGATATTTTTTTTCTCAGATCTAATGCTATCCAACAGGAGATTGGTTTGTGCTGAGTTTCTGAGATCTGAATTTGTGAGCCATAATGTTTTCCCATGTTTCCCTTATAACTTGGCTGCTAGCTTCACTGTGCCCTTTTTAGGCTATAGAAGTTGGGTGAGATTTTATGGTTGGGGCAGGAAAACCTATTTTGCCCCACTTCTTAAAACAGCATCCTATGTTATAGTAGTAAGATATCTGTGATTTTACTCTTGCCTGAACAATTCTAATAAAAGGAGCTCATGTTATTAAACACTGGCAATATGTCAGGTTTTTACATAAGCCAACTTATTTAAGCTTCATACTTTTATTTGAAATAGTCATTGTTCCTTTTTCAGATGAGAAAACTGACTCAGATGTAACACTATTAAGTGATAGGGTTATAACCCTTTCCCATGGCTCCACCTGGCTCAAAGCTCTATTTTTAATGGCACGTGGCTTTTTAGCCTTCTTTTCCTGAAACAATGCAGATGGCAAAGCTTTGACTATGATGCAGAACCCTGCTGCATGGAATGCCTCCAACATGATCTAGAGACATTTTCCCATTGTCTTGGTGACTAACATTTGGCTCCCCATTACTTATGCAAATTTCTACTGCTGGCTTGAATTTTTCCCCAGAAATTAGGTGTTTCTTTTCTATTACATCATCAGGCCGCAAATTTTTCAAACTTTTATGCTCTGCTTCCTCTTGAACACTTTGCTATTTAGAAATTTATTCCACCAGATACTCTAAATCATCTCTCTTAAGTTCACAGTTCCACAGATCTCTAGTATGGTAGGAGCAAGATGCTGTTAGTCTCTTTGCATGGCAAGAGTGACCTTTACTCTAGTTCCCCATAAGCTCCTCATCTCCCACCTGAGAGCACCTCTGCCTGGACTTTATTGTCCATGTCACTATCAGCATTTTGGTCAAAGCCATTCAGCAAGTTTCTAGGAAGTTTCAAGCTTTCCCACATCTTCCTGTCTTCTGAGCTTTTCAAGTCTCTAGGAAGTTTCAAACTTTCCCACATTTTTCTGTCTTCTTCTGAGCCCACCAAACTAATTTCAGCCACTGCCTGTTACCAGTTCCAAAGTCGCTTCCACATTTTTGGTTATCTTTACGGTAGTGCGCTACTCTACCAGTACCAATTTGTTGTATTAGTCTTTTTGCACACTGCTAATAAAGATATACTCAAGGCTGGGTAATTTGTAAAGGAAAGAAGTTTAATTGATTCACAGTTCACTATGGCTGGAGAGGCCTCAGGAAACTTACAGTCACGGCATAAGGGGAAGCAAACGTGTCCTTCACATGGCAGCAGCAAGGAGAAGTGCTGAGCAAAGGGGGAAAGCCCCTCATAAAACTATCAGATCTCCTGAGAACTCACTCACTATTACAAAAGCAACATGAGGGTAACTGCCCTCATGATTCAGTTACCTCCCACTAGGTCCCTTTCATCACATAAAGGGATTATGGGAACTACAATTCAGGATGAGATTTGGGTAGGGACACAGCTAAACCATGTCACCCTTGAACTCTAAACCTTAATGCTGTCTACTTGAGCACAATGTTCATAGTATCAGCAATTGCCCTCAGGGAAAATGCAGCTCTGGTGCTCTGATCTTTACCTTATCTCTGTGCTTACAGACTTTTCCCCTCAAAATTGGCCTAAGGTATCTCCCCATAGTTTTCAGGTCTTTAGTGTTTCTATTTATCTATTTAGACAAATTTTACCCAGTACTTTACTTTGGGCCTATGAATATAAGTTAGAGAAAGTTGGTCTTATTAACAACATAAATAATTTTGTTGTTAATATCATTATGTTGACAAAAGAAAAACTGCATTTTAAATTATACTCGTAGCTTGTAAAGAGTGATTTTGAGTCAATATGTAGGTCTTTGGTGGGAAAAACGACAGATGTAGGTTATTAGAAACAAGCAGAGAACAACAGGACTAAAAACTGGGATGTCATCAAGTAAACCAACTTAATATGACCCTTCCAAGGCCATATTAATAGGATAAAAGGGCCTGGGATTGGATTGAAAGTAAGAGATAGTTTTCTCGAGGAACACGAAGGCAAAGAACTGCTCTAGAAAGGGGCTAGAATCTTTGTGTCTATAATAATAATAATAATAATAATAACTTTTATTTGCATTACATTGTGTTGTTTGCAAAGTGTTTTTAAAATAATATACCATTTGTTTCATTTAATTGTAACAGTGACCTTAGGGAAAATGTTATCATCATGCACATTTTGCAGGAAATTTCCAAGAGCACAGAGTTTTGGAAGGCTTTGATAAGAGAGCCCTGGTCTTCAATACCCTCCTTGCCACATCCATATTCTATCTGCACCGTGAAGGAAGGCAGTTTCCTGTGTTCTAAACTGTCAGTTGAATGTGATGTTATTGATGAGTTCATACTGCAGAAGGGACACAGAATATGATTAAGGATAATGAGTCTGCTGTTTGGGATAGTTGTCACAGTAACTCAAGTGTTCTTACAGGTTATTAGAATGTAATAGTAAAGTTATCCTAAAGAACAGCTCTCATTTCAAAGCTTCTGTACTCCAAAACTTAGTTTACCAATTGTGGTTGAGGCATTTTATTCTGTGGCTGCTGCCTGCCATGTCAGCCCTTTTATTTTTCATCACATATATGGGTCATGAAATTATACCAAACTACCAGACATATTCTCTGTTCTTTTCCCTTTCCTATCTTTGTCATGTGGTTGATGTGGTTCTCACCTCTAGGAATGGCATTTTCGATCATTTCCATCTGTACCATCTTGCCTGTCTGTCAATATCTTTCTCATGTGCTGCTGTTCAATGAGATGTCCCATTTTTTTTCTGCCTACCACCACCCTGTCCATTCTGTGTATTCCTATTGCATTTTGTTTCTCTTTATAGCACAGGTTGCAAATGTTACTAAACAGCCAGGTTGCAAATGTTACTAAAAAGTTTTGGTCTAGGACTTGCTGCTCTCAGAATAGAAAACCAATCACGAAGTGAAAAATATTGCCAGAGAAGAAAGCTTTAGTCAGGTGCTGTACACGAGGAGAACAGGAGATACAATCTCTAATCCATCTCTCCAGTGGACTAAAATTGGGGTGTTTATATAGCAGGGAATGTGGGAAAACAAGAATTAGGGAGGGGTCAGAAAGCAATCATTATGGGTGAGGCATCAGGCATCTCATTGACTCGATGAGGTAATGTATGTTTCAGTTCCTTGCCTCAGGGTCAGTTTCCTGAGGATGGAACTCAAATGAGACAAATAAGTGTCAATTTTTAAGACCAGAGACTTATAATTTCTATGTTTATTATATATATTTAGAAAAACCCTTGTAAATATCAGGTCTATGGGACAATTAGGTTAGTTTTCCAAACTGAAATATGTGCATGAGCCAGCCTGATTCCTTAAATAAGGGAGGATGTTGAGTGTCAAAAGCTATTGAGATTATAGTAAGTTTTTGAGCCTTTTATCTAATAGGTACCTACCACTACATTCTAGGCATTGAGACCAAACTAGTGTGTCTGTGTGAGTGTGGGTGTATGTGTATGTGATCTCTTTGTTTAAAAAATATTAGTAAATAATTCAAATATTTTTTGAAAAGCTGGGGAAACAAAACAGAAGTTCTCCTGAAGACTATGTTTGGCCCATTTCCCTAGTTTATGACCCTACTCTATAGAATCTGGGGACAAACAAATGGTACAAGTCAGAGTATATTCTGTCCCTCATTAATTAAATATCTACAGAGAGTGAATACTCTTATGAGATCATCCTTCTAATCTTAGACTCTCTTTTGTGGAGTAACTTATTTAATATGTTTTTGTTGAATTGCAGGAAACTTTTGGAGAAAGTTCCCCAAAACTTTGGAGAGCTGTGTTCCCCCAAAGTTTGGAGGGTGAGGAGTGAAAGAGGTTGAGAAGAATGGGTTGGCTGGGTGAGCATGCTATTTTAGACTAGACAAGTTGAGACTACTTTGGTAAACTTTCATTTTGATGTTTTATTAATCACTGCTGCTGGTGAATTTAAATATTTTAATGATCAGTATATTTTACTCTTTGCATGCCCTGGGGCTTTTTTGATTTTTAAGAAATGGCAGCTTAAAAAAATTAAAATAGACTCTCCATTCGATCAGCTTTCAAAATACTTGGTGCTCTTTCTGCCCCGAATCTGGGTCAGTGTGGCATTTGGTGACTAAGAAACCTCAATCTACTTCCTCAGCAGGCTTTCACTACGCTGAAATTGCTCTTTAAGTAATTTCATTTCTCTTGATTGAGCCTCTGCAAATTATTTCATGAAACAATTCTTTATTTTGAATGTGAATCTTCACACTTTCACAAAGCTTGGGGGAATAAAAAAGCATTTATTATGACAAAAAACATTTGTTACCACTATATTTAAATCTTGCCTTAGTTTTCTTGCTTTTTTAACTATTAAATATATATTTTTTCTCATAAACTGTATAAATTATAGATTGTATATCTGTGGGGAATCTCTGGTGTATATAAGTTCACAGCTCCTTAGGACTAATTATTTTTTAAAACAGAGGTTAGGGAAGGTGAATTTATTTTTCAATCTTAAAAGAAATAAAATAGTGAATTGATGGGGATTTTTTTTGTTGGATTTTAGTTACAGCTGGCCTCTGTATCCATGGGTTCTGCAACAGAAGATTCAACAAAAAAGAATACAAAATATTCTGGAGTGGGAGGGCAGGAAAAATTAAAAATGATAAAACAAAAATAATATAAATAAATATACAGCATAACCACTACTTACATAGTATTTACATTGTATTAGGTATTACTAGTCTAGAGATGATTTATAGGGGCATGTGCATAAATTATGTGCAAATACTATGACACTTTATGTCAGGGACTTGAGCACCTGCAGATATTGGTATCTATGGAACTGAGACAGCATTGTAGTTTATTTATTTAAATTTTGTGGCAAAGGTGTTTGTTCTTGTGTCAGCATGCTAATGTAGTCATTCTTGAGAGGAGATTGTTTTCTTGCTTTGCTGCGTCTTTTTCCACAAAAGTATCATTTTCAGATCAAAGTTAGGGCCCAGTCTTTGTTGACTCTTGTGCTTGGCACTTCTTCCTATTGGTTCACACTGTAAAAGGTTCCAACTGGGCCTTCTTCTGCCTCCTTCCTTCCTGTGGTTCATCCAGGGCTTGCGCGGTGACCATGTGTAGAGTCGTGATCTGTAACCATTCCTGGAAATCTCCAACTTCACTGGTCCTATCCATCCTGTTTCCTCTTGCTGTGCAGTCTTGCCTTTCTCAGTGCCAGCCTTGGCTAGTTTCTCTCTCTCTGGTTTGCTATCTAATTCTGTAAATCACTGACTGGCAGTGTGTGGAGCCCGAGTCATGTCACAGAATTGTGATTTTTTTCATTCCTCCCCACTGAACAATTCTGAATTGTCACTTTTCAGCCAATTCTTAGACATGAAGTTGAAAAAATACATAAATAGCTTTGTGACTCACCTGAGGGATTCTTTGACCTTTTATTTTCATTATTTTGACTTCCTCCCCTCCTTAGTTGGAAATCAACAGTTTGCATTTAAAAAAACAAAACTCATTGCTTCACTCTACTACAGGTGAAGTGGAATAGGGAGGATTTTAAGACTCCACAGGGAAGAGTTTGGAGGAGTTATAATTAGGGAAATTAAAAATAAGAAAAAAATATGTAGACTTGGATATTTTAAAGGATTGAAAGGTATTCCCTTTTAAGTGGCTATAGAATAGTGCATCCCTGGCCCCATATTCAGTTCCTTGGTCACACAGAAACATACACCCACATTATTCTGCTTCCTTAAAGCAACTTTATGCTGAATTCCTTATCTAGAGGTAGATATACCATTAAGCTTAGGTTTCAGGCCTATCCAAGGCCCTGAGAGGGGGTCTGACAATGTGTTGACAGGGTTATATGTTCTACAAAATTTGCAAAGGTATTTTTAACCATCATTAATCATATTCTACTCCATCCTTCCCAGTGATCCACTGTCCCCAGTGACCCTTGGACATTTTAAGGATTTCTCTAAGGAGAGGTTAAGGACATTTTAGTTTGTGTTTAGTTAGCTACATTTTTGTGATTTCTGTTCCTTCCATACATAGTTAAATTACTGCCAGCCATCCCAGTTTAGTAAAGGATTCCAGAAATATTCCTATCACAGCTATGCTGCCTCCAGAGTAGACTAGTTAGTTATGGGGTCATCACTTTAAAAAAGACTTAAATTAGTCAATACGTAAGAAAACATAATTGCTCTGAAATTTTACAGCTTTACTATGAAAGAAACAAGAGAGGTTTTTCCAACCAAACGTCATATCTTCTCATGTGTAAGTTAGGAGCTAAGCTATGAGGCTGCAAAGACATAAGAATGGTAAAATGGACTTTGGAAACTTGTGGGGAAAGATGTGAGGGAGAGGGATAAGACTATATTTTGGGTACAGTGTATACTGCTCAGGTGACAGATGCACCCAAAATCTCCACCATATAAGAAATTATCCATGTAACCAAAGCCACCTACATATCAAAACTATTGAAATAAAATTAAAACACACACACACACACACACACACACACACACACACACACACAACCAAGCATAAAAATAAATTTATCTATATTTGGCAATCCTAAATATATACGTGATATCCACCAATATTGATTGGTGATGCTGAGCCTTTTCTAAACTATTGACAATAAAAGGAAAGATTAACCAAAGCTAAATGAAGTATTTAAAATCTTCTTAATAGAAGATCATTTTTATAAAATTATCATAATCATGCATTGTTTAACAACAGTGATGCATTCTCAGAAATGTGTCATTGGGCAATTTCTTTGTTGTGAGAACATCATAGAGTATGCTTAACACAAACCTAGATGATACAGCTACTACACACCTGTGCTATATGGTACAGCCTGTTGCTCTTGGCTAGAAAGCTGCACAACATGTTACTGTATTGAATACTGTAGGAAATTGTAATAAGATGGTAAGTATTTGTATATCTAAACATACCTAAGCCTAGAAAAGATGTAGTAAACATGATGTTATAATCTTATGGGATCACCATCATACATGTGGTCCCTAGTTGATTTAAATGTTATGAGATGCTTGACTGTATGTGAAGAGGTGATTAAAGCATGAGCAGTCAAAAATGTGAAGAAAATTTCATAGGTATTTGTCACAGGTTAATTAGTAAAAATTTACACTGTTTTCTGAATATTTGTCATATTCGTGGCATCTGCCAGTTTTTAAAAGTTAGTATTTGTTACGATTTTTTTCTGATTTATTTTTGTAGCCTAGTTTTATATTTGAAATTTTGTATTATTTTTCTTAGAGAGGGGCTTCAAGATTGTTAAAGCTTTTAGACCCTACAAAACCTGGATCCATCCTTGATTTGACTTATCTGTAATCAGCTGATACTTTCTGTTCGTCAGCCAAATGCGGCTAACTGATTTATCCAGACTAAAAGCTTAGTGCCAACTTCAAATTCTGGGGAATGGGACTCCAGCTATGTGTTAGCTACTTTCTGGTAGTAGTATGATTTCCATTCCTTCTTGTTGATCCTGGATTAGCTACTTACCAGGTAGGAGAAGGATTGAAGTGCTCTGGAAAATTTCCTGAAATCATAAACCTAACTAGTTTAAAAATTGAATTATGTCAAATACTGGGGAATCAGGACATACCCTCTTGGACCTTTGTCTTGGAACTTAAAGTCTAAAAAGTACTTTTCAGTAAGCAGACAGAAAAAAAAATCTATTAGGACAAATTGAGGTTAGGAGAACAATCTTTATACAAAACCCACAAGAATTGTCTTTATCAAGATTAGGATTCTAAATATCCTGCTTTCTATGAAAACCTGTAACATAATACGATAGGAGCCTTTATTATACTTACTTTGCTTTGTCTGAAATTAACATATGTAGTCCAGCTTGATCTGGTTAGGGTTAGCGTGGCATATTTTCTTTCATCCCTTTACTTTTAATCTGTCTGGATCTTTAAAATGAGTTTCCTTTAGGCAACATTTACTTGAGTATTTTAAGAAAAAAATCTACTCTGACAATCTCTGTCATTTAATTGGTATATTCGAACATTTACATTTCAAGTGATTATCAATCTGATTGAAATAATGTCTACTTGTACGTATTTACTATTTGTTGTCCTTTTTTACTTCCACTCATTTTCTTCCTCCTTTGATTTTAAGCATTTTGTGATTCTATTTCTCTCCCTTTTTAACATATTAATTATAATTCCCTTTATAAGAAATAATTTTTACTGTTTGCAATATACATGTATGACTAATCAAAATCCATTTTTAAATAACACTATACTCCTTGTAAACCAAAAAGTGACTGAGGCAGATATCTCAATCAGTTAGAGATTTATTTAATCAAGGTTGAAGAAGCCCAGGAAAAAACTGGAATCACAGGAGCATCTGTGATCTATGCTTGTTCCAAAGGGGGTTTTGTGAACTTTTGTATTTAAAGAAAAAAGAGCAAGCAGAAGGGAGACAAAGGGGATGGGAGTATAGGCTGTGAGGCAGATGGTTACATTCTAGTGAGGCTCTGATGAGCTTCAGTGAATATACATTTTACATGTAAAAAAAGAAGAGTGTCAATTATGTACTTTCTTGCACTCAGTCAATCTACATTCTATGCAAGATAAAGTAAACGTGTAAAAAGGGAGTAGAGGAAATGAGGCTATGACATGGGATTGTGAAATTACAGCTGCTTGTTTGAGAATAAAAGGAAAATATTGTTGGTGGCTCAGTTCCAAGGTTAACTTTCCCTTTGGCATAGTGACTCTGTGATCCCAACATTCTATTTTTCTTTCATATGCCTCCCAGATAGTATAAGTACCTTACAACAGAGTATCCCTAATTTCTTACTCCTGTCACTTATAATATTTCTGTGCTTTATTTCACTTTTCTGTAAGCTATAACCACTGAATACATGATAGAACTACTAGAGGTAAAAGTCACAAAAGTATTGGGGACCCCCTAAAACTGGGTTCTTTGAGTTTTTAACTCTCGAGATATTCTATACTGGTCTTCTAGTAATTTGACAACTGTAATTTGAAGCGTTCCCACCAATATGGCTTTTGCTTGCACCTCTCCTCCTGGGCTTCTGATCTGTTAAGTTGTGATTCTCTGTACCTGCTTCTCTATCTTCAGTTTTGGTAACAGCAGTTTTTCATGTAGCATTAATTCTGATATCTCTAATAAGGTTGTTGATTTTCAGTTTGTTTAGAAATTTCCTTGTTGTGGGGATGGGAGTGATGACTTTCAAGTTCTTCAACTTCCAGCCTCTAGAATTGTGAGAAATTAAATTTCTCTTGTTCATGTCACTATTCTGTGGTGGTCTGTGATGGCAGCCCAAGCAGACTAACACACTATACCTATTTCAGATAATATACTGGAAAATGCGGAAATGAAGAGTTTACGAGCACAACAGTGACTGACAGATCCTAGAATCAAAATGATTACTTTCTAAAAATTTACATCATGTTCGATGCCTACTTTCTTGTGAAGGAGCTCTTTGAAATACTTTTTAAATTCTGGATAGAAAAAATGTAAGAAAACATTGCTATAAACAGAAAAAAAAAGTCTCCAAACTTTTTTTTTGATCACATTACTTTGTAGATGAAGGCCCAAACTTATGCACTAATGATAACCAAGTAGGCCACAAACAGAAAAAGGGTTGAAATTTACATACGAAGATTTGCCAAGATAGAGTGAAACAAATGCAGTCAGCTATCAACATATATTACACAGACTCTCTGAAAAAAGCATGTGAAGTGCCAGATGAAAAAGTTGAATGTGCTGGCTGTATTGTACACAGCTCAGCAGACAGAGTCAGGTGCTGTGATGAGGAGGGATCGCTCCAGAGCTCACTAGTGCTGTGGTCTTTGGTAAGCTGTCTAATGCCTCTAGCTTTATTTTCCTTGGAGCACGATGGAGATAATAACCCTGTCCTGCATAAGAACAGAAAATCAAACACCACATGTTCTCACTCATACTTGAGTGTTGAACAATGAGAACACATGGACACAGAGGGGAGCATCACACACTGGGGTCTGTCAGGGACAAATAGGGGAGGGACAGCAGGGGGTGGGGAGTTGGGGAGAGATAGCATGGGGAGAAATGCCAGATATAGGTGATGGGGAGGAAGGCAGCACATCACATTGCCATGTGTGTACCTATGCAACAATCTTGCATGTTCTTCACATGTACCCCAAAACCTAAAGTGCAATTAAAAAAAAATAACCCTGTCCTGACCATATCACAATGTATTTGGGGGGTATTAAGAGATATTGAGTATGTGAATGGGCCTTGACCTCTTATATTTCTGGAGAGTGAATATTGCTGTGAGAAGAAAGGATGTAATGTAGGAAACAGCTTCTAATCCAGTCAGTGCTCAGCCCAAAGTAGGAACACTTTATAAATGGTTATAGAATAAGTGATTACTTATATAGCCTAAACTGAAACTCTAATATTCTGGATTCTAATCTCCTAGGGGCTTTAAGGACATGCTCTACTGTTTTTTTTTAAAGGTAACAGGTATAGTGCATGTAGAACTCTCTAATTTTCAACCAATCCTGTGCATTTTACATTTCATCCATGGGTGAGTTATTTTTCTTTGTTCTTAGATGGGAAATTTGACATATCCTGTAATTTTTCTGCTAATTCTTAGGTAACTGGTAGTCATAAGATTATGAGTCATAAAACACTAACTCTGTTCTGTTTTGTTTTATTTGTAACCGTTCAGTACTCCGTTCAAGATATTACTCAGTCTTCTTCAATCTTCTATTAAAGGTCCTCCTCTTCCATCCTTTCCTTGGATACGTACTTGGGTTTCAGCCTCCATTCAGGGCTGGTTTCTTTTCTCTCACTCACTCACTTCACAAGCAAGTAACTTTTACTATTTTGCAACTCTGGTTTGGGACATGGGAGACAGAGAGATGAAGGGATAAAGCAGACTTTCCTTAACTGGGCTATTTCAAGTTCTCTGGGCCTGGACAATGGTTGGAACTGACTCTTTCTTGATACTTCAATGGAGTCCTCACATCTTCCAGTTATTGTCAGCTCTTGAAACACAGACATCATTCTTTTATTTCTCAGGCTTCCACACACCTCTAAGCACCAGATTCTCTGGTGGTTTACTCCAATTGCTGTTCTTTTGTGTTCTCATTGACTTGGGGCTGAATTTTAAAGGGCTAGGGCCCAGATCTCTTTCTCATAAATAGTCTATACTTGCATCAAAGACACACTCTTGTAACCATTTTGATTGCAAGACTAAGAAGGTGTAGGGGGATTCCAGTGAAGTAATTTTATCCTGCTTCCATAGATAGGTACTTTAGAGTCATATCAGGATCACATGGAGCACATAGAAAGCTCTTCCAAAGCTCCCTCTTGCTGTGATTGGGTTAAATTTTAGCATCTCTTTCACTAGCACTGCATCTCCCGATGGCCCCTACCTTTACTGGGGAGAACTCTGCAGTTCAATAGCTCTTTCTAAGGAAAATCTCACAAATCCTTTTTGTTTCTCTACTTTCTGTCTTGGCTTATGTCCTTGATCCTTCTGAAAGGTCTAAGATTTATGAAACCATGTCTCAACTATCTCATAAATTTTTCACATGAGAATCATGCCACATTCACAGTGGTATCTGATGTGTCTTATAGTGATGCTTTAGTTGAAACTTCAGTATTTACACCCTACTACACAAACAATAAATTATTTTCCATCAGACTATGAAGATTTAATCTCTCTGAGGGAACTGTTCATCATCAGTAACTTTTTATAGAATGGGGACCTGCAAGGATCCCATTGTAAGGAATTACACTGCTAAGAAGATTGGAAAATTAATACCCTAGTGAAACACTTTTTTCAATAATGTGTTCATATTTCTAAGTGAATATTCTTTAACAAAATATGAATCTGCTATGTGAATAGCACTGAGCTTATTTCTGGGCAACTACACTACCATCACAACTACTATTAAAGCCTACAATCGGGTAACCAGAAAGCTATACAGGGAACTCCTTGCCCTTCAGATCTGGGCAAAATATTCTGTCATGTTGGATTCTGTGCCCCTCCCCTGTTGTCTCACTCTCAGCATTTCATTATTTTTAGTAATTTTGTGAAACATATGCAGTCTGATGACAGGCAGATGGAGGGATTGTATCAGCAAATATTCAGTTTTTTGACGTCTCACAGAACTTACTTCTCTTTCTCCTCCCTCCTTCTCCAGAGTAACTAGAAATTTCTTTCCCCCATTTTTCTCAGATCAATTCTATCCTTAGGCATTGTTGGAGATGTATCTTGCACACTCAGCCATTTTCTAAGCAGATACAGTTCACTTCATAATGGAAATTTTGGTGCATCTAATTTATCCTTCAAATTATATTAATAACCTAACCCATACTTGGAGAACACTGCAGTTTATGAAACACATGTGAATCTATATGGGATCTTGATTTTTTTCATTTTCTTAGGGTGCAGATAATTTAGGCATTATTATTTGCACCTTGTAGACAGAGGGACTGTTAAAATATTATCTGGATCATTGGAATTTATAATAGAGGAGAGAATATATACAAACTATAAATTATGAAAAAAGACAATTTAAAAAGTATGCATAAATAGTATAATGTAGTTTACATTAGATAGCAATTACTTTGGATCTGCTAAATCAGAGGAGACTTTGAGTAAGAGAAAAACATTTGTCTGATTACTAAAAAGAGGCAGCTTTTTGTCTAGCCATTAAAAAAAGGGAGAAGAAAATTCTAGGCAGATAGGTTTGTCAGAGAATGTAAGTGAGAAAGCAGGCAACATGTTTAGGAATATGGCTGATTTCTAGGAGCTGAAGTGCAGAGGTTAGTTTGGGGCCAATGGAGGAAGGAATGGTTGGAGAGAAATTTAAAGTACTGTGAACAGGTTCCTCTTCTTTTATTTTCAATTTTCAATTAGATAAACTGTTAGGAAGTACTTATAACTAGATACATGTGAGGATTTGTGTTGGCATAATCGATTATTCAGCCTTATTCTGTTTAAAAATTAAATCTATAGAAACTAACAGAGCTACAAGGAACTGTTTGTCAAAATACTTTGATTCTCATGGGTGTATTACTATTATGTTACTGGCAACAATATTTAGCACGATGCAGCTACTTTTTGGAATTACCTTACCAAAGGAGGGCATTTCCTAACATTTTAAATAAACATCCTCCCTGGGTTTTATATTGGAGAATCTGAGTGCTAGTTCTTTCCTGCTACAGACAAAGGTTAGAGGGTGTGTTGTTGATGTCATTAAAAGGCATATTAAGGAATTTATACTTTATTTGCTGTGCAAGGCAGTATTTAAAGGTTTTGAACACAGAGGAAAATGGTCTAACCTTACCAGTAGGTACATACTGGGTTATGTATCTCATACCTAGTAAGGCTTTGGACCATTTTCAATTTTACTATTACTAGGTATGAGATACATAACCCAGAGAAGAAGATGGTCTAACTTTACTAAGTATGAGATACGTAACCCAGAGAAGAAAATGGTCTAACCAAGTATGAGATACATAACCCAGAGAAGAAGATGGTCTAACCTTACTAAGTATGAGATACGTAACCCAGAGAAGAAGATGGTCTAACTTTACTAAGTATGAGATATGTAACCTGGTATGTACCTACTCGTACCTAGTAATAATAAAGTTGAATTTTTAAATCTGAATATAATCTAGTGGTTGGTGAGAAGATATCTAACATTATTTCTTTCAAAAATATTAAGCACCTACTATGTGTCCAACATTTTTAGGGTCTGAGACTATTGTGAAAACTGGGCAAGCAGAAATTCTTCTGGTGACAGGCCAAGAATGTGATAGAGAGATAAAACCACCACCATAAAACAAAGAAAAAGATAGTGAACATGATTGTTTCAATTATTTATAAAGTGGGAAATTTCGTTAAAAATAAGAACCAGGGTAACTGAAAACAACTTGAGTGTCAGAGTGGCTACTTAAGATTAGAAGGTAACTTTTGAGCCAAGACCTAAATGCCAGGAAGACACAAATCATATGAAAATGGGTTGAAGAGATTTCCAGGCATAGAGCAAAATAAGGAGAAACATCCCAAGGCAGGAAAAAACTTAGGTTATTAAAGAAACAGAAAAATAGCTGAGTAAACAAGGATGGAATGAGAGGAAGTCATACAGAGAAGCAGAGGCCAAGTCATGGGCAGGCTGGGCCGTGGAAATAATATATTGTATTCTCAGTGTGATATGGGAAGCCATTGAAGGGTATTAATTTAGGAAGTGATGCAATCTGATATTTATTTTAACTTTGATTTTTTTTTGAAGTTGACAAAATAGTTGTACATATTTATGAGGGGCATAGTGATGTTTTTATGTGTGCAATGTATAGTGATCACATCTGGGTAATTAGCATATCTGTTATCTCAAACATCATTTGTTTGTGTTGGAAATAGTCGATATTCTCCTTCTAGCAATTTATAACAATATATTATTGTTAATTATAGTTATCATACAGTGCTATAAAACACTAGAACTTATTCCTCCTCTCTAGCTGTAATTTTGTATCCTTTAACAAAATTGCCAGAGCAGAGCTGACTCATTACCATGGGGATGGCACCAACCCATTCATGAGAGATCCACACTTAATGACCCACACACCTCCCACTAGGCCCACCTACAATACTGGGGATAACATTTCAGCATGAGATGTGGAAGGGGCACACATCCAAACCATATCAGCTCCTTCCCCAGTCTTTCCCAGTCACTACTATCCTCTGTTCTACCTATTTTTATGAGATCAGTGTCTTCAGTCTGGCATATGACTGAGAGCATGTGAAAGATCTCTCTGGCCTCTGTGTAGATAATTCTTTATAGGAAAGTAAAGAGAAAAATGATATGACCAATAAGGATGCCATCTTAATTTCCAGGCTGGAGATGATTGGGGCATGGGATAAGTTATGTGAGCACTTAGTGGCTTGGATTAGGCTGGGTCAGAGTCTCAAGTAGGTAACATATTTGTGATGGGGGAAAAAAATGAATGACATGACATTTTAGCTATGACAGCAGCATCATGAATCCTAATTATAAGGGATTACGTAGACAAAAGATCATTCACATCTCTTTAAGGAGGCATACCACTGGAGCCAGTTTAGCGTTATAAGTCTATATAAAGGAATCAGTGATTTAGAAAGGCATTGCTTAGAAAACACAGGTAGTTAATTTCACAGAGAAATCTTTGTTTTCATTTTCCAATGCTTGACAGTATAATAAACCAATGTAATGATTTCAAATATTCAACATACACAAATGTATATTTTATT